>CAJVGC010000589.1:18599157-18791112 GCA_910822075.1 Senecio squalidus
TCAAAACAAGAAAAACATTTTACTGTATTTGTTATGGATCCTAGTCACATACACATTCTAATTTTCCATTTTCTCCATTTCTTATGTACATAAACACCCAAAAGTAAATTAATGGTATACCACACAACAACATCCATGAACTAAATCAGAATGAGAATTAAATAGTTTATGCTGATATCTTTAAGGTTTAAGCAACATAAGACGTAAGTTAAATGGCAACAAATGGGTTTATATTTACAATCATAAAAGGCAAAAAACATAACATAGATCAAACCCCAAAAACTAAATCAACAATCAATTAAATTAACAAAATATCAACAAAACCCATCATAAACAACATGCGAAAACCAAATGATAAATCAGGAAAAAGAAAATGAAAATACCTGAATCGATGGATGGTGAGAACAAATTAGGGATTCGTTATGGAATCGAAGGTTGCAGGATAGGATAACAAATTGTTATACAGAGGATTGAGAGGAAATATTAGTGGTGAGGAGGTCGTTGAGTGGGAGGGGGTTGGGCTTGCATCTGCTGTAAAAGAAAAGTTGTAACCACGGGTAATCATAGTCTTTCTATGTCAGGTCAGTTAGAAGAAAAAAGAGGTTTTAACCTCTGGTTGAAAATAAAAACAAACACTTAAATCTTTGAAAACCTTTGACCGAAACAGAACAGAGATAAGAGGGTACTCTGAGTTTTTTGTTTAAAACAAACGGCACCTAAGTATTCAAACCAAGGTTGTAAATAACGTAAGGCGTGGAGTGGCGGTGAGGCCAAGTCTCAAGCTTTGCAAGACATGGCGAGACATGACGTTTTCAAGGCGTGACAAGGCGGCAAAATTTTAATAAATTTTAGAAATTTTATATATACATGTAATATATTTACTCTTATTAAGTTGTATCAATAAACAATAAATTAACAAAAAGTCAATGTTTTTACATTTCAATATACATCTGATCTAAATATAGTAACCTATTAACACAAAATCAATGTTTACAAATTTTAATATACATCTAATCTAAATATAGTCACCAATTTATAATCAAAGAATCTTTAAAGCCATTTTTAAATTCTTTTAACAATTTTTAAGTTTTTTTTTTTTTTTTTAATCTTTTTTTGGATAACGCGTTACAAAAAACTTAGAAAATAACACGTTAAAGCTCGTCATGGGGCGCTTTTTCGGGGTTTTTGACGCCACGCCTAACAACGACGCCTTGCATGTTTTCTTAACGTCGAGGTCACGCCTCACGTCATGACACGTTATTTAGAACCTTGATTCAAACTGACTCAGACTATAAAAATAAATAATTACAAAATGCAAGTCTTGAACATAAAATTATTCTCTTTTCTTCATCCATTCTAGTATGTCCTTTGTTTTATGGAATTAATCTTTTTATTTTTTTCATTAAACAGTTGAAGATACCGTAGAAGAATTCTTTCAATCTTTTTTTCAGCTCCTATTTGATGATGACAAAACAAATAAATTGATTACAAGTAATATGTTGTTTACTTTGTAGCTTGAATCTCCTCTTAACATCGCAACTCTTTTTCTTGTTAATCTTTTAAACTTTTCACCCCGTTTTGTTATCATCCTTCTTCAATAAAGAAAGTTTGAATACATCTTAAAACACATCAATGTTTACTTCATTCTTAGTTTCATAAATGTTAAATACGCTTGAGTTGGCCTTTATTCTAATTTCTGGATTCGTGTGAGACTGAGTTCATGTGAAACTGATTGCATGGGCCTGAGTTGCTCAATCTGGCCTCTAGGGCTGACCTACTCAGTCTGACATTTATGTCTGACCCGCTGAGACTGACCTTTGGTTTAGACTAACTCACGTCTTACTCTAAGGCTGACTTGGTCAGACTAAAAACTTGCAGCAGATTCAGAACTGAATATCTTTCTGATGATTGGTCGATCGAGCTAAAATTTTGACACAAAGTATATATGTGTGTGTATCCTAAAACACATATCAAAAAATCAAGATAATCCAACGGTTAACGAACAGACAACAATTGTTTTACCACAACTGCGCATAAAAATCAACAAACATTCAGCATCGATCTTTGAAATTGTATATCTCCCTGTCGAAATATCTGATGACACTGAAACTTTAACACAACTTAGATCTTTATGCCTTGAAGCTTAGATAAACATATTACGAAGATCTAATGTGTAAGGAAGAAACAATGATCGTTTTAATATACTTACACACAATAACTCTAAACTTTCTGCAGTAGATTTGAAAAATTAATATCTCTTGATCAGAAGCTCAGATTGAGGTGAGAACGTGCACCTATGTGTAAATAATCTACAACAAAAATTTCGTGAAATTCTGACGGCTAACGAATGAGATATGCCTTTTTTACCACCCTACCCAGAATATGACGAACTTAAATACGAATTTTCAACAATCTTCTTTGAATATGATATCATTTTTCTTGAATGGATCTTTACAAATCCTGAATAGATCTAACACGCTCTGATACCAATTAAGAGTCTCGTTTCATTCAAATAAACGATATAATGATCAATATAACGAAGAACATAAAGAAATCAATGCACAAGAAGGTTTTATTCATCGATAACGGAATTCACTTAGAAAACTGGATGAATTCACTAAGAATTCATGGGTGTTACTAAACACGAAGAACTCTATTTACAGAGTTCTTGATAAACTTGGAAAACAAGATAAGTGCATATATATATATATTATATATATATATATATATATATATATATATATATATATATATATATAGATATATATAAAGCATTTGGACATTTTGTATTGAAATTTAAGTACCAAAATTACTAAATTACCCTTCGTTTTAAATAACAATTACTTAAATACCATATTTTATTTCTATATTACATATATACATTATAAAGCATTTGGACATTTTGTGTTGAAATCTAAGTACCAAAATTACTAAATTACCCTTCATTTTAAATCACAATTACTTAAATCCCATATATATATATATATATATATATATATATATATTATATATATATATATATAATATATTAAAAGTTGTATTTTCGAGTTGCTAAATGTGATTAAAATTTTGTGCTCACTTTTGTGCCATCCAAATATATACACCTTAAGTTTAACTAAAACAAAGACACGTAGAATGTATGTAGCGAGATGTTATAGAGTGAAGTACACATGTGTATAGTTCTTAAATATCGTAATTTATGTTTTCATTTTCAAAGCTTTTGCATTACTATTGCTTAAACTTATTCTAACCGAAAATCACCGTCATCCTAAAGTTATAGTTACAAAATCCGTGGAAACGAAAAAGATCTTTTGCCAAAAATGAAACCATCTATATTGTCGCGTCGCCGCTGCAACGCGCGGGTACCTACTACTCTCTCTAACAAATATGAGATATGCATAACAACTTACCTAACATTAAGCTCCAAGTTAGTAAGTCTAATCTTTAAGTCTTAGTAAGACTCAAGTCACTAAGACTCAGTTTTTTACTTAGTCTTAGAATTGACTTAGTCTCAGAAGTCACATAGACTTAAAAGGCACTTAGACTCAGAAATACATAGTCATTTACTGTAAGATTTCTCAAATTATGACTCATCAGATTTATAAGAAGGGTTTATTCATTGGTTTTTCCCAACACTTCATTTCAACTCCATATTGTATTACATTCTATTTTGTTGATTGAATACACAAGACATAAGTATTTGTTTATAATTATGCGACCTTATGACAAATGATTTTAATTATATATTTATATCATATTAGATTCTCTTTTAACATAAAATGTGTTATGACTATCGCCAATTACGTTGCACCCTACTGTTCCGCCAAAGGTGGGGTGTGACATTTCTCTACTAGATCAACGATACAATCCTTGGAAAACCCTTGCAATGTTCTAGGAAACGTGTGGCAGGCATGGGTATACTCTTTCTTTGTCATGATGTCATCGTATAAGGCCAAATGATCGTCCGAATCTTGGGTACCATCATAAGTTCGTACGATGGATGAGACTTTCTACAGATCATAGAGTGGGTATCTTGCTACCCAATCACAAAATTTTGAGTTCACAATCGAAATGGGCATTGTTACAGTTCTTGGTGGCTCTCTTATCTACCGGTGCTTGCAAGATCTGAAGTAACCCTTGTGCTGGATTTTGTGTAGGAGGTGGCGATGGAGGAGGGCTTTGTTGCCTTAGCTGCTTCAGCAACTGTGCCACAATGAGATCTATGATGGGCGACGGAGGTGCTACTGGTTGTGGAATCGGCCTTAATTCTAAGACAAGATAGGACAAGATGTTCGTTGGGGATGGAGGAATGGTGGTGGTTGTGTAACCTGAGTTAATCACTTGCTTGTGTGTGTGTGGTGTGGTGTGTGTGTGTGTGTGGTGGTGTGTGTGTGTGTGTGTGTGTGTGTGTGTATGTGTATTATTCAACTATGTGGAAGATAATACGATATTTATAGTTGACATCTTCATGAGTTCTATTTAATAATCATTATATTGTAAAGGATGATTGACATAATGATTCAACATCCGTATCATTATGACAGTCATAATGACCTAACGTCCATATCATTATGATGAATATAATGAGTGAGTTTAATACATACACACACACACCTTAGTGAGGATGGGTGTTTCGCGGTTCGAACTTTAGGGATAGTGTTTGTGTGTGTATGTGTTTGTGTATGTGGGTGTGTTGTGTGTGTGTGTGTATGTGTGTGTGTTAATCAACTATGTGAAAGATAATAAGATATTTATAGTTGACATCTTCACGAGTTCTAAAGTTTAACCATTTAATAATCATTATAATGTAATTGATGATGGACATAATGATTCAACGTCCGTATCATTATGACAGACATAATGACCTAACGTCCATATCATTAGATGGATATAATGAGTGATTTTAATGGCTAACGCTCAAGTAAATGTCACAATAGATGGATCATAATTTTCAGTCATAATTATGAAGTTGGGCTACGAGTTCCAGACTACCAGTGTGGGGCTACGAGTGTCGGACTACGAGAGTGACAAGCTACGAGTGGCGGGCTATGAGCGTTAGGAAACGAGTTTCAGATAATCAGTGTGGGTAACGATGTCAACTGTCAAATCGTTCCATTGGGAAATGATGTTGGATATTAGGATCTCGTGTTAAGCCAAAGTCTTGGGTTGTAAAGTCAGCTTCATTGGGTCGCAGTACTGGGCACAAGGCAACTATCGGGCCACGATGTCGGCGTCACCGATTCGCAGTGTTGGATCGTAAGGTCGGACCGTAGTTTCGGGCAACGAGATCAAGTGTTGGCCTTACCAAGTCGCGTTATCGGGCCATAGAATCGGTCCGCAATATTGTCCAACAAGTTCAAGTATCGGCTGCAACGAGTCGCGGTGCCGGACCATAGTGCGGGGTCGTGGTGCCAATGCCGACGTCAGCGAGTCCTAATGTCAGCGTCACGAGTTCCGTACATAAGTGTCGACGTCACTGGGTGTCGTGTCCGTCACCTAGTCAAAGTGTGGGCCAAATGTCAAGTGTCCCGATACGGATGTCGGTGTCACCGGGTACGAGCCCTAGGCAACAGGGCATGAGTGTGGGGGGCGAGTAGTGGACATAGCTTGGTGCTGGACTGTGTATGTGGGTCAAAGATCATTAACTGGCTTATGTTAGGGTTTGGAGTCTATAAATATAAGGCCTAATTTATACTAATACTATCACGTTCGTAATCTCACCACATTGTTTATACCATTTAAGTTTTTAGACATTTGGTAATATAGTCATGAAATCTATGTTTATCCTTAGAATTAGTTTTAATAAGCTTTGAAACACGTTTATTTAGTTATAAACAAACGTATTCTAGATTGATATTATTCGAACCAATTGAGCCTGATCTCATAAACGACCACCTCAAGATAAGAACATTTTATCGAAAAGAAAGAAAAGGAGTTTAAATACCCGAATGAGGTTTAAATTCGAAAAATAGAAAATGTTGGGTTTTGAAAAGTATGGATGAAGCTAAGAAATCTTCAAATGTGTTATGTTTAAGTTTTTAAGTCGAATGAACAAGTTCAACATCGAGTTGAAAACTTAGATGGTCATCTTGAAGTTAACTCTGGAAAGTTTAACTCTGATGATAAAACTTTAACTTTGATGATGAAAATGTTCATCCGAGTTAAATTAAACTACATCAGAGTTTAAATCAAGATTATGACAAAGTTGATTAAATAAAGTTTCGTTAAAGCATTTAAATCTGAAGATGAAGATCAACACCAGAAATGAAGTTAAAATCGTCATCAACATGAGAGTTAATGTAAATGAAGACCAAAGTGTGTTGTAGAGTCCAAAGTGTTTTTAAATAAGCCCGTGATTCTAATTTGTTAATAGAGAGTCTGTAATGAGGTCTATAAATAGAGGTATTTGTGTGTAGAGTCAGGTGTCTCTCAATGCAAGGTCACCAAGCCCGCATTTGATGAGTACGATTGAGCTTCATTGTTGTTATCATTTTCAACGGCTTTTCCCATCGAATCTTCTATTAATAAGATCAATTCAAACTCTTTCAATTAACAAATCCTCAATTCAAATTTAGCTTAGATTCAATCAAATTGAGAGATTCCGCATCTCAATTTGATCAAACAATTCCTTGATTTTGTGTTGTCGTTCCTTAATTTTTATTGAAATACCATGTCCGAAAAAAAATTTAAGTTCTGGCTCTAGCAAAGACATGAAAACTATATGAGTTAAAATCTCAATGAAGAAAGTAAAATTAATTGTATAAGAAAGCTACAAACAAATTAAAATCTTATATTTATATACCCAACATTAAAATTGTATTTTATATTACATATTATGACATCTTTCCATTATTTTAATTCTAAAAAATTATCATAGACGATTTCAAAAATTGAAAAGAGTTAATTGTAAAAGTAGTCTACGTGGTAAATGCAATTTGGGAAAGTGGTTGGAAATGGAAATCTTACTTCGTTTTGGGAGGACTGGGGTGGGGGATGATGTTGTCTTAAAGGACGGTTATATCTACTTGAACCAAATAAAGAGATAAATGTAGGGGACAAAGGGGTGTGGACCGACAATCGATGGCATTGGTTTGGGACTGGTCTAGGGATCTAAGGGTTGGGTGGGGGGAGGAATTAGAGCTGGAAAGTTTGGTGGAAGGTTTCAGGATTAGTAGGGATGAGGTGGACAAATGGAAATGGAACCTTAGTGAGGATGGGTGTTCTCTGTTCGAACTTTAAGGAATCTGGTGTATGCAAGTTTGGTGGAGGACGATTCGAATAGGATCGAGACGAGGTGGAATAAGTTGGTGTGTGTAAAGTTTGGGTTTCATATGGCGTCCGGCTCAGGGAAGAATTCCGGTCCGGAAAGTTTTGGATAATATGGGCATAGATCTTCACAGTGTTCTATGTCCTTGTTAAGCGGTGGAGTCGATAGATCATTGTTTTTTCTTTTACGAGAAAGTGAAACTCATTTGGGTCAAGATTTTTGTTAGGTCTTAGTAGATCCCAATCACTAGATAATCAGTTATCAATCTAATCTTTTAGATTGAATCAATTGCAAATCAGTATTCAAATGTTAATTATCACGTTTGATAACACACCAACTCTTGTATAAAGTTTATAGCGGAATTGTAACTTTAAACAAGAAATGAATAACACTTAGTTGATTTGATAAGATTATTAAAAACGTTACCGAATACAACGACTCGAGCTCTCTATTTTACACAATCATAGAGAGCTTGATAAGATTGAATCTAAACAAATCTTCTAATGAGATAGAAGATATGCATAACAAACTACCTTAAATTCGGCACAAGACACTTTTGGTTTCTGACCACTTAGTCAGACTCAAGTCACTCAGACTCAAAATGACTTAGACTGATTTTGTCACTCAAACTCAAAATCAGTCAGACTCATATAACTAAAGATTTATAACTTGGGTAAATTGCTGATTTCCCAACAATCTCCCCCTATCTGTTTAAGTTAAAGTCTTTTACAGTTACTTACTCAAAGTATAAAAAACACAAACACAAACACAAAAAGATATACAAGGGAAATTTACACCAACGTCCTTATAAAACTTCAATATCCTTATAAAAATCATAATTACGTAAATATCCTCTTAAAACATGAAGAATTCTCATATATATATATATATATATATATATATATATATATATATATATATATATATATATGAGAATTCTTCATGTTTTAAGAGGATATTTACGTAATTATGATTTTTATAAGGATATTGAAGTTTTATAAGGACGTTGGTGTAAATTTCCCTTGTAATATCTTTTTGTGTTTGTGTTTGTGTTTGTTTTATACTTTGAGTAAGTAACTGTAAAAGACTTTAACTTAAACAGATAGGGGGAGATTGTTGGGAAAATCAGCAATTTAACCCAAGTTATAAATCTGTTAGTTAAGTATGAGTCTGACTGATTTTGAGTTTGAGTGACAAAATCAGTCTAAGTCATTTTGAGTCTGAGTGACTTGAGTCTGACTAAGTGGTCAGAAACCAAAAGTGTCTTGTGCCGAAATTTAAGGTAGTTTGTTATGCATATCTTCTATCTCATTAGAAGATTTGTTTAGATTCAATCTTATCAAGCTCTCTATGATTGTGTATAAATAGAGAGCTCGAGTCGTTGTATTCGGTAACGTTTTTAATAATCTTATCAAATCAACTAAGTGTTATTCATTTCTTGTTTAAAGTTACAATTCCGCTATAAACTTTATACAAGAGTTGTGTGTGTTTATCAAACGTGATAATTAACATTTGAATACTGATTTGCAATTGATTCAATCTAAAAGATTAGATTGATAAACTGATTATCTAGTGATTGGGATCTTACTAAGACCTAACAAAAATCTTGACCCAAATGAGTTTCACTTTCTCGTAAAAGAAAAAACAATGATCTATCGACTCCACCGCTTAACAAGGACATAGAACACTGTGAAGATCTATGCCCATATTATCCAAAACTTTCCGGACCGGAATTCTTCCCTGAGCCGGACGCCATATGAAAACCCAAACTTTACACGACACCAACTTATTCCACCTCGTCTCGATCCTATTCGAATCGTCCTCCACCAAACTTGCATACACCAGATTCCTTAAAGTTCGAACAGAGAAACACCCATCCTCACTAAGGTTCCATTTCCATTTGTCCACCTCATCCCTACTAATCCTGAAACCTTCCACCAAACTTTCCAGCTCTAATTCCTCCCCCACCACCCGAACCCTTAGATCCCTAGACCAGTCCCAAACCAATGCCATCGATTGTCGGTCCACACCCCTTTGTCCCCTACATTTATCTCTTTATTTGGTTCAAGTAGATATAACCGTCCTTTAAGACAACATCATCCCCCACCCAACAGTCCTCCCAAAACGAAGTAAGATTTCCATTTCCAACCACTTTCCCAAATTGCATTTACCACGTAGACTACTTTTACAATTAACTCTTTTCAATTTTTGAAATCGTCTATGATAATTTTTTAGAATTAAAATAATGGAAAGATGTCATAATATGTAATATAAAATACAATTTTAATGTTGGGTATATAAAATATAAGATTTTTAATTTGTTTGTAGCTTTCTTATACAATTAATTTTACTTTCTTCATTGAGATTTTAACTCATATAAGTTTTCATGTCTTTGCTAGAGCCAGAACTTAAATTTTTTTTCGGACATGGTATTTCAATAAAAATTAAGGAACGACAACACAAAATCAAGGAATTGTTTGATCAAATTGAGATGCGGAATCTCTCAATTTGATTGAATCTAAGCTAAATTTGAATTGAGGATTTGTTAATTGAAAGAGTTTGAATTGATCTTATTAATAGAAGGATTCGATGGGAAAAGCCGTTGAAAATGATAACAACAATGAAGCTCAATCGTACTCATCAAATGCGGGCTTGGTGACCTTGCATTGAGAGACACCTGACTCTACACACAAATACCTCTATTTATAGACCTCATTACAGACTCTCTATTAACAAAATTAGAATCACGGGCTTATTTAAAAACACTTTGGACTCTACAACACACTTTGGTCTTCATTTACATTAACTCTCATGTTGATGACGATTTTAACTTCATTTCTGGTGTTGATCTTCATCTTCAGATTTAAATGCTTTAACGAAAACTTTATTTAATCAACTTTGTCATAATCTTGATTTAAACTCTGATGTAGTTTAATTTAACTCGGATGAACATTTTCATCATCAAAGTTAAAGTTTTATCATCAGAGTTAAACTTTCCAGAGTTAACTTCAAGATGACCATCTAAGTTTTCAACTCGGATGTTGAACTTGTTCATTCGACTTAAAAACTTAAACATAAACACACATTTGAAGATTTCTTAGCTTCATCCATACTTTTCAAAACCCAACATTTTCTATTTTTCGAATTTAAACCTCATTCGGGTATTTAAACTCCTTTTCTTTCTTTTCGATAAAATGTTCTTTATCTTGAGGTGGTCGTTTATGAGATCAGGCTCAATTGGTTCGAATAATATCAATCTAGAATACGTTTGTTTATAACTAAATAAACGTGTTTCAAAGCTTATTAAAACTAATTCTAAGGATAAACATAGATTTCATGACTATATTACCAAATGTCTAAAAAACTTAAATGGTATAAACAATGTGGTGAGATTACGAACGTGATAGTATTAGTATAAATTAGGCCTTATATTTATAGACTCCAAACCCTAACATAAGCCAGTTAATGATCTTTGACCCACATACACAGTCCAGCACCAAGCTATGTCCACTACTCGCCCCCCACACTCATGCCCTGTTGCCTAGGGCTCGTACCCGGTGACACCGACATCCGTATCGGGACACTTGACATTTGGCCCACACTTTGACTAGGTGACGGACACGACACCCAGTGACGTCGACACTTATGTACGGAACTCGGTGACGCTGACATTAGGACTCGCTGACGTCGGCATTGGCACCACGACCCCGCACTATGGTCCGGCACCGCGACTCGTTGCAGCCGATACTTGAACTTGTTGGACAATATTGCGGACCGATTCTATGGCCCGATAACGCGACTTGGTAAGGCCAACACTTGATCTCGTTGCCCGAAACTACGGTCCGACCTTACGATCCAACACTGCGAATCGGTGACGCCGACATCGTGGCCCGATAGTTGCCTTGTGCCCAGTACTGCGACCCAATGAAGCTGACTTTACAACCCAAGACTTTGGCTTAACACGAGATCCTAATATCCAACATCATTTCCCAATGGAACGATTTGACAGTTGACATCGTTACCCACACTGATTATCTGAAACTCGTTTCCTAACGCTCATAGCCCGCCACTCGTAGCTTGTCACTCTCGTAGTCCGACACTCGTAGCCCCACACTGGTAGTCTGGAACTCGTAGCCCAACTTCATAATTATGACTGAAAATTATGATCCATCTATTGTGACATTTACTTGAGCGTTAGCCATTAAAATCACTCATTATATCCATCATAATGATATGGACGTTAGGTCATTATGTCTGTCATAATGATACGGACGTTGAATCATTATGTCCATCATCAATTACATTATAATGATTATTAAATGGTTAAACTTTAGAACTCGTGAAGATGTCAACTATAAATATCTTATTATCTTTCACATAGTTGATTAACACACACACATACACACACACATACACAAACACACCCACATACACAAACACATACACACACAAACACATATCCCTAAAGTTCGAACCGCGAAACACCCATCCTCACTAAGGTGTGTGTGTGTATGTATTAAACTCACTCATTATATTCATCATAATGATATGGACGTTAGGTCATTATGACTGTCATAATGATACGGATGTTGAATCATTATGTCAATCATCCTTTACAATATAATGATTATTAAATAGAACTCATGAAGATGTCAACTATAAATATCGTATTATCTTCCACATAGTTGAATAATACACATACACACACACACACACACACACACACACACACACACACACACAAGCAAGTGATTAACTCAGGTTACACAACCACCACCACTTCCTCCATCCCCAACGAACATCTTGTCCTATCTTGTCTTAGAATTAAGGCCGATTCCACAACCAGTAGCACCTCCGTCGCCCATCATAGATCTCATTGTGGCACAGTTGCTGAAGCAGCTAAGGCAACAAAGCCCTCCTCCATCGCCACCTCCTACACAAAATCCAGCACAAGGGTTACTTCAGATCTTGCAAGCACCGGTAGATAAGAGAGCCACCAAGAACTGTAACAATGCCCATTTCGATTGTGAACTCAAAATTTTGTGATTGGGTAGCAAGATACCCACTCTATGATCTGTAGAAAGTCTCATCCATCGTACGAACTTATGATGGTACCCAAGATTCGGACGATCATTTGGCCTTATACGATGATGACATCATGACAAAGAAAAGAGTATACCCCATGCCTGCCACACGTTTCCTAGAACATTGCAAGGGTTTTCCAAGGATTGTATCGTTGATCTAGTAGAGAAATGTCACACCCCACCTTTGGCGGAACAGTAGGGTGCAACGTAATTGGCGATAGTCATAACACATTTTATGTTAAAAGAGAATATCTAATATGATATAAATATATAATTAAAATCATTTGTCATAAGGTCGCATAATTATAAACAAATACTTATGTCTTGTGTATTCAATCAACAAAATAAGAATGTAATACAATATGGAGTTGAAATGAAGTGTTGGGAAAAACCAATGAATAAAACCCTTCTTATAAATCTGATGAGTCATAATTTGAGAAATCTTACAGTAAAATGACTATGTATTTCTGAGTCTAAGTGCCTTTTAAGTCTATGTGACTTCTGAGACTAAGTCAATTCTAAGACTAAGTAAAAAACTGAGTCTTAGTGACTTGAGTCTTACTAAGACTTAAAGATTAGACTTACTAACTTGGAGCTTAATGTTAGGTAAGTTGTTATGCATATCTCATATTTGTTAGAGAGAGTAGTAGGGTACCCGCGCGTTGCAGCGGCGACGCGACAATATAGATGGTTTCATTTTTGGCAAAAGATCTTTTTCGTTTCCACGGATTTTGTAACTATAACTTTAGGATGACGGTGATTTTCGGTTAGAATAAGTTTAAGCAATAGTAATGCAAAAGCTTTGAAAATGAAAACATAAATTACGATATTTAAGAACTATACACATGTGTACTTCACTCTATAACATCTCGCTACATTACATTCTACGTGTCTTTGTTTTAGTTAAACTTAAGGTGTATATATTTGGATGGCACAAAAGTGAGCACAAAATTTTAATCACATTTAGCAACTCGAAAATACAACTTTTATATATATATATATATATATATATATATATATATATATATATATATATATATATATATATATATATGGGATTTAAGTAATTGTGATTTAAAATGAAGGGTAATTTAGTAATTTTGGTACTTAGATTTCAACACAAAATGTCCAAATGCTTTATAATGTATATATATGTAATATAGAAATAAAAATATGGTATTTAAGTAATTGTTATTTAAAACGAAGGGTAATTTAGTAATTTTGGTACTTAAATTTCAATACAAAATGTCCAAATGCTTTATAATATATATATATATATATATATATATATATATATATATATATATATATATATATATATATATATATATATATGCACTTATCTTGTTTTCCAAGTTTATCAAGAACTCTGTAAATAGAGTTCTTCGTGTTTAGTAACACCCATGAATTCTTAGTGAATTCATCCAGTTTTCTAAGTGAATTCCGTTATCGATGAATAAAACCTTCTTGTGCATTGATTTCTTTATGTTCTTCGTTATATTGATCATTATATCGTTTATTTGAATGAAACGAGACTCTTAATTGGTATCAGAGCGTGTTAGATCTATTCAGGATTTGTAAAGATCCATTCAAGAAAAATGATATCATATTCAAAGAAGATTGTTGAAAATTCGTATTTAAGTTCGTCATATTCTGGGTAGGGTGGTAAAAAAGGCATATCTCATTCGTTAGCCGTCAGAATTTCACGAAATTTTTGTTGTAGATTATTTACACATAGGTGCACGTTCTCACCTCAATCTGAGCTTCTGATCAAGAGATATTAATTTTTCAAATCTACTGCAGAAAGTTTAGAGTTATTGTGTGTAAGTATATTAAAACGATCATTGTTTCTTCCTTACACATTAGATCTTCGTAATATGTTTATCTAAGCTTCAAGGCATAAAGATCTAAGTTGTGTTAAAGTTTCAGTGTCATCAGATATTTCGACAGGGAGATATACAATTTCAAAGATCGATGCTGAATGTTTGTTGATTTTTATGCGCAGTTGTGGTAAAACAATTGTTGTCTGTTCGTTAACCGTTGGATTATCTTGATTTTTTGATATGTGTTTTAGGATACACACACATATATACTTTGTGTCAAAATTTTAGCTCGATCAGACCAATCATCAGAAAGATATTCAGTTCTGAATCTGCTGCAAGTTTTTAGTCTGACCAAGTCAGCCTTAGAGTAAGACGTGAGTTAGTCTAAACCAAAGGTCAGTCTCAGCGGGTCAGACATAAATGTCAGACTGAGTAGGTCAGCCCTAGAGGCCAGATTGAGCAACTCAGGCCCATGCAAATCAGTTTCACATGAACTCAGTCTCACACGAATCCAGAAATTAGAATAAAGGCCAACTCAAGCGTATTTAACATTTATGAAACTAAGAATGAAGTAAACATTGATGTGTTTTAAGATGTATTCAAACTTTCTTTATTGAAGAAGGATGATAACAAAACGGGGGTGAAAAGTTTAAAAGATTAACAAGAAAAAGAGTTGCGATGTTAAGAGGGAGATTCAAGCTACAAAGTAAACAACATATTACTTGTAATCAATTTATTTGTTTTGTCATCATCAAATAGGAGGAGCTGAAAAAAAGATTGAAAGAATTCTTCTACGGTATCTTCAACTGTTTAATGAAAAAAATAAAAAGATTAATTCCATAAAACAAAGGACATACTAGAATGGATGAAGAAAAGAAGAATAATTTTATGTTCAAGACTTGCATTTTGTAATTATTTATTTTTATAGTCTGAGTCAGTTTGAATCAAGGTTCTAAATAACGTGTCATGACGTGAGGCGTGACCTCGACGTTAAGAAAACATGCAAGGCGTCGTTGTTAGGCGTGGCGTCAAAAACCCCGAAAAAGCGCCCCATGACGAGCTTTAACGTGTTATTTTCTAAGTTTTTTGTAACGCGTTATCCAAAAAAAGATTAAAAAAAAAAAAAAAAAACTTAAAAATTGTTAAAAGAATTTAAAAATGGCTTTAAAGATTCTTTGATTATAAATTGGTGACTATATTTTAGATTAGATGTATATTAAAATTTGTAAACATTGATTTTTGTTTAATAGGTTACTATATTTAGATCAGATGTATATTGAAATGTAAAAACATTGACTTTTTGTTAATTTATTGTTTATTGATACAACTTAATAAGAGTAAATATATATACATGTATATATAAAATTTCTAAAATTTATTAAAATTTTGCCGCCTTGTCACGCCTTGAAAAACGTCATGTCTCGCCATGTCTTGCAAAGCTTGAGACTTGGCCTCACCGCCACTCCACGCCTTACGTTATTTACAACCTTGGTTTGAATACTTAGGTGCCGTTTGTTTTAAACAAAAAACTCAGAGTACCCTCTTATCTCTGTTCTGTTTCGGTCAAAGGTTTTCAAAGATTTAAGTGTTTGTTTTTATTTTTCAACCAGAGGTTAAAACCTCTTTTTTCTTCTAACTGACCTGACATAGAAAAGACTATGATTACCCGTGGTTACAACTTTTCTTTTACAGCAGATGCAAGCCCAACCCCCTCCCACTCAACGACCTCCTCACCACTAATATTTCCTCTCAATCCTCTGTATAACAATTTGTTATCCTATCCTGCAACCTTCGATTCCATAACGAATCCCTAATTTGTTCTCACCATCCATCGATTCAGGTATTTTCATTTTCTTTTTCCTGATTTATCATTTGGTTTTCGCATGTTGTTTATGATGGGTTTTGTTGATATTTTGTTAATTTAATTGATTGTTGATTTAGTTTTTGGGGTTTGATCTATGTTATGTTTTTGCCTTTTATGATTGTAAATATAAACCCATTTGTTGCCATTTAACTTACGTCTTATGTTGCTTAAACCTTAAAGATATCAGCATAAACTATTTAATTCTCATTCTGATTTAGTTCATGGATGTTGTTGTGTGGTATATACCATTAATTTACTTTTGGGTGTTTATGTACATAAGAAATGGAGAAAATGGAAAATTAGAATGTGTATGTGACTAGGATCCATAACAAATACAGTAAAAATGTTTTTCTTGTTTTGAACTTCGGCGTTTACAGGTTGGTATCATGCATTTACAAATGGAAATCTACTTTTTTTGGGAGGCATTCGTGTACCGCCGATATGCAACTTGCAGATGGCTTCTTGCAGCCGAGTTGCAGGTCGGAATCATGTATATAATAAATCTATTTATAAGGTTTGTGTCCTACCCATAATTTTGTTCATGGCCACACATGAAACCTGGGGCGCATTTTCTTATTGTTTAATTATTGTTGTTAAATGATGCTGGTACATCCCCAAATCATGCATATAGTGACTTTTGATCTCCAAGTTTTGAGTATTGGTAGTTACAAATGTTATGTATATATATATAGTTGTTTTTCGACATATTATCACGAGTGCCATAAGCAATGACATTGTAGCAATGACATTCTGCCTCTTTAGTTGCCTTTTACTTGATCAGGTTCAGGTCCGAAAGAATCATCTTGGTAACATATTTCCTGCACAATTCTTCAAGCTGTTTTTTCTGTTCACAACTCTCTTCACGGAATCCAGTTGCTCAGTTTTCAAAATTGTTGCCATTGATTGTCTCCATATGCCTCATAAGGAATACCCTACAATCAAAAGATTTTTTCTTTGTTCTCCAGGTCATTTCTATTATCTCTTATCTCGAGCTCAACCAACTTCATATCTTTTGCCTTTGGATGCTTATGAGATTCCAAGTAAGTACTAAACAAGTTAATGTGTAACAATCATTATAATATACATATTAAATATCTATTATTCATACCAACAAAATTATGTAAAAGAACTAATTCTTACCAACAACATTGGTACAAATCCATATTTAACCTTCAATTCATTTTCAATTTCACAGTTGTCAACTATCATAATCTTTGGGTTCTTCAAGTTAAAGCATATGATATAGTACTTCAACTCAGAAAACACAAAAAAAACACCTATTTTGGACAATTTCGTCAGTAAAATTGCATAAATCTTTAATATATTTATGTATATGTTTAAACTATGATGGATTTATTCAAAAAGATCCTCGACATTTGTTCTTTAACTTAGCGTTTTATCATTCTGTATTGAAAAATAAAATGGTTATTCAAAATTAGGTTATAATTTTATAGGTGATGCACAATTGTTGTGCACTATATAATTTAACATTCTACATGTGAATCATACATGTGCATTATACTATGTTGTTCTTACTATAAGTAACAAAATAGCATCATTAATATCATGATGAATTTAGACATATATTAGCTATAATGATATTTTAAAATACTAAATTTAGAATAATACCATGATATCAATATAAAAAAGAACCGTTTTGCTGAGTTGGGACCTCTTAATCTTTCATCTTCTTGGTTACATATATTTACCCAAACTTTGATTGCACCTTCATGGTTAAGCATGTCTATAATTAAACTTTCTATCATTGCCCTTTGTGCTTGAATTCCATTTTGATCTTTAAAGATGATATCCGTGATTCAAATGTTCATCATAGTTAACATTAAACACTATATAAAGATAAGAATTATATTAAATAAAAATATATATTAAAGTAATACTTACTGAAAATTCTTCAAAAATTCTTTTTTCTGCTTCAACCAACTTTTCAAAAATTCTTTTATACACCAGTGTATATTAGGTATAATGTGTTGTTTACTATTTTTCACTTTTACAGCAAAAAACAAAGCGAAGAACAAATCACCAACAAAAAAAGCTATCGTGGAATACTCCGAACAAGCTTCAAGTGAATCAAACAATCCAGAACCTGAAAAGTTTACAAGAAGTAGTGAGTTTCTTACAAATATATTTATAGTATTATGCATACTCATTAAGTATTGTATTTTGATATAAAGATTTACTTGTAGAAATACTTACACAAAAACGGATGAAATTAGACGATACCGCAACAACATCAAATAAAAAGAAAAGTATATTGTATAATTTCAATTTGTATTAATACATGTATAATATATAGTTGTGAATACACTGTATACACTAGTGAATACAATGCATTCACTTGTCAAATAAGTAAATTAATAACCTATATACACAAGTGTATACAGTGTATTCACTTGTATATATTATTGACTAATACACTGATATTTCAATTATTGAACAACGGATTTGAAAAGAAAATGGAAACATATAGCTGATATACCAAAAAAGAAAGCAAAGCAGAGTCCAAGTCCAAAAGAGAAGGAAAATGCGGAGGAATTGGTGAAAAAGGTCCTGATTGAAATCGATAAAAAGAAAAAAGGAAAATTAAAAGAAGAAAAAATAGAAGCTGCAGAAGATGAACTTTTTCGCAAACTTAGAGTTAAGAACACTCCGAAACCCTTACACGACGCAACAATGACACTAACTGCAAACCAGAAGAAGCGGTTGACGGATCTTAGGTTTGGGAAAGTGTTGAACAACAAATTGGACACAATTCCTGGAAGACTTCCGTATTTTGTTTTGAAGAATTTTGACGAGAACAAGATGAGAATAACACTAAACAATGGTGCATACATCCCTATTACAGCTGCTGCAATCCATGAAATGTTGGGAATTCCAAACGAAGGGAAGAAGATCACATCACTGGAATACGACCCCGATATGAGAGAAGATTGTAGATTACAGTATGAGAACGAGAAGAAGAAGATTGTAATTACTGCAACGACTGTAAAAGACAAAATAATGCAATGCCGAGTGGACAGTTATGATTTTGTCATAAATTTTTTGGTGTTGTTTGTGAACACGATAGGCCTAACTGACAAGATGGGAAATTTAGATACAAATTTTGTCGGTTATCTGAAGGAAGGAGTCGACATCAAGAACATTAACTGGTGTCACTACATCCTGGGGCTCGTGAAAAAAGGTAAGTCAAAGTGGAATGAAAAAGAAGATGAATACAATATATGCCACTAATGTATATTCTAAATCTTAATTGTAGCTTCTGTACTTGGATAATACCATCGTTCAAGGTATGGATGTTCCTCGAAGAAGACCCGCATTGGAAAACTGGAATTTCAGTCTAATAAAGACGAGACAGGAACTGGAAATGAAGAATGGAGTTTTTGGGAAAGTGAATAAGAACAGAAGTGAACATGAAGCTGACATAGAAAGTGAAAGTGAAAGTGAAGATGAAGAGGCAAGAAAACCGGATGAAAGAGATCGACAAATTTACAAGGCTATACTCGAGTTGTATATTAAAGAACCGACTAACGAGAAGGTGATTTTATATACATCAGTGAATAGGAATACAAAATTATTATTTTTTTCTTTTTCATTGAAATGATGTGAATTACTATGTTCTTGTAGGATTGTGTTCAATATCTAGAAGAAATGCACACAACCATCAATGATCAAAAGACAGTTGTGATGTTTATGCTGCAGAACTATTTGAAGAGTTTCCCAAAAAGTAAACCTTTGAATAGGTGGAAAGAAACATTTGAAAATTTCTACGGAGAAGATTTTGAATTTCCAGAAACAAGCGGTGCAAAAGAAAAACCGGGTGACAAGACAGAAACAAACGGAGCAAAACAAAAACCGGCTGACGAGGGTAATGATGAGGGCAGTGACAAAGAGACCGAAAACGTCGAAAATGAAGATGAAAATGTCGAAGATGAAGAAACTGGAAATGTTGAAGATGAAGATGATGTTGATAAAGATGATGGCGCTGATAATGCAAATAACGAAGATGGGAACGATGGGAACAATAAAGATGGGAACGACGAGAATAAAGATGGGAAGGATGAGGAAAATGACGGTGAAGGAAAGGAAAACACTAAAGATGGTAAGGATGGCGATAAAGAAGATGGGAAGGATACCTACAAATCTGAAGAGAAAACAGAAGGCGAGAATCCAGCAAAGAATGCAACACCAGAAAAAGACGACACAGAAGCTGACAAATCTAAACATGGCGAAAATACAACGGAAAATGCAGGGGAGAAGGATGGGAGTACTTCACCAGATCATGTTGTACCCGATCAAGATCCACAAGATCCACAAGTGAATAAGTTAGATGAGGTTTTGAAGAAAGTCCTTAATGACATCGCAAACGAATTCCCTGAAACCAACTCGGAAATTCAACCTGAGAATGATCCGCAAAAGCTTTCCCCGGTAACTGTAGATGATGATTTACTTATAATAGTTAATAATTTTATAAAAAGAAAAGAATACGATGAAAAGTATATGCCTAGTTTTAGTCTTGGTCTAACGCAAGAAATTGGTAACAAACAAATGCAGCAAAAACTGAATGATTCAAGTGAGGTGTCGAGTGCTCAGAAAGACACTACGGGCGATCAATTTCAGGTAATAATTTTTTTTCTTATAAATTGGTAATGTACACACAATTGTAAAAAATAATATTCACCAGTGTATACATAATATACACCGGTGTATATTATGTATACACTAGTGTATTCAGTAATGTACTCACCAAAGTATACATAATATTCACTAGTGTATACACAATATACACTAGTGTATATTATGTATACACCAACGTATACGTCACTGGTAAAAATGATTTAGTGAATAAAATGTTTTAATTTGACATCGATTCATCTCAGGGAACAATGATGATCAAACCGAGGGGGACGTAACTGATAAAATGGCCACAGATGATACGGTGATAACTGATATCGTGCCGAATGAAAATCAAGCGGAACAGAATGTAAATGATAAGATGATAACTAATAACGTCCCAAATGATGATCAGACGGAGCAGAATGTAGTTGATAAAATGGGCACAGATAATAAGGTGATGATTGTTGACGTGAAATTGAATCCAAATTCCGAGATCATTGCCTCTATATCTGGTGCAAGGAAAAAAAGATTGGTAATCCTAAAAGCGTAGAAGTCTCCTTATGAGAACAAAATTGTTGATCCATTGCAAGATTTCACAGATGAAGAAATCAGTATAGTAGAAGAAGTGTACTCATTGAGACATGATGTTGAGTAAGTATATCTATTCATTAATGCTAAGTTTTTAATGTAGCTTATATATACTCTGGTGTATATGATATATATATATACACTGGTGTATATGATATATATATATATATATATATATGTTGAGTAAGTATATCTATTCATTAATGCTAAGTTTTTAATGTAGCTTATATATACTCTGGTGTATATGATATATATATATACACCGATATATATATATATATATATATATATATATATATATATATATATATATATATATATATATATATATATATATATATACTGGTGCATTATAATAAACAAATATATATTCAGAAAACCAATATTTTTTATTGTGATTGTGATATAGTATTTGAAGCAACAACCGGAGCATTGCAAATACGTGGTGCGTTTGAAAGCTTGTGCCCAAAAACATGTGTCATAGTGGGAGTTATTGATTGTTGGTCAACTGTCTTGAATTATGAAAACGGTCAACTTCGCGAAAAAGCAGTTCGTAGATTCTTTTTTCACACTAATATTTGGGTAAAATTTTATCCAAATATTAGTGTGAAAAAAGAATCTACGAACTGCTTTTTCGTCAAGTTGACCGTTTTCATAATTCAAGACAGTTGACCAACAATCAATAGCTCCCCCTATGACGCATGTTTTTGGGCACAAGCTTTCAAACGCACCACGTATTTGCAATGCTCCGGTTGTTGCTTCAAATACTATATCACTGTCACAATAAAAAATATTGGTTTTCTGAATATATATTTGTTTTTAATAATGCACCAGAATATATATATATATATATATATATATATATCATATACACCAGTGTATATATATCATATACACTAGTGTATATATAAGCTACATTAAAAACTTAGCATTAATGAATAGATATACTTACTCAACATCATGTCTCAATTAGTACACTTCTTCTGCTACACTGATTTCTTCATCTGTGAAATCTTGCAATGGATCAACAATTTTGTTCTCATAAGGAGACTTGTACGCTTTTAGGATTACCGATCTTTTTTTCCTTGCACCAGATATAGAGGCAATGATCTCGGAATTTGGATTCAATTTCACGTCAGCAGTCATCACCTTATTATATGTGACTATTTTATCAACTACATTCTGCTCCGTCTAATCATCATTTGGGACGTCATCTTATCATTTATATTCTGTTCCGCTTGATTTTGATTCGGCACGATATCAGTTATAATCTGTGGCCATTTTATCAGTTACGTCCCCCTCGGTTTGATCATCATTTGTTCCCTGAGATGAATCGATGTCAAATTAAAACATTTTATTCACTAAATCATTTTTACCAGTGACGTATACATTGGTGAGTACATTACTGAATACACTAGTGTATTATGTATACACTTGTGAATATTATTTTTTATAATTGTGTATACATTACCAATTTATAAGAAAAAAAAATTATTACCTGAAATTGATCGCCGCATTGCCTTTCAGAGCACTCGACACCTCACTTGAATCATTCAGTTTTTGCTGCATTTGTTTGTTACCAATTTCTTGCGTTAGACCAAGACTAAAACTAGGCATATACTTTTCATCGTATTCTTTTCTTTCTATATAACTTTTTATAACATTATCAACTATTATAAGTAAATCATCATCTACAGTTACCGGGGAAAGCTTTTCCGGATCATTCTCAGGTTGAATTTCCGAGTTGGTTTCAGGGAATTCGTTTGCGATGTCATTAAGGACTTCCTTCAAAACCTCATCTTCCTTATTCACTTGTGGATCTTGATCGGGTACAACATGATCGGGTGAAGTACTCTCATCCTTCTCCCCTGCATTTTCCGTTGTATTTTCGCCATGTTTAGATTTGTCAGCTTCTGTGTCGTCTTTTTCTAGTCTTGCATTCTTTGCTGGATTCTCGCCTTCTGTTTTCTCTTCGGATTTGTTGGTATCCTTCCCATCTTCTTTATCGCCATCCTTACCATCTTTAGTGTTTTCCTTTCCTTCACCGTCATTTTCCTCATCTTGCCCATCTTTATTCTCGTCGTTCCCATCTTTATTGTTCCCATCTTCGTTATTTGCATTATCAGCGCCATCATCTTTATCAACATCATCTTCATCTTCAACATTTCCAGAATCTTCATCTTCGATATTTTCATCTTCATTTTCGACGTTTTCGGTCTCTTTGCCACTGCCCTCATCATTACCCTCGTCATCCGGTTTTTGATTTGCTCCGCTTGTTTCTGTCTTGCCACCCAGTTTCTCTTTTGCACCGCTTGTTTCTGGAAATTCAAAATCTTCTCCGTAGAAATTTTCAAATGTTTCTTTCCACCTATTCAAAGGTTTACTTTTTGGGAAACTCTTCAAATAGTTCTGCAACATAAACATCACAACTTTCTTTTGATCATTGATGGTTGTGTGCATTTCTTCTAGATATTGAACACAATCCTACAAGAACATAGTAATTCACATCATTTCAATGAAAAAGAAAAAAAATAATAATTTTGTATTCCTATTCACTGATGTATATAAAATCACCTTCTCGTTAGTCGGTTCTTTAATATACAACTCGAGTCTAGCCTTGTAAATTTGTCGATCTCTTTCATCCTGTTTTCTTGCCTCTTCATCTTCACTTTCACTTTCACTTTCTATGTCAGCTTCAGGTTCACGTCTGTTCTTATTCACTTTCCCAAAAACTCTATTCTTCATTTCCAGTTCTTGTCTCGTCTTTATTAGACTGAAAATCCAGTTTCCCAATGTTGGTCTTCTTCGAGGAACATCCATACCTTGAACGATGGTATTATCCAAGTACAGAAACTACAATTAAGATTTAGAATATACATTAGTGGCATATATTGTATTCACTAGTCTATAGTATGTATATTCATTAGTGAATACACTTTGTATACACTATTCACTAGTGTATTCACTGGTGTATACACAGTGTATACACAGTGTATACACAGTGTATTCACAGTGTATTCACTGGTGTATACACTAGTGAATACACTTTATTTCTAGTAATTAAAAATATATAGACAAGTTTAAGGAATCATACCATCAAAAGACTTATCGGTCCTGAGAAGAATTCATCTTCTTTTTCATTCCACTTTGACTTGCCTTTTTTCACGAGCCCCAGGATGTAGTGACACCGGTTAATGTTCTTGATGTCGACTCCTTCCTTCAGATAACCGACAAAATTTGTATCTAAATTTCCCATCTTGTCAGTTAGGCCCATCGTGTTCACAAACAATACCAAAAAATTTATGACAAAATCATAACTGTCCACTCGGCATTGCATTATTTTGTCTTTTACAGTCGTTGCAGTAATTACAATCTTCTTCTTCTCGTTCTCATACTGTAATCTACAATCTTCTCTCATATCGGGGTCGTATTCCAGTGATGTGATCTTCTTCCCTTCGTTTGGAATTCCCAACATTTCATGGATTGCAGCAGCTGTAATGGGGATGTATGCACCATTGTTTAGTGTTATTCTCATCTTGTTCTCGTCAAAATTCTTCAAAACAAAATACGGAAGTCTTCCAGGAATTGTGTCCAATTTGTTGTTCAACACTTTCCCAAACCCAAGATCCGTCAACCGCTTCTTCTGGTTTGCAGTTAGTGTCATTGTTGCGTCGTGAAAGGGTTTCGGAGTGTTCTTAACTCTAAGTTTGCAAAAAAGTTCATCTTCTGCAGCTTCCATTTTTTCTTCTTTTAATTTTCCTTTTTTCTTTTTATCGATTTTAATCAGGACCTTTTTCACCAATTCCTCCACATTTTCCATCTCTTTTGGACTTGGACTCTGCTTTGCTTTCTTTTTTGGTATATTAGCTATATGTTTCCCTTTTCTTTTCAAATCCGTTGTTCAATAATTGAAATATCAGTGTATTAGTCAATAATATATACAAGTGAATACACTGTATACACTTGTGTATATAGGTTATTAATTTACTTATTTGACAAGTGTGTATTCACAACTATATATTATACATGTATTAATACAAATTGAAATTATACAATAAGAAACTTACTTTTCTTTTTATTTGATGTTGTTGCGGTATCGTCTAATTTCATCTGTTTTTGTGTAAGTATTTCTACAAGTAAATCTTTATATTAGAATACAATACTTAATGAGTATGCATTATACTATAAATATATTTGTAAGAAACTCACTACTTCGTGTAAACTTTTCAGGTTCTGGATTGTCTGATTCACTTGAAGCTTGTTCGGAGTATTCCACGATAGCTTTTGTCGCTGGTGATTTGTTCTTCGCTTTGTTTTTTGCTGTAAAAGTGAAAAATATTAAACAACACATTATACATTATACCTAATATACATCGGTGTATAAACAACTATGACAAATAAAAAACAGTAAGTATATGATATACATATACACCAGTGTATAGTATGTATTAACTAGTGTATACATAATATACGCTGGTGTATATGTATATGATATTCACTAGTAAACATACTATTCACTAGTGAAATATCATATACATATACACCAGTGTATATTATGTATACACTAGTTAATACATCCATATACACCAGTGTATAATACTTTCCAAGTTTATAATATTCAATGTCATATACACAATATACACCAGTCTATAATATTCACCAATGTACACAATAGTTTATACTTTTTTAAGTTATTTACTGTCATATCTTCTTATACTAATAAATGGGAGATTCAGCTGACCTCATTAAGCTGACGTGTCGATTTCTTAGTCTGTCCACCTAAGCCAATTCATTTGTATGCTGATGTCATAAATTATGTATTAAAATTATAAATTAAATTTAAATTCAAATATTTTTCAAAAGATGGATTATTATAAACAAAAAGGCCTATCATTCTCTAAAATCTGTCCAAATTCCTAATTTTTTTTAGTTTGAATGGCATGCATTTTTTATTGGTAAACCAAAAGGTAATTTATGATGTGAAAGGCTCAAGCCTTGAAGACAGCAAAGGCTGTGAAGACCGGTTCAACATTCAAGAAGAAGGCCAAGAAGATCCGAACCAAGGTTACCTTCCACCGCCCAAGGACATTGAAGACCGACAGGAACCCTAAGTACCCAGGTATCAGTGCCCCACCTAGAAACAAATTGGATCACTACCAGATTCTTAAGTACCCATTGACCACTGAGTCTGCAATGAAGAAAATTGAAGACAACAACACCCTTGTCTTCATTGTTGACATCCGTGCTGACAAGAAGAAGATCAAAGCTGCAGTTAAGAAGATGTATGACATCCAGACCAAGAAAGTTAACACCTTAATCAGGTATCATCATTTTCATTTCTCGTGCCTGGTCTGTATACTTACAGAATCTCCATTATCTCTTAGTCGAACACTTATCTTATAGTTGGTAAAATGGATGGGTTTGGACATCGAATTTAGATTAGTCAGGCTTGGTTGGCCTAAGACGTTCTTTAAACATAGTTTTTATTTTTTTATTTTTATCAACTTTTGAGTACAGAATATGCTTATTTTAACTTTGATTTAAAATATTAGGTGGTTACATAATTTTAAAGTACATTATTGACTACTTTGTTATAAAAAATATAATATTTTTTAACTTTTTATATTCGTAGTATTCGCTTTTGGCTTGAGCATTTTATCAATTTCGTATATTTTCTCTTTGCACTTTGTTTATGTTTTGTTTTAACGTTACTGCAGACCCGATGGAACGAAGAAGGCTTATGTTCGGTTAACTCCAGATTACGATGCTTTGGACGTTGCAAACAAGATTGGAATCATATAAACTTTGATTTATTTTTTATTGGTAAACCAAAAGGTAATTTATGATATTGGTGTACAATCTCTTCTTCTTTCAAGACTTCTTCAATACTTTTAAAATTAAAACTGATTCATTAAATCATCTATGTTTGCTCTATAGCTACTAAACTTTTTTTTGCTCAATCCAAACTTTGACCTTTTCTATAATCAACAAAATCGTGATTTGGGTTTTATTTTTTTTTCAAAATAATTTAAATTTAATGATTTCTCTTGTTGGGTTTCATAGAGTTTTAGCAGTTGGATAATGAAGAGAAGAACCCGTGTCCTATCGAAAGTATGGTTTAATTCAAAGATATCTCTACAAAGGTAAGCATGAGTTTACTTTCATATTTTGGTACCTCACTTTAAATTTTGTTCTCCTAATGAAGCTATTAATTACCTTTATTTGATTTATAGTTGTTACTGATTTGAGTAGTTTTTGTTGCGGTTTTGAGAATGCCCATAACATGTTTGATGTTATGTCTAAGTGAAATTTTGGCTCCCTTAGTAAATGTGTGTTTGAGTATGGTTTTATTCATGATAAATGAAACTTTTTTTCTTTATTTTATATTCAAATGTTCAAGATACATTATTGTTTTAATGCTATGATATGTTTTTTCTTTCTAGCTAATGTATTGATTTGTGAAAAAAGTATTTTCGATACTTTAAGCATATTAAAATACTTTGAGCAAAAGTTGACACATTTTCGTCATCAACTTTGTGTAATTTGATTGTCTTTTACATTTTAGTTGTCCTCCTTAAACCCTTACAATTGTATGAGGCTTTGTCGTAATTTATCTTTTTTGTGACAAAGAAGAAGTCGTTGTAATAATTCTATTTTGAATAGAATTTTTTTTGAAGATATTTAATTGGGAAGAACTTAGGCCACTTAGAGTCAAAAGATACATAATCTTAAAAAAAAGTTTAAGGGATCTAACACAAGCTAGGCAAAGCCAGGTAGCCGAATGAACCCATTTCTATTAGTTCTGCTAGAAAAAAGTTTTTGGTATTTTCATTGGTAATGATTTGTCACAAAAGTACAAATTAATTACTATATGTACTTTTGCAAATGTTTATACACAAATTAACATATTGAAGAGCTTTTTCATTAGGTAAAATCCAAAATATAATTTCGTCCAAAATATATTAAAAAATATATTAAATGGGTCGAGTCAGTTTGGTTTGTCAACAATTATGGCTAAGTTGTTTTGAGGTGTTAAATAATACAATCATTTTGAAGACTTAAATGGAAGACCACTTTTATGAAATTAAATTAAAAGAAATGGTCAAAAGACAAACTCGACGGTCGAACAAAAACTTATTTATTTTGAAATTTGATATGTTTAATGCTGCTTAGTTTTATGTATATGAGAGTAAGAAGGAATTTCCAACTAAAGGTTCCTGTTTTGCATATACACTTCAACGATAAATAAATAACTTAGTGTGTTTGATGTTAATATATATTAAGTGCGGGCTTACCCAACGACAATGTCGACAAGTGTGTTTGGGAGCTTGCTAGCTAGAAAGAGAGTCTTAACTTAAGGTTTTTCGAAAGATATAACATATTGAAAAAGATGCCGACATATCATATGTTAAAAGTAAGTGTCTTTTTAGAATACATAACTTCATTTTCGTCATTTGACACTATTTTTGGTCTGAATTGATAAAAATGACAAAATAAATACATATGATGTCCTATATGAAAGTTTTTATAAATAGATGACCTTAATAAAAGAAGAAAATCCCAACAAAAAGGATTATCGTATTATATAATAAAACTTATCTTCGTCAATTCTAAAGTAACTTTTTTTTACTTTTATATAAACTCCGTGTAATACACGGGTGATAAGCTAGTACACAATATACACCAGTATATTATATTCATCTTTAAGTTATTTACTGTCATATACACAATATACACCAGTATATTATATTCACCAATATATACAGAATCATTACTAAATATACAATAAAAACTATACACAATAACTTTAATGGAATATATGCACACAAATCTATATTCACTAGTAAATAGACAATATAAACTCGTGTATTTTTATATTCACCAGTGTATACATAACTATGATCAAAATACAAAAAGTTTACCAACAAATTTTTACATAATTTTTGATTCACTAGTAAATTTACTATATACACAAGTGTTTTTAGTCGATCTATAATATTAAACACATAATTTTAACCGATTAAAACATACATTAATGAATATCCCCAAAACTAGTGAATATAGTACTGATTATAATATGAAATTGATATACATTCATAAACTCGATGTTATTAACTAGTGAATATAGTACTGATTATAATCAATTCAAACATTTTTATTTAAATCATCATAAAACCCTAAAAAAAACGAGAAAAGAAAAAACTGAAAATTAACGAAATCGTGATACTTACAAGTGCTCGCGTTCGTTGTTTTATCTTTTCTTTGTCATGATGATTGAGTGATTATTGAGATTTAGTGTCTGATTTGGTTGATTTTTAATCGAGAGAGTGAGAGGTATCGGAGCGGTTTTGGTGTGTGTGTGTTTGTTTTGAATTCAATTGGACTGGAAAAGGAAAATGAATAGAAAATAAGTTAGTGAATGTTAACTTTTACCCCTGAAGTTTGATTTATTTACAAAAATGCCACCTTGTCATTAAACTTTGATCTAAATGATCTTAAGGTTAAAAAATGGTTCCTAATGGTTCTCAAATATTTAGTGGTTCCTATTTGAACCCATCAATATATATATATATATATATATATATGTATATAAAAGTCGATTATTTATAAAAGAAAAGGTTTATTATTAGTACTATTACATTGGGATTTATTTTTATTATTTTAGTAGTGAGCATAATTAGATATAAATTAATTATCTAAGTTAAACTATAAGTTTTATTTGAATTTTAGTTTCGTGACAAGTTAAACATGAAAAATCAAAAAAAGATATGTAAGCACAACGTCTTAGTTTACCATTTATTTAAGCATATTCATCAACCTACTGTTTTTGAGATCCCTATTTCATGAAAATCAAAACATAACATATCAAAAATTATTTGTTCTTATAATATAGTAGTATACCTGGCAAAATGGGCGGGTTGGGTTGGATTGGGTCACGGGTCAAAATGGGTGAGGGTCAAAACGGATGCGGGTCCGAATGGGTCACTTTAAAAAAATACTAAACGGATGTGGGTCAAAACTGGTGCGGGTCCAAACGGGTCCTTTTTAATTACATAAGCTCATTATTCTATAAAATAAAAAAGTAGATAAGTAGACTTATTATCCTATAAAAAATTACATAAGCTCATTATTTCGTTAAATAAACCGAAACAAACACCCCTTTAATAATACATAGTTTTTTTTATTTGATTATATTTAAAAAGTAAAAGACTGTTATATGATTTTTTATATAGATTAAAATACTACAATAATAATATACTTGTTTGGATATATAACTCAACTTGAATTTTTTTATTCAAATTATTAATAAAAATAGTTTATATTCTTTATCAAATTATATAAAGTAAGTAATATTTTTATTATTTATTAATATAAAATTAATTACGTTGTTTAATTCTATAGTAAGAGTTGCTACACGTGAAATTTAGTTTGCAGTTTATTTATTTATTTAATATTAATATCAATTTAATATAGTTTCCAAAAACAACAATCTAAAATAATGCTTGGCTGTGGTCCCAATGTCAAAGTCAACAAGGAACAAAATAAGAAATCATTTTCTTTCTATGACCCATTACAACCCGCTTCAAATTAAGGCCCATGTTCATCAATCCATTTGGACCCGCCTACCATATTACTTCAATCCATATTGGCCCATTAAATAAAATAAATTACCCATATTGACCCAAAATCTCACTAGCGGGTCAACTTTGCCAGCTATATATAGTAGTAATGTACCCTTTCCAGCATACAAAACATTCCTATTATGGAAAGTATTAATGAAAAAATTTACACTCGGCATGGGAAGTATGAAATCAATGAGAATAACTACGATAGGCTCACCAATGAAACCTTTTATACACACAAAAGGGAAACTGTTAGCATCCACAACGAAATACAGCACACTTGACCTTATGGGCAATCTTTTTAACACGCCTATCATTAAAAGATGTCCGTGAACTAAGAGGAGGTGTATAAATTCTATCCATTACATTCACACCCGATGCCTTGGGTGCTGTCAAAGCCCACTGCATTCCCCAAATCGCAAGCGGTCTCATGTATACTAATGATCTAAAGCTCCCATCCATTGTCCATCCCTCTGGTGTCTGAAACGCATATCTGCATAAAAAAAACAACATTTTCATCACATCCAATAATAAAACAAAACACAAAACAAAGACCAGAAAACAAATCCACATAAGGCTTACCCGAACCCGTCCTCTGACCACCCAGCAGTAAAAATCCCTTCAGCTGTTGTGAAAGCCTCATCTTCCATTCCAGCATGAATCATAGTAGCTGCAACACCATATGTGACACCTGTCCACACTTCCCGAGACTGCATACACGTTTCATCCACTTTCCCATTAGGATGCATACCATTTACAGCTCCCATACGACCTCCTCGTACTTTCATAACATTAAAATCAAATATCTTCTGCAAAGAACTTTGAATCTTATTATCATCAAAAAGATTTGGTAATCCTGCAGATGCTGTATACCACTGACCCGCTAATTGATCAGCTTGTATGGATTTACTAGTACTACTCGACCCACTGTCGTAATTAAAGTAGGTCCCGTTCCAAAGTTTGGATTCAAAGGCAGTTTTCGCCTTTAAGAATTTCTTTTTGTATTTCTGAGCGGAAACTTTGTCATCTAGCTGGGAAGCCATGGCCGCTGTAGCTTGAAGTGCAGCAAGCCACAAGCAACCACAATAAGCACTAATCCCATGAACCGTCCACGCATCATATGTTTGATCTGGAAAACCGTCGTTTTCAATTAAACAGTCTCCGTCACGGTCAAACTGGTCCATGTAATCCATGGCTGCACAAACCGCGGGCCATACATCTGTTCCAAACGATAGATTTCCTGTTGCAGCAAAGTCTCGATATATTTGAAGCACGAATTTAGGGTTTAAATCTTTCCATTTGCTTGTATCGTGTATGTTATATGCATTCATTTCATGCCATGGATCATGAGTTCCAAGATCATGAGGAACTGAACCTTTAACTTTACGAATTCCAGAGTTTCCTTCAGCAAGAAACTTCACTTTTCTTGTATCTTCACTTAATACGGCTTTTGCAAATTCCCTTTGAATGCCAAGTTCGATTTTTGGGAAAAGTTGAAGAAGAGCAAATGAGGCGTAGAAATGAACATCATAAGTACACCACATGATATACTCCACACCTTCCAAATAAAGAAACCGACCCACGTCGTCTTCTTCTTCTTCTTCATTTTCATGTGATATTAAATGAAGTCTTGTAAAATTTTCTTTTACAGGGACCTCGATTTCATCTTCGCTAGAATTTGTAAGAGAATTTACATTGTCATGTGTTGAATCATTGTATACGTTACCATTGGTGGAACTGTTTTCGTTATCTTTTATCCTATCACTCCCAGAGGAGTCGTCTTCTGCTGGCACTGGAGTGTCTGAAATAAAATATCCAAGTTATAAATGTTTATTACATTAGTTACATATATGCAAATTAAAAAACATTAAATAATAATAAAATCATTGATTATACCAATCCAAATTGTGCCACCGGCAACCAAAAAGTAGAGCTCGTTGAATAACGTAAATTTGTACCTGAAGACGAACACCATATTAGCACCAATTGAATATAAAAAACAATGGTAAATCACAAACTAGAAGTAGTAATTTTGACCCATTTACTTATGATTGGCTCGATTCGGGTTGTGTTTTATCTCAAAGGGGTCAAATGGGTAGGGTGGAAAATTTTCAGCTAATCAGGGGAATGGGTCAACCTGGTTGAAATTCGTTCCAAGTCTATCTTTAATGCATACGACCTCCTAAATCTTCACTACTATTTTCAACTAATTCAAGTTATTATAACATAGTTTTTGTAATCGTAAGTTCATAACTGCCGCAGCAATTATTTATAAATGTCTTTAAATATAAAAACAAAAATGTTTGGGAGTTAACCAACCCGGTTTAACCCGTACTAACTATACCTATAACCTGCTAAGGATCAAGGACCAAGGAAGTTACCATTCTGGCAAGTTGTCGTTATTCAAGATGGGATTTTGCCATTTCTCAATATCTTCTTCCCACCTCTTATAATCTGATCAAAGCATATAACCTCAACATTAAAATACCATAAAACTTGATGATTTAAACTCAAGAACACAAGATAAAGAATGCATACTTGTTAAAGCATCATGAACTAAATTCTCAGCCGCCCTCTCAGAAGTACCATAGTATTTGGTGTACCTCCTGGAAAATAAAAAGCAAATAAACTAAAAAAATATGCAAAGAATTACTTACTTTTATTAAATCTGAAATTTAATAAGAAACCTGTGATAAGATTTTCCCTTCATAAATTTGACTTTCGGGGATGACCATGCTACAGCAAATGCAATGGTGGCCTTTCCGTTCGGTTCAACCCACGTGGAAGCTGACACAGCAGCACAATTTGCCTCCCCTGCAGATGAAGGGAAAGTTGCTCCGTTGTGAAAGTTCTCCCGATCAAAATGACCGTCCTGGAAATGAAGTATTTTTTTTACATCATATCATAAATAATAATAAAAAAGATATCATGATATAATAAAAAGATTTAAACTTTATATGTTAGAGAAAGATACCTCTGCCATTTTACCCCACATATCTTTTGCAGTAACACAACTTTCATCAGACAACCCGAAACTTGGTAAAACAGACACGTTTACATTTTGGGTTTCACATGCAGCAATAGCAAAAGTAACAGGAGGGTTGTTTTTGGCTGTCCTGCATATTATAATCTCCATTAAAAAAATTTAACTAATTTATTTACTTCGCAGATTATGTCATAACAAATTCCTATCAGAAAACTTGGATTTTTAAATTTCGGTCAACTTACTTGTGATTTAGAAGCACGCCGGAGACTCCATCTTCGCCTCTGTTGATAGAACGAATATATGAAAAAAGAAAAACGACGAATTATGTGGAATTTTAACAGATAAGTTATTGAAACTGACATGAAAGGCTCATTGACATGATCTCCTGAAAAGTGTGACGTTCCTCCAATCGAATTCTGCATAATGCACATAGATACAACATTTTAGTAATATGTTAACAGCCTAAGCGAATCCTTTAATTGCGTAAATGTTTTAGCCGAACTAGACATACCGCCCAAGTGAAAAGAAGGCTGACTTGTGCCCTTTCCTTTCCAGTATTCACCAACTACAAAAACAAAAACAAAAGCAAAAGTCATATAATGTCATTCATTTGACCATAGAATTACAATAAAGTTTAGTTTTTTATACCGTGTAAACAAAAACAGTGGTTGGAAGACTACTATCTCGGTAATTATTGGGTAAAAATGGTGAAATTTGGCGACATGACACTTTGAGGTCTGGATCAGGTTCACCATCATAAACTGTCCATGCTCGTGGAAACAAAGCATGGTATGTGGAATTGTGACCGCTTAAATTCCAGCCCCATGATGATAAGCCTTGATCTGTTCTGAAATAGATACACACATACACATATAGTTATTACCTTAAAATATAACAAAAAAAAATATGTGTAAACGTTTTTCAGAAATGTATATATTGGTGTTATGTTCTTACCCTATCCCATCGTGTTTGCCTGGTGATAAAACTGATGCATATTTTTTATTCCCACCATCTCGAGATATAAATATCTGTAATTACAAATAATCGACTTAAAACTCATTATATGAACCTTAAGAGAGCACAAAAATATAACAAGTTAAAAGTGAGAGATGCGTACAGAAAATTGATTAGCCATCATAGGACAAGGCTCACATGCTCCGGGAATTATCTGGAATTGTCTAAACTCTCCTCTAAAGCCTCTGGTTATGCTACCACTTCTGCAAAACACAACATTATTTAACAAAATTGCAAACATCCTAAGACTCTAAACATCGTTAGGACTTAGAAAACAACTTACCCCATTCCACCAAGTGGAACCCCTTGGGTTGCCGATGGTTTCCCTTCACGATTAAAAGGATCAATAGGTGCTTTCTACAAAATATACATTCAACGACACTTTAAAAAAAAATCTATAAAATTGAACACAACGATCTTCAGTATCGATATTACAAGAGTTAGAAGAGTTACCCGTCCATGAGAGGCTTCTTCTCTTACATACGACCATAAACGTATGCCAAGCATCATCTGCAACCAATATATAGATATTAAATATACATACATATATATATATATATATATATATATATATATATATATATATATATATATATATATATATATATATTGTTTTATTTTAATGAAGGAGATTATAATATTACCATTTTTAATGCTTCCATGAAAGTAACACTGAATTCTTTGAGAATACCAGCATGACTGTTTAATTTTCTTCTCCATGCATGCTCTGGTGGTGCTCCACTATCAAAATCAAGCTAACCAAAAAAAAAATTATTAACAATTAAAAATCAAAATCCAGCTAATCCCATTTTTCCAAAGATCTTGGAATTTCCCAGAAACTAAAAAAAAAAAAAAAAAAAAAAAAAAAAAAAAAAACTTACAAGTTGGAGAGTAGTCTTATTTACAAATTCTTCAGGAGGCCATGAATTTTTTCTATAATGAAATATATTTTTTTTAACCATTTTCCCAAATAAAATTATTTTCTTATGCTCAAATCAATCATGGAATAAAAACCCAGCTTTTTGTTTGTTTTGATTGATCAAAATAAAAATAAATAAAAAAAGTCAAACTTAAACTACAACCCAAAGTTGACCAAACAAAACTCAAGATTCTTCAAGAAACCTCAAATGGGTATTATGGATTGCCAGAATTAACAGAAAATAAGATCAAATTAAACTAAAATTGTGAAGTAATCAATAATCAGAGAAATAGTTGGAATTAAATTCAACAAATTTGTATAAAAAAGATTAAGTTAAAAATGCAAAATTGAGCAAAAATTGAATTGAAAATTGTTGTGAAATGTGAAACCAAGAAATATATAAACAAGAAGAAGCTGTTATTATTTAGTTATTTATTTATAAAAAAAATTGATTATGAGGAAAGCTGTTAAGCCGGGTTTGACCCGTATAATGTACGGTTGGGTCGGGTATCTATGTATTATTCAACTATTGTCTCAATAAAAGAATACTAAAAAGACATGTGTTGTGAATATGCTTTACCGATTTATTTATATGCTTTGTTCTTTACTTAATTGATTTTTAGAGACTATGCTTTATTAAATTAATTTTATTTTATAAAGTAAACATTCATATTTGGATTTGGTTGTCTTCGAATCTTTTTATTAATAAAACTAGGTAAGTGTCTCGTGTGTTATACGGACATGTTAGGTAGAAACATAAAATTATATAAATTATAAATGTAATTATTGTTTGTTAACCAAAAGCATCTAGGAAATCTACAAATAAATTAGAAAAATTAGTATTTTTGTTTACTCATACTAAATTCTAACTCAAATAAGAGTAAGACATGAAGAAGCGTAAAACAAATCAAAAAGTAGTTCGAGAACCATGTAATTTAAGAACTCGGAAACTAATGGTTGCATCCAATGGTGATTTGTTATGAAGATAAACATCTTTTAACATCATAAAAAGGTTTCTTACTTACATTTCTTCTACGTTACAAAAAGCCTCTTTAGTTTTTATAATGTCTTCATTAGGGGAATATCGACCGATGATGAACTAAGAAATTGAAAGAATCTTGAACCACTTTCGCCATTAAACTATATGTTAATAAAAGATATTAAATCTCGATGAAAAACTAGAATTATTAAACAGAATGAGTAATAAGCAAACATAAGCATATATCTTAAATTATTAGGGGTAGTTATTAAGACGAATGCAGTAACCAAACACCCACATCTTGGGACAATTGTGGGCAGTTTTAATCTATTGCTTAGGTAACTGAACAATTGAGTGGGAAAATTAGAAACTGGAAATTGATTTGCTGTAGGTGTCCAATTGATCGACACGTCATTGATTTCATCCAATTTAATAAATTGAAAACTCAGGCATTCTAATTTTCAGACATTAGTCCAATTTTATGTTTTGTTTATTAGATTGTATAGATTAATATTAATTTTCAAACTAATTTTTCTAATAAATAATGTCCTATCTTATTATTATCTATATATCAATAATATTTTTCTTTATACCTTCGACTTTAATTATTTGAAGCCCTTTGAATTTTATTCTTTAGGTTACAGCAGATGATAGAAAAGTATATTTTACAAAATTACATTAAGGAATATGATCACGGAAACTAAATATATAGAATGCTAATAATGAATAAACATGAAAAAGAATTAAAATTATAATCATAACTGAAAAGTGAAAATACAAAATCCATTCAAAAGAATAACATTAACTTTTGAAAACATGTAATATATTCATCACGTAAAACTTTAGATAAACAACATTTGAGGTGTATATTTTGTCCCGCTTATAATATTTTTCAACTTCACTAATACATTTGTATTTCCATATGTTATCTCTCTTGACAATTTGACATAGAGATGTTCCTCAGAAGATAAGTTACGTACTTATGTGTAATAATCAAGGGAACATTGTTCATGTTGTAAACATTGTTACTCGGAGTACTGTTGTTGGGGCAAACTTTGCTTTAAGCATTGTTTCTTGGAGCAGGGTTGTGGCTTTGTGCACTGGTGTTATTGCTTTTAGAGTTTATTTTGAATAGCACAATGTTTGGGTCTATCCATAGAACTTGTTTGGGTTTTTTTGAAAAGAACAAAACTTGTTTTCAACTTGAATTGTTCTAGTTCCTACCTATAGGTGGCGAGTGAACATCCTCATTGTCATTTACAAAACAAAGTGAATAGGCAAACATTTACGGTTAGACCAATAGATTAAAAAAGAAAATCACCAACTTGATATGAAATATATATATAACCTTTCGTCGAGCTACTCACAAACTATCTTGTTGAAAGTTTTTCTCAATTTGTAGAAACATGAGTTACTACAACCTAGCAATTTTCGGAAAGCATCGATTGGAAGCAAGAAAAAAAGTGTAAAAATAATAGAGAAACACTCATAACAAGAAATGATCTTTTCGCAATCAAACCAAAATCTTCAAACTTATTAATCAACATTGTATTTAAATTATATTATTATAAAAAGTTAAAAAGAAAAGAAAAGAAACAAAAAAGAAAAAAAAGAAAAAAAACCTAGGTATCATTTTCAAGTTAAACATCTTTCGACTTCCCATACTCTATCAAGCTTTATTAGTTTTTGTAGAGTTTGTAATCAAACTAGTTTATGAATTTGACCCAAACATTTGTCCCACTTTGTTTAAAAATAAATCTCGTTAATAATGACATGGACTCACATAGGAGTTTTGGATTCCAATCATAAATTCCTTAATCAATATATCAATATTGTTTTTAACAATTCACAAAAGTAGTTTTATTATACGAAAATGGCTAATAGATATTGGAGTACCCTAATTATTGTTATTGTGGTAATTAAAGACATGTAAGTCTAAATGCTTAAACTATTCTTTCTTTTTTCTTTTTATTTAATTTATATGGTTAGAATTTTAGTAACTAACGTTAATTGTAATAAGATGTTTTAAATAATTATATGTTGTTAGTGGTATAAAGGGTAGATAAATAATTCCAATTACTTAAAATTTGAGGCATTAAAGGTATGGGGGAAATGCTTTATAATATAGTAAAAATATATGGTTAGAATTTTAGTAACTGACATTAATTGTAATAAAATGTTTTAAATGATTATATGTTGTTAGTGGTATAAAGGGTAGATAAGTAATTTTAATTACTTAAAATTTAAGACATTAAGAGTATAAGGAAAATGCTTTATAATATAGTAAAGATTAATTTTTTTTTCCGTTTAGCTTTTTAACTACTCCACAACAAACACATGAACAAATAATACCTCATTTAAATTGATAGTTAGAATGACTTTTATAGGTCTCTAGATTATTTCTTCTTAATATATATGTCAAAAGGCTTTTATAAGATAATTCTTTGTATTTTACTAATTAATGTTCTTTCAAAATTACACATATGGAGTACCTACATTTAAGTTATATATTATATTTTTAACTAGATTATTTTCCCGCATTAGCGGGGATAAAAATAAAAATAAAATCGTAAATTTTATGTTATATAGATTTTAAGTTATTATAAAAAGACAATGTTATATATATATATATATATATATATATATATATATATATATATATATATATATATATATATATATATATATATATATATATATATATATTAACGTAAATCATAGTTTAAATTGAGAAAATTTATAACTAAATTATAATTATGTTTTTTATTTAATAGTTTTTGATTACATCATCAATCTGATCTAACGGTTGAAATCAAAGAAGTTAATCTATCCAAAAGACCTTCCTTCGCCACGTGGCATTTAAGACCCCTCTTTTATTATATATTAAAGATTCTATAAAATGAACTTGCATCAACAATTATCTTTGGGACATTTTTATTCATAAATACAAATATTTATATCAATAAAACAAATATTTTGTTCTCTTTAATTTGACCGAGATCGATCATCTTAGCTTTTGCATATCTATATTTTCTTGAAACCTGCAATTTCACGACAACCTACTAAAACAAAACGAAAATAAAACCTGCAATTTCATGACAACCTACTAAAACGAACGTATATGAATGCATCACCACGATTCCCGGGGTTTATGAGTAAGACAATTCTATAGTGTGCTCGTGATATCGCACAAACTATTTTACGAATATTTAAAAACGAAAAATTTCGACATAACCTAGGATACATTGCACGAATAAATTTCAACCTTCTTGACTATGATAATAGTCACAACCATAAACAAACTCGCGGGTATAACAAAGTGGTACGCTTTGCTCTTTTACGACCTCTACTCTTGAGTTTGAAGGGTGATTTAGCTCGTACAATATATGTTTTTACAAATATTCCGTGAACATATATCATTGTCCAAACCAATAGCTTTTTATTTATTTCACAAGTTTATATAGTTTCTTATTGTTAATTATATATATTTTATTTACTCAATCAATAAGAATCTTAAATTAAATAATAACTAGTTTGTCATTATCCTAAATTAGGGGTTATTGTTAATTTTATGCGGCTTTATAAAATTTATAATATTCCACGGCTATCCATTTTGGACCCGACCCCGCAACGATTAAAAATATACTCTGATTACATAACCGAAATTACTTTATGTTATATATATACTTTTAATAATTGTTCTTGTCGGCGGCGTTTTGAACATGGTTTTTAATTATATGAATAAAATGATGGATTGAATGGAATACTATATTGTGAACTGGTCAAACCGATTTACTATAATTTTAACTAGTAATAGGGGCTGTAAGTAGTTTCTATGGTATTTATGTTTTGATAGTTTCGTAAAAAGCAAATAAATATGAAAGTAACAGTTGATGTTTGTTATTGTGCTTGGTATGAAAGGCCTATGTGGGGTTTCCCGCATGCGTACCACACCACAATGGGTTTAGAGGTAGGGCATATGATCCGAAAATATAATTCAAGCTTCATGATATGACACGAATAATTGAGGATAATTGAGAAACAAATAGTTCTCGACGGCATATTACCCATTCAAAACTAGTGTTTCTTATATTTCCAAAATATATCTTATCGAAAATTCTGGTATGTGAGCAACCGGTTCCCGCCTATAAACTTTTAGTACTTACAATTGATGGTTAACTATATTATATATCCTAACGATTGTAAGTTGCGATGAATATTGAATCAGGCACCTACGCTGTCACGAGTAGCCTGAATACTTGCTTAATTTTCTTTTTCTTTTTTTTCTTTTTTTTTAGGCTACTTAATAAAGTAGTTATCTCTTGATTTCGATTTAGTGTTAATTTTTAGTTTTATATTTCCTTTGTTGATTTACTATTTTTAACTTTTCAAAATTTTAGGTTGTTGCTCTTGTTTTTGGACTATCGATTTAAATGTAAGTTTTTAAACCCGCTGCAACACGCGACCACAAGATGAGCTCAAAGTTAAAGAAAAACAAATTAAAGACAAATAAACATACATTATGTGTTGCATTTTAACAATGTCACGATAACAAAAAACAGTCAATATACGTTACTTATATTTAAAAGAAAAATAAAAGTCAAATACTTAAAAGATATATGTTACGTATTTTTTTAAATATTAATTTAAAGTAACCGTGTTAAGTTATCTATATTTATACTATCTATAAAACATTTGGTCCTAAATTCTTAAAATTGAAATTTAAGAAGGAAAATACTAAAATGCCCCTTATTACCATCTAAATACAATTTAATTTTTCAACTCACTTACCTTTCTTTTTAACTCACTTTCTTTATTTTTCATTATTTACCCTCTACTAAATTAAATTACAATTAATTTAACTAATATTTTTACAAACAATTTCTTACATCATTGTCATATCTAAATGTGAATTAATTTTTTAGTTATTAAGCTTCGCATATAATAACTTGTTATGTTTACAATCGCAACCGAATATTTATTTTTATAGTCCGAAGAGGATGGATAACCTAAAGTTTTTACTGCGCAGATGATATATGAGTCAAAAAGCCACTAAAAAACTATTACACTTAAAATATAGTCGCAACATTAAAGTCGAAAACTATTAAATACAAATATGATTATGGTCATTCGACTATATATTACCACTCATTTTTAACGGGAAGTTTGAGTTTGGACCGAAATCAATGTTTTATTTAATAGAACACGGTTCAAACCATAAACTATTAGACACTACATATAAATAATATTTTATAGTTCGAACGATCGAACGAGAAAATTATGTATGTGAAATATATGGACAGAATGAGTTTGAAGATCGATTGACCAAATTATAAACTATTACACTCTAAATATTAATCGTGAAACAAGACACTAAAAAATCATTATCGCATATAAATAAATAAAATGATGCCCTGAAGGGGCACACCACCATAAACGGTTACCGTATAATTCATTTTATGGTTCGAAAGACTGAATAAGAAACTCTTACCATATAACTATTTTTATGCTCCGAGTGCTCGAACCATAACTATTATTTATCTTGAGACGAATGTCAAATGAGAAACTACCATTGACCGTTATCATATTTTCCGAATATAATTATTCTTTCACGCTGCATCGCGCGGGTTTCATACTATACATTATAAAGCATTTGGGTATAAAATTTTGAAATTTAAGCATCATAAAATTACTAAATTACCCTTTTAACTAAACAATAAACATTTATTATATAATTACAAATATAACTCCATAACACACATACCATATATACTTAAAATTTTGAAATAATTAAATTTCTTTTACTATAAACTTAAATCAATTTTTAGTGTGTAAAGTTTCAAATAAATAGAGTTAATCTTTAGAATTTCTAACTAATTGAATGTTAATAAACCGAAAATCTTCATCGTTCGTAAAATTATTTGTAACAAAATATGTACCATCGATTTATATATCTATTATTGTTGCTGCATCGCGCTGGTATCATACTAGTTTAAAGTAAATAGTTAATTCATTTTACGTGTTAAGTTATTTAAAGTAAGGAGTTAATTCATTTTATTTGAATATTATTAATTATAAGGGCTAAATTTTAAAATGGTTAAAATGAAATTAGTATATGATGACATCATCAAATTGATCTAATGGCCTAAATGAAAGTTTAAAACTAATCTAACGATTCAAATTTTGACATGTGTTATTTCAGACCTCTATTTTATTATATAATAAGATAAGATAAGATAATATTAGTATATGTATGTTGTCGTTTGTGTATGAGTTTGTGTATGAGAATACCATGACATGTTGGTTACATGTTTCATGTTTGCATATATTATAATAGTATTACTAATATACAATATTTGCAATATAGGTTTGGGGATTTCTGTTTGCAAGAAAACAGTCGCAGGTGACAAACTTAACATAAAATGATTGGAAGATGAGTATGAAAAGAATAAACTCGAGTCACAAGCAAAAGTAAAAAAAGAAAAGGTATCAGTTCACCTCTAGAAAAAGCTTTTGGTGTTGAAATTAGGGAGCAATTTCATGGCTACAAGAAAGCCTCTAATCAATTTCATGGCTACCTCATGTAATGGTGTGTTTATAAAGGTAGTGAATTGTTTTGGAGAAGTAAAAGATAGATTTTTTAGTGCTGAATTGATAAAAGAAGTCATCAATAAAATTGGCCATCAAAATGTAGTGCAAATCATAACTGACAATGTCGCGAATTGTAAGGCGGCTGGAGAGATTACAGAGAGTCAGTTTCCTCATATATACTGGACACCATGTGTTGTTCATACACTTAATCTTGCTTTGAAGAAAAATTGTTCACCAAGGAATGTGGAAATAAATCAACTAACATATGAACGGTGCAACTGGATAAAAGAAGTTCACGAAGAGGCGTTTGCAATAAAGAATTTCATCATGAACCATAACATGAGACTCTTGATTTTCCCAAAATTTACTCCTTCTTAGACTGTTATCGGTTGCCGACACCCGCTTTGCCTTTATCATTATGATGCTCAAGAGATTGAAACATAATGGTCGACTTATAGATTAGATGACACTATGCAAGCAAACTCTGTGAAAGAATATATTTTGAATGATGATTGGTGGGACAAAGTAGCATATATTCTTAGTTTCACTAGACCTATCTATGAGATGATAAGAGTTTGTGACACCGACAAACCATGTTTACACTTGGTGTATGAGATGTGGGATGCAATGATTGAGAAAGTGAAGATTGAGATCTACGAGAAAGAAGAACGTCCGACATCTCAACTAAGTTTCTTTTATGATGTTGTGCATCCTATTTTAGTGGATCGATCGTCGAAGAATAACACTCCCCTACATTGTCTAGCTCACTCTTTACATCCAAGGTATATGCTTTTAAATTATTCACTTAAGTTCAATTAGATACTTATATTTTAACTTTTGAATGTTGTAGATATTATAGTGATGCATGGTTACTTAAGGAGTGGTCCTATTGAGGATTTAACAAGCATTTCAAAGATGGGTACTATGGATCCCAAGAATTAGTGGGTTAACTTTGGTGCTCAAACTCCTTTACTCCAAACTTTGGCTTTTAGATTACTTGGACAACCTAGTTCTTCTTCTTGTGTCGAGCGTAATTGGAGTACTTATGCATTTATTCACTCGCTTAAGAGGAACAAGTTGACTATAAACCGTGCTCAAGACTTGGTTTACATCCACAATAATCTTCGACTTTTGTCAAGGACTCTGAAGGATGATGTAAAGATGTGGGATGTGGGTGAAGATGCTTTTGATTCAACGGAATATGTATTTGATGACGTACCATCGGCTGGCCGATAGAAGTCTATCGGCCATCGTGATGGTACGCCGAAGGACCTATTAAGCTGGGCACAATCTTTGATAAAAGGAATCTAAACAACATCTATTATCCGAAGAACATCCTAAAGACCAGGAGGCCGAAGGATGTTCTCTCGACAAAGAGTACAATACCTCGGAATACCTTCAGGATAAACAAGGCATTGTACTAAGAGCACGCTATTATCCGAAACTCAAGGTTAATAAATACCAAGCTCACACTTCACTTCAAGGGTAACGTTCACATACATTCTACACTCTTACTTTATTTGTTTACTCTTACTCTTCGAAATCTTACTCTCACGCCCGAGGTAAACCAAGGGATCATCCCCGCTCCGTTTACTCGTGTGTTGCTTACTTGTGCAGATAGTTTAAGATTGAAGATAAGAACTAGGCTGAAGGTCTTCTTCGGATCAGCTCTTTCGGATCCGAACCTTCTACCCCATTGTAATTGTGATATTCCGGTGTCGCAACATTTGGCACCATCCGTGGGACATACATGGCTTCTACAGGACCATATATGACTTTTACGGCTAATACCTCAGGAAGTAATAGGGAACCAATAGTTGAAGATGAAACGCCAAGGAACGATCAGAACGATACGGAGAAAGGTACTGGGATCTCTGAGGAGTTCCTGGAAAAGAATTATGACGCGCTCAAGACCATGTTGGCGGAACATGAACGAAAGAAGAAGAAAGATCGTTCCCGAAAGAGTCCTCCGGTGGCTCGAAAGATCGTTTATTCGAGCGACTCGGGGCGAGACGATAGTGATGAAGAAGAGGATCTGAATCTTCCGTATCAGTCGGACTTTGCCTCCAAGTTCACCAGAAGAATCTCAACATTCACAATGCCTCGGAAAGCGAAGATGCCTAGTATTGTACGCACCTATGATGGAAGTGGTGACCCAGACGACCACTTGGCAATCTTCTCCGGCGCAGCTGATACCGAAGGTTGGCCTATGCCAATCTGGTGCCGAATGTTCGCTCAAACTTTTGTCGGACCAGCGAGAGTCTGGTTCGGAGAACTGCCGGAAGAAAGCATAGACAGTTTCAAGGAAATGAAGAAGAAGTTTGAGACTTACTTCATGCAGCAGCGTAGGTATACACGAGGTCCGACAGATATTGCTAAAATCAAGCAAAGGGAAAACGAGAGCCTCCAAGATTTTGTAGAAAGATGGAAGCGGGAACTTCTACAGATTAAAGGAGGAGACGATATGCTGAAGGTATCAGGATTTATGGAGGGGATCCGGATACCGGCCCTCATTGCAAAACTCAATGCACGAGTTCCCGTGACGGTGGATGAAATGATGGAACGGGTTAAAAGATTCTTGAATGGGAAAGAAGCTTCGAGACAATATGTCGAGGCTAGCACAGCTGCATCCCGGAAGGGGCCGAAAATGGTATCCCCTGCTGCTAGTCCTCCATGGAGGTCTTCCCCAAACCGGAAAAGCTTTTCTCCCGGTAGTCACGAAAGAAGGTTCGGACGGGGACTTGTCCGTGCCTCTCCTTTCGTCTCTTCCGGAGAATCTCGCCGACACATAAACTTCACTGAACTCAACAAAACACCCAGCGAGATCTACGCTACCGAGAAAGGAAGAATTCACTTCGCTGCCCCGGCTCCGTTAGTCGGTACCCCGGATAAAAGATTCCTAGATCGATGGTGCGAGTTCCATCGGGATAAAGGGCACTACACGAATGATTGTTTTCAGTTAAAGAAACAAATCGAGGAGGCAGTGAGAACCGGGCAGCTAGATCACTTGATGGAAGGGATCAAACAAGGTGGCCAAAAGAAACAAGACATACCTTTCTCCGGAAAAGGGAAAGGAAAAGAGATACAGATGGTTTTCTGTAAGGGGGAAAGCAGCGAGCTTCGCGATGAAAGAGTAGAGTCCTGGATGATGCAGGATATGTCTTTTCCTCCGGTCAATACTTCTAAGGGAGTCACGGATCCGATGGTTGTGGTAGGAGACATTGGAAACCAAACGGTCCATAGAATATACATTGACAACGGAAGTGCTTCAGAAATACTCTTTGAACGTTGTTTTCTAGAGTTAGATCCCGAAGTACAATGCAGGATGGAAAGGTGCTCCCAGTACTTAGTCGGATTCTCCGGAGAGGCGGTGAAGCCAATAGGTCAGATCCGACTACCCTTCACCATTGGAAATGAAAATAAGTTTCGGACCGTGGAGATCGATTTCCTCGTAGTCCGAGCCCACTCCCCATATAACATCATTATCGGGAGACCCGGAATAGCCAAGCTCCGGGCCGTTGTTTCGACAGCCCACTCTCTTATGAAATTTCCTACACCCGGAGGAATAGTCGAAATACGTCCGGAAGCTCACAAAGTGTTGGAGTGTCAAAAAATTGAGAGAATATTGCAGAAGGAAGAAGGGGAAATCAAACTGGGAAAGATTATTATTCATCCGGATCACCCGGAGCAAACCGTTATGATTGGAGATAAGTTCACCAAGGAGGGCAAGGAAAAACTCATCACACTCCTCCGACAAAGCAGAGACGTCTTTGCTTGGAAACCCTCAGACATGACGGGAGTACCCAGGGGGTTAGCCGAACATAAGCTAGCTATCCAGAAGGGAAAAAGCCCGATAGTGCAGAAGAAACGAGGTCTAGCACCTGACCGAAGTAGAGCTGCTTGTGAAGAAGTTAAGCAGTTGACTGAAGCTGGTATCCTCCGCGAAGTCCGATACCGAACCTGGGTAGCAAATCCGGTCATGATTCGGAAAGGTGACAATACATGGAGAATGTGTGTCGATTTCAAGGATCTCAATGATGCTTGCCCGAACGCATATCCATTACCGGAGGTGGATTTGAAGGTAGAAGCATTGGTGGGTTTCAGATTCAAATGTTTCCTGGATGCGTACAAGGGATACCATCAGATACAAATGGCTAAGGAAGACGAGGACAAGACGGCTTTCCATACCGATATGGGAATCTTCTGCTACAAGAAAATGCCCTTCGGTCTGAAGAACGCCGGAGCTACTTATCAAAGACTGATAGATGAAGCTTTCTCGGAGCAGATAGGAAGGAATTTGGAAGCCTATGTTGATGACCTAGTCATAAAATCCACATCCGAGGAAGTAATGATCCAAGACATCCGAGAGACATTCGCGAACCTCCGGAGAATAAATATGAAGCTTAACCCAAAGAAATGTTCTTTTGGGATGGAAGAGGGCAAATTCCTGGGTCACATCATCACTCCAGAGGGTATTAAAGCAAATCCTGAGAAGGTTCGGGATATCGAAGGAATATCGTCCCCAAGGACCATGAAAGAAGTCCAAAGTCTAAATGGCAAGGTCATAGTCCTGGGACGATACCTCTCGAAGTCAGCAGAAAGATCATTGCCAATCTTTCGAACGCTAAAGAACTGTGTGAAAAAAGGTGATTTTCGGTGGACAGCAGAAGCCGAAGAAGCTCTACAAGAGATAAAAAGATATGTGATGGCGCTTCCCACTCTGACTACGCCGAAGGAAGGAGAAACCTTGACCTTATATCTATCAGCAACGACCGAAGTGATCAGTTCGGCGCTATTGGCTGAAAGAAAAGGAGAGCAAATGCCTATCTACTTTGTTAGCAAGGTGCTACAAGGTCCCGAAAACAACTACACTCAGATAGAGAAGATAGCGCTAGCTCTGGTTTACACCTCCCGAAGGCTGAAGAGATACTTCCAAGCCCATAGCATCCGGGTCATCACTGACCAACCATTAAAGCAAATCTTAAGGAATGTGGAAACGGCCGGAAGACTTACAAAGTGGGCCATTGAATTGGGAAGCTACGATATAGAATATGTCCCCAGGACATCTATCAAGGGACAAGTTCTGGCGGATTTCATAGCCGAAGTCCCTGATGAGGTTGTTCCTAGAGACACTGTTCCGAGAGAAGCAAACGACGAACAACCCACAACGAACAAGAAGAGGAAAAGGCCGGCAGAGTCCAATGTCGGAGGAAAGAGCCAGAGGAAAGACCAAGTTTGGTATCTGTTCACTGATGGATCCTCCAGCTCAGAAGGTTCAGGAGCTGGGATTCTTCTCATTAGCCCGGAAGGGAAAGAGTTCTCATTCTCCATTCGTTTTGGTTTTGATAACACAAATAACGAATCCGAGTATGAAGCCCTGTTGGCCGGATTACAAAAAGCCAAAGGAAAAGGAGTAGAACACTTGAAGGTTAAAGTGGACTCCAAGTTGGTGGCCAACCAAATCAATGAAACGTATGAAGCAAAGGAGGACCGGATGAACAAATATAAAGAGAAGGCAAAGAGTTTGATGGCCACTTTTCAGTCATGTACAATCGAACAAGTTTCGAGAACGAAGAACAAAGTTGCTGACACCCTGAGCAAGTTAGCGTCAATAGCATTCGGTCACACCACAATGGAAGTGATGGTGGAAACACAAGATCAACGGGCGATAGCTAACCCGAAAGAAACATTAATGATCGTCGAAGACGAAGGAATTACTTGGATGACGCCGATCATAAAGTTTCTGCAGGAGGGAAGTTTACCACAGGATCCGAACGAAGCGCGAAAGATCAGGATGAAAGCACCGAATTACGTGATGAAAGGTACCACACTCTATCGAAAACACCCACTTTCACCATTGCTTCGTTGTTTAGGACCATTGCAGGCCAATTACGTGATCCGAGAGATGCACGAAGGAGCATGTGGCATGCATGCCGGACCACGAAGCATGGTCTCGAAGATTACTGGATTGGGATATTTCTGGCCCACGATGCATTTTGATGCCATCGAAGTAATTCGCAAGTGTGATTCTTTCCAAATCCATGCACCTATACCGAGACTTCCCAAGCACAACTTAGTGTCAATACTATCGGCGTGGCCTTTCCAAAAGTGGGGCATTGACATTGTTGGTAAATTTCCAACAGGGACGGGTGGAATGAAATTCCTGATCGTGGCAGTAGACTACTTCACAAAGTGGGTCGAAGCAAAGCCTGTCGTCCGAATCACAGGAAAGCAAGTGCAGAAATTTGTGTGGGAAAATATCGTGTGTAGGTTCGGTCTACCGAATGAATTAATCTCGGATAATGGCAAGCAGTTTTCAGACAACCCATTGCGACGATGGTGCAATGAAATGAAAATCAAACAAACCTTTACTTCGGTGGCACATCCACAAAGCAACGGCCAGGTTGAAAGGATTAACCGGATCATAGGTGATGGAATAAAGGCGAGGTTGGGAAGAGAAGGAACGGACTGGGTGGATCAAATATCCCATGTGTTGTGGGCACACCGAACCACCCAGAAAACAAGCACCGGAGAAACACCTTTTAGCCTAACCTATGGATCCGAAGCTGTCATCCCAGCCGAAGTAGGAATGCCAAGTCACCGGATGACATCCGAAAACGAGCAAACTAATCAAGAAGAGATCCGACTCAATCTGGTATTGTTGGAAGAACGAAGAAATGCAGCGTCAGTTCGAGAAGCCAAGTACAAAGAAAAACTTGAAGAGACTTACAACAGGAAGGTAAGGAAACTGGTGCTGAAAGAAGATGACTTGGTCCTCCGAAAGAATGAAGCAAGTCGGCAGGAGAACGAAGGAAAAATGGGGCCAAAATGGGAAGGTCCGTACAAAGTGATCAAGGATAAGGGTAATGGAGCATACGAACTGGAAGACATGGCCGGTACTCCAATACCCAGAACATGGAATGCCATGAACCTTCGAAAGTACTATCGTTAGCCGATAGTGTGTAATGCAACCTTTTTTCTTTTTTATTATTATGAATGAAAGGCTTTCGCGGCCAACTTTTCCCTTCATTTTACTACTAGTACTATTCGAATGAATGTTCATGACACTTGACGAAGTGCCTGAACATACAACTAATTCAGATAGTCTAAGAAAAAATAAGGATGAGATTTTGCAATAATTGAGCCTAACCTCAATAAATATCGGACCTAACTCCGAATGATAAATTGAGCCTAACCTCAATAAGTATCGGACCTAACTCCGAATGATAAATTGAGCCTAACCTCAATAAGTATCGGACCTAACTCCGAATGATAAATTGAGCCTAACCTCAATAAGTATCGGACCTAACTCCGAATGATAAATTGAGCCTAACCTCAATAAGTATCGGACCTAACTCCGAATGATAAATTGAGCCTAACCTCAATAAGTATCGGACCTAACTCCGAATGATAAATTGAGCCTAACCTCAATAAGTATCGGACCTAACTCCGAATGATAAATTGAGCCTAACCTCAATAAGTATCGGACCTGACTCCGAATGAAAAATTCAAAGGGATTCACCCGAAGCATTTAAACAACATACTAAAACACAACAAGTAAATAAAAAATGCAAGTGAATCCGGAAATTAAACAAGCAACTGAAAATTATATTTATCATAACTTGTTTGTGGAAACATATCTTCACAGGTCGAAGACATGTTTCATTGATACATAGCAAAAGAAAATACAAAAGCTTCACTCCTCATCCGAAGGAGGACCCACGGCAGGCTCAACAGCCTGAAAGTCTCCTAGAGGAGAACCATCGGTGGCTGACAGTGCTTCAAGATAGGGATAATCAAGAGTTGCAGCATCGGCCATGGCCTTCTCCAGATCTGAAGCAGCAGCAGAGTTGAAAAATGGAGAAGATGAGGGTTTCTGCTTCAGACGGCCAAGGTTAACACCAGCAACCAAACCATCATGACACCCAAGTCTCTAGTTAAGCACCCGAATGTTCTCTTGGGGACGGGAGTACTCATGACTAGAGTGTGGCTTCTTAACGACATGCTTCGGACCCGTTGTTACCAACCAACTTCTGTCCGAGCGAAGTACAGCTAACTCAGAGTCTTGTTTCCTCAACCGTTCTTCCAAAGACCGGAGCACATCGCCATTGATATCATACTGGGCCCGAGTCTCGGCCATAGCGGTTTCATGTTCTGTCTTCAAGTTGGCTATGGCAGCCTCATGATTGGCTTTCAGTATGTCCCTCAGCTTGTCCATCTCAACTTGATGCTCGCTCTTTAGCTTGTCAGTAAGCTCCCGGACAGCAGCTTCACTAAGTTGAGACGAAGAAGCTTTCATCGCTGCTATCTCCTTCGACAAGCCATGGCTTTTGTCACGATAATGTTTCTTCAGGTCAAGAGCCTCTGAAAGTTTATTTTCAAGTCTTAGGGCCCGGAATCTCTGCTCTTCCGTTTCCCGCGCCGACGATTCCATTCGGCGACGGAGGTCAGGACCAATAACATTTAAAGAGGCAAGAGCAAAGTCGAACTCGCGGCCCACTTGGACATTTCCAAGTTTCCCCAGGCGAAGAGTCTCCGCCGGAGTAGCAAGATTGTCAACAAGATCCCGATTGATCTCGTAGGATTTTGCTTGGAAGAGGTCCCCACACTTTATCTTGCTTACTGCCGGAACAAATGATGTCCCGGCCAAAGCAGCACCCAAACCTTCGGACTCGGTATCCGAATTATCACCCTCAGAATGAACACTGGCGTCGTCCTTGTGTTCAATTACCCTCTGATCACCTGAAAGAGGATAACTAAAGATCAGTAAATGGTAGAAAGAAAGTTAGTAAAAGAAACACATAAAAGCATCAAGTTCCTACCTTTCACCCAGATTCGAGTCCGGGCGGAAGACCCAGCCAACTTTGAAACAGGAGAAGGTTGAACGATGCCGGAAAAAAGAAGGGTACCTTCTGTCTTATCCACCGAAACTTGAGTAGAAGTTTCGTTCATCAAGTTCTCGCTCTGTTCCGGTTGAGATACAATTAAGGATGTAGGCTGATCCTTCGGCGACGAAGGTCCCGTAGCCATATCCTCCTGCTCCAGCATGTCCTCTGAATGGGTCAGCGGCAGAGGCTCATCAACCAACTTAGGAGCTACAAGCTCCTCGTTCCCCTCATCCATCGGAACAGCTGAAGAAATATCTTCTAAGGGTTTCTCACCCATATCCTCAACACCAGCACTCGTTTCCTCAACAGCCTTTTCCGGACTAGAAGTAACCACTTCCGGATCAGTATGAAGACCTGTCGAGAAATCATCATCAACTATCAGTCCTAGAGCTCTCCTTGTTTCGGAAGAAGTCTCGCAAGAGGGGGGATTCCGATAGAACTCCGTACCATCTAGCGAAGCATCTCTCTCCTCTGAACTTTCAAGGATGACAAACTTACCCCGAAAGACGGAAGTGGCAGCCTCTTTGTTCTTCTCTCCAGGCATAGAAGTATCGGCCTTTTCTACCTCCGAAATCTCAGATTGTTGGTCCTTTTCCCTTTCCCTAATGACCAAACTTTTGGCAGAAACAGATATCTTCTTCTTCTTCTTCTTAGGCACCTCAAATTTCGGTGCATCCTCTTCCCCGGAATCCTCACCTTCAACATCATCAACCCTCGGTTCCTCAGACGACCCACCGAGGGAGAACCAATCAGTAGTCTTCCTCTTCCTAGCAGCTGCATTTCCCATAGAAGATGATGTCTTTGCAAACAAAGCATTGAAAAGCAAGGGAATAGTATTGTTACCACTCTTGGCCGGATGACTTCCACTACCCATAATGGTCCCAGGGGCCGGCTGAATAAAATCCTCATCCGAAGGATCTCTCATTGTATAGCCCGCTGGAAAAACTGCATCAGCATCGGTATAAAGGGGGGGAAGTTCGTTTGTAGACATATGTACCACCCGGGAATTCATCCGGACTAACCAGGTCGCTTCACCTTCAGCTATGTTGCGAGAGATATACTTGACTCCATCCCAATCAGGCATTTCCAAAAAGTCTATTAGCGGCAAATCTGCAAAAAAGAAAGAAAAGTCAAAATAAGGATCAGCAGGGAACTACCGGTAGAAGGAACACGAATAATCGACGTACCTCGGTCATTCAACTGCAAGCAAGGCCTGCTGATATTAGACGTCCAATTCCGACTTACACCAGCCATCACCAACACATGTTCCGGCAGTGTCCGGCACTCTATCTTATGAGTTGTGAAGGCCAAGAGAGCAGCAGCCGGAACAACTCCCTGTTTAACTTGGTCATCCGCAACAGACTCATCCTTATGCTTCCATCTCATCCGGATGGGAGCCACGCCAGCATTGACATAAAAAAACTTGGTCTTCCAGTTCTTACGGCCAGAAGGAGCTCCGGAAGAACAAGCGGGGCTAGGTTTTCTCCTTTTGTCAATAGTGAACCAGTCGCCGGCCTTCCCCAACTTGTAAAATGTCCGAAAGAGATTGAGCGAAGGCTCATAACCAAGAGCCCAACTTTGAACTTCGAAACAAGCAAGTCTCAAAGCTCCGAGAGGGTTCAGTTGTGTGGGCATAAGTTTATAATATTCACAAAACTCCAGGAAAAGCTTGGAGAATGGAAGTCGGAGGTTTGAAAACTCAAACCATTCAGCGTACACGCCTATCTTCCCAGGAGGCGCATCTAATATCGTATCGTCCGGACCAGGAAGAACAGCACCATATCCTTCACCAATGGCATACCTTTCCAAAAAGGCGTCAAGATATTCTTGAGTCAAAGTAGTAAAGCACCTCCGAAGGTTTTCCTTATCTCGCTTCGACATGGCGAAAATAAGAAATAAGAAGAAAACGAAAGAAGATTGAAGGAAGAAAAACACACAGTTAAAGGTGAAAAAGAGAAATCGGTAGAAAAAAGTTACAAATGGGGTAAAAACGGGGTATTTATATGGAAGTGTAAGTCAGACGATGGGACGCGCGTCTAATCCCACCGCCTCTCTCGGCCAATGGCGTAGTGACAGGTGGCACAAGCATTAATTACCAAAGTTTGAAAAAACTTCCCGCCCAAGCTAAAACTTAATTATCCCGCCTAAATAGGCGGACAGTTACTAATTTCCGAAAAAACTCAAGAGGCGTACTCCTGCTAACCGAAAGAACAACCGAAAGAACAACCGAAGGAACACCCGAAAAAACACCCGAAAGAACACCCGAAAGAACCAAGACACCTTATTTTTCTTCTAGTCAAGCATTACATAGTCTTAACTACGTAATACTGGACTAGGGGGGCTGATGACGTACCATCGGCTGGCCGATAGAAGTCTATCGGCCATCGTGATGGTACGCCGAAGGACCTATTAAGCTGGGCACAATCTTTGATAAAAGGAATCTAAACAACATCTATTATCCGAAGAACATCCTAAAGACCAGGAGGCCGAAGGATGTTCTCTCGACAAAGAGTACAATACCTCGGAATACCTTCAGGATAAACAAGGTATTGTACTAAGAGCACGCTATTATCCGAAACTCAAGGTCTATAAATACCAAGCTCACACTTCACTTCAAGGGTAACGTTCACATACATTCTACACTCTTACTTTATTTGTTTACTCTTACTCTTCGAAATCTTACTCTCACGCCCGAGGTAAACCAGGGGATCATCCCCGCTCCGTTTACTCGTGTGTTGCTTACTTGTGCAGATAGTTTAAGATTGAAGATAAGAACTAGGCTGAAGGTCTTCTTCGGATCAGCTCTTTCGGATCCGAACCTTCTACCCCATTGTAATTGTGATATTCCGGTGTCGCAACAGTAGTGTTTATGGAGGTTGCCAATTTCTCACTAGATGAAACAGATTTTGAAAATGATTTGATTATTGATAATTAATTTACTTTGAAAGATTTAGTATTTTTGGAGTTATACTTTACATCAATGATGATGAATATATATCTATTCTGGAATTTCTTTGATATATATTTATTATTTAATATTTTATATTTGTCGTATCAATATCATATCCGTATCTTGAAAATTTTAAATTTGCCGTTTCCCGTTTCGATCCCGTATCCGTTTCCGTGCAACCTAGATGTTGCATTAGTAGTTTTTATATTTAATTTTGGTGGTAGAAGTTTTGGGTATAAGTCCTGTCTCATTTATCTATTCCTTTGCCCCCCTTTTTTCTATTACTTATAGATTAATTAGGAGGTGTATGAAGTATGTAATTTCTTACTTTTCAATTTAATATAATTATTGTTACCTTTCAGAAAGAAAATTATGAATAAAGAGAATGAAAGCAACAGTAATTAAAAAGTGTTTGGTTTACTTGATTCAAATAAAGGAAGTCATGTAGGAAATAGGATTACTGTTGTCGGTTTGAATTTGGCACATGGAGTCATGGATGATGGACGTCTTCTAGATGACGAATTTTTCTAATTTTCTTATCTTTGATCTGTTTGTCTAGTCCCCGATTTTGAATATATTTCGAAGTTATTTCGAGGTTTCAACCTTTCGCCTGTTATTCTATAAATACTAGATTTCACTCGTTCAGCAATAAAAATCAAAAATGTTATTCTTTTCATATAAAGAAAAAGGAAAGACGATAAAGTGTATAATTAATGAATAAAAAACATGGAAAACTATTTTGTCTTAGACAATAAAGATATATGTTTTAAATTTATTAATTTCAGGAAAATTGTACGGAAATGTAATGAACTTTATTGTCATTCTATGTAACCAACTTTGCTTTTTTTGTTTATCAAAAAGTCTTAAACATTCATTTCGTTAACACTATATCTAAAAGTTAATTTGAAATCTTATTAATGTTTAATAGAACCTTATAATATGATTGACTCTCTTTACGTTGATAGAACATGAATAATCCAAAATTCAGTTCATAACAAAAGAATGCACATATTTTATTATTATGTTTCATCAAGCCATAACTAAAAATCGACATGTTGGTATAAAGAAACAACTTTTCGAGTTTTCTTTCGTACCTCTACTTATTCAAAAACAAATTTAAACAAACCCTAAAAAAAGATAAAACCAGCTCTATATCATAACCCACACACCCTTTTGAATAAAGAAATAACGCACTTTTAAACTTTTTAAGTACGCGCAAATTGCCTTGCACAAGACTTCGTGTCGAAGTAACGATATCAACGAAAACGATAACATGCATTTCAAAATAGATTAACTCCTAAATTGAAAAGAAAACATCAAAGGGGTGGTGGCGCAGTTGGCTAGCGCGTAGGTCTCATAGCAATAAGAGTAATCCTGAGGTCGAGAGTTCGAGCCTCTCTCACCCCATTAACTTTTTCTTTTTTTTAAATAATCTGAAATCAGTTAATTGGGCTCACTGATCAATAAGTTGGGTTATGGTGGTGGTCCTATTTTACTTTCATAAACACTACTATATTATTTATCACTTTTAAATATCTATAAACACAAACATGAAACATGTAAAGTAACTTTACCTATATATATATATATAAGCATTTGGATATAAAATTAAAAAAAAATATTATAAAATTACTAAACTACTCTTTTAACTAATGAATTAGTAAATAATTATAAATATAACTCTATAACATACTTGGCATATATATCTAAAATAATTGAATTTCTTTTTTTATAAATTTAAAACAATTAATTTTAGTGTGCAAAAATTTATATAAATGAAATTAATCTAAAGAATTCTAATTAATTGAATGTTTACAAATCGAAAATCTTGATCGTTCGTAAAATTATTTGTAATAAAATATGTACCACCAAAATTATTCACTAGAAATTTAAATAATTTATTATCGTCGCAAAATCGTATGAATATCTTAGTAGTATAGAATAATATCCTTGTGATCCTTTTTCATTACTATGATACATCAATGTCAAACCATACACAATATATAAGTTTTATATTATGTCAACCTTATGTATATTATTTAGCTAAAATTTATGATTTTCTTGCCCAACACAAAAGCAAATTTAAAAAAGTAGATGATTATATTGCAACGTCAGAGTACATAACACAAAAGTGTGATTATTTTATTTTTAAATCTATAACTTCTTGAAGCATCTTCCCATGGTAGGTTATGCAAAGACTTTTGGCTTATTGAAAACACTTTACAATTTAAAAAAAAAATCCCTTTTAAAGACTTTTTACTAATTAAGATTTCCTCTCAAAAGCTTTTTTAGCATTATAAAAGACCTCATTTCAGATTATCTACGTTTTTGTTTTAATTAAATATTGATATTGATATATGATGTTTCATTTGTGTAAAGTTTATGCAAACCTTACTTTTATTCCTTTTGAACGTGTCATTAAAATGACATCGGTACTAACATTATAAATCAAACACAACTTAGTCCAACATTACGTTTTTTTCAACTTGAAAGTTAAAAAATTATATGAATAGCCACTCTTGTTTGTTAGTTTTTGAACGTTTAACTCAAATTGGAAACGTGTTTTAACATAAATGGTCTACGTTTAAGCCAGAATTTGAAGCATATATGAAACAAGTATTATGATGTAAGTTTTTATATAATTTACTTTAGCTTAAAGTATGAGGGTGTAAATGAAAAGTATCCAACAAAAATAGGAGATATACATAAAAGTAAAAGTATAGACGTACGGTATAGTGAAGTAGTTAGTTAAAAAACGGGACCCACCTCCATTTGCCGGCCATTGTCCGTTGTAACAAATTCATTTCCTCCGCCTACTCCCTCTCAACCCCACCCCTATTTTCCGGCCACCGTACAATCCAATCCAATCCAATTCGTACTTCCTTATTTCCAAGGTAGCCGTACAATCAATAGTACAATTTCACACTTATATTAGGGTTAGGGTTTCAATTTCAACAAAAAAAAAATGAATCATAATAACCAGATGAGTAAATCAGATTCAAATTCAACTAATACTGTGTTTAACTGCGTTGTGCCGTTTATTAAAGACGGCCGTGACCGTAGTTCTGTTTCGTTAGTGTGCCGGAAATGGTCTGAACTTGACGGCGTTACTCGGAAACACGTTACTGTTGCCATGTGTTACTCCACTACTCCGTTACGCTTACGTCAACGGTTTCCGTTACTTGAATCGTTGACTGTGAAGGGAAAGCCACGCGCGGCTATGTTTGATTTGATTCCGGAAGATTGGGGCGGTTATGTTACTCCGTGGATTCGAGAGATTGCGAGCTCGATGAAGTGTTTGAGAGCTGTTCATTTTAGACGGATGATTGTTCGTGATGAGGATATTGAGGTGTTGATGAGGAGTAGAGGTTTGGAGCTTAGAGTTTTGAAGCTTGATTTGTGTTCGGGGTTTTCGACTGATGGATTGTTGCAGATTGGTAAGGTTTGTTGTAATTTGAGAGTTCTGTATTTGCAGGAGAGTTTGATTGTTGAGAAGGATGGAATGTGGTTACATGAGTTAGCGTTACGCAATAGTGTTATGGAGTCGTTGAATTTTTACATGACTGATCTTGTTAAGTTTGATTATAAGGATTTGGAACTTATTGCGAAAAATTGTTTTCAGTCTTTGGTGTCTGTGAAGATTAGTGAGTGTGATCTTACGAATCTGGTTGATTTCTTTAGCTATGCGGTTAAGTTAGAGGAATTTGGCGGTGGTTCGTTTGGTGATCAACCGGAGAAATATGTAGGTTTGAAATTTCCTCCTCTTTTGAGATGTATGGCTTTGAATTACATGAGTCAACCTGAGATTCCGGTTGTCCTTCCTTTTGCTTCTAGGATAACGACACTCGATCTTCTTTATGCGTTATTTGATACGGACGATCATTGTTTCTTGGTTGAAAGGTGTCCTAATTTGGAAGTTCTCGAGACACGGGATGTTATTGGAGACAGAGGATTACAAGTTCTTGGTCGGTTTTGCAAGAAGTTAACCAGGATTAAGATTGAAAGAGGAGATGATGAGGAGGGGTTTGTTTCACAAGCAGGGGTGATTGCTTTAGCACGAGGATGCCTTGAATTAGAATGTTTGCATGTAAATCTCACAGATATTACAAACGAAGCTTTGGAAATTGTAGGAACTCATTTGAAAAACCTTTACGATTTCCGTATGGTTTTACTTGACAAAGAGGAGAGAATTACAGAATTGCCATTAGATAATGGTGTACGGGCTTTGCTGAGTGGGTGTAGTAAACTAGAACGGTTATGTGTCTATCTTCGACCAGGGGGTTTGACTGATGTTGGTTTGGGATATATCGGGCAGTATGCTCAAAACGTGAGTTACATGCTTCTTGGTTTTACTGGGGATTCTGATGCAGGACTTTTGGAGTTATCAAAAGGGTGTCCGAAGTTGCAGAAACTGGAAATGAGAGGGTGTGCGTTTAGTGAACAAGCACTTTCTACATTTGTGCTTAATGTAGCTTCTTTGAGGTATTTGTGGGTTCAGGGCTATCTTGCAAGTGAAAATTGTCATGGGATTTTGGCAATGGCTCGCCCATATTGGAATATGGAGTTGATTAGTTCTGAAAAAACTGATGTTGCACCTGGGAATCCAGAGCAACAGCAACCACCTTCTTTGCTTGCATATTACTCACTTGCTGGACAACGAACGGATTTCTCAGAGACTGTTCTTCCTCTACATCCACGTTTGAATCCTGAATAACAAGTAACGCTCTTTTTACTGAACTTTCCTATCTGTGTTTGTTTTAGGAAATATAGTTTCAGTATTTGCTCTTCTTTGGTTTTCTAGTGATTTGGTTCTTTGAGTGTTGGGTCCGGTTTTGATATGTGATATTCTGCTCCTAAATGAACTATATATGCATGTATGCACTTCTTAGCTTGTCAAAAAAGTTCTGATCACAAGTTTTAGTTCTCGCAAAAGTAATGGATTTGGCATTATACAACTTCCCATGATAGTTGAGGAATTGCATCTAAATAAAAAATTAAACGATTAAGAGATGTCACGTGCTAATTGAAATCGTTCTTCTTTATAGCAGCTCACAACACTGAAATTTTGTTATTCTGCCGATTCATTATTCATTTTGTTTAACGTTTTCTGAAGATGGTATGCTGCTTAAAAGAAAGATGGGTGGATGCACAATGTCTAATTCAAATTGAAATTCTTACGAACAACCTCCATGATTACTCAATTTTCTGATTCTTGACCTTATGTGCCGTAATCCAAGATCAGATTGAAAGTAGCTATTAGTGTGAACATGTTGACTTTGCATGCGTCAAGAATCGTTTAACACCTTTGCTGAAAATGTTCTCAATAAGGTTGTATCATTTGTAGATTTGTTTTTTTTTTTCTTTTTATAAAGTTCAACTTTCAAATTTTTCATTTTGATTTTTGTTTCTTGCCTCATTCTGATCAAGATGTACTCAATTTAGTTCGAATAAAGTGGAATGTTACACATTGCTCCAGAGAAATTACTGAATGTTTGTATAAAGTTGCACTATAAAGTTGGTGAAATGCAATTCTTTTTTATAACTTGAATCAAGTTGTATGTGGTATATATTCGGTTGGCAGCTAATCAAACGGCTAAAATAAAATAATCTAGCTTAAACTGAATTCGAACGCTTATAACTTTTATGAAAAAATGAGTAAGAAAGTGTTGGCATCCAACCAGGTCTGTACTAGCCATTTTGCCACTGCTATGAGTAAATATATATCATATATCCCGGCAATAAAAAAAAACATTGATAGAGACAGAATTGAGTCCACATATTAGCCTTCCCCAAAGGCCACTTAGAAGGAAAAGGAAGGATCATATTGAAGTTGACTTGGGAAAAGAACCCATACTCAATAACGTGCTGCAGGTACCAAACATTACCAAAAATCTAATTTCTAGTCCCATTCTTAGTAACAAGGGATTCATACTTGTATTTGAGTCAGACAAATTTGTAATCACTAAGGGTGGTGTGTATGTTGGAAAGGGTTACCTCAATGAGGGACTCTTCAAACTAAGTGTTGTAACCAATGACAATGATGTTAATATTAATAAAAACGCGGGCAATAGCACCGCTTCTGTGTACATGCTTGATCCTTATTCCTTATGGCACTCTATATTAAGCCATGTTAATTTTCGTTCTTTACAAAGAATGATGAATTTGGGAATGTTGCCTGAATAGTCTTTGAACAAAAATTATAGATGTGAAATTTGGGTAGAATCTAAATACACAAGTCATTCACATAAATCCCTTTTGAAATCATATTAAATACTCGGTTTAATCCATACTGATTTATGTGATTTCAAAGCAACACCCTCACGAGGAGGAAAGAATTATTACATAACTTGTATTGATGATTGCAGCAAATTTTGTTATGTGTATCTAACAAGTACAAAAGATGAAGCACTAAATATGTTTAAAACATATAAAACCGAAGTTGAAAATGAACTTGACAAAAAGATCAAAATTCTAAGATCGGATAGAGGAGGAGAATATGAATCCAATGACTTTGCTGAATTTTGTTCTACCCATGGCTTATGGCTTAGTGCATCAAACAACGGCCCCTTATACTCCACGGAAAAATGGAGTGGTTGAACGAAAGAATAGAACATTGAAAAACATGATTAATTCAATGTTGATCACTTCGGGGGCTCCTCGTAGCCTTTGGAGTAAAACATGTCTTGCTGCAAACACAATACCAAAAAAAATTCCTCATAAGAAGAGTGATAAATCTCCATATCAATTATGAAAAGGAAAACAACCTTCCTACAAAAGGATGAAAGTGTGGGGTTGCCTTGCCAAAGTTCAAGAACCTCTACCAAAAAGCACAAAGCTTAGACCAACAACCGTAGACTTGTATTTACCTTGGTTCTGCAAGGAATAGCGCAGCCTATAGGTTCATGGTTTACAAGTCAAATGTAGAGGATATAAACAACAATACATTCATGGAACCCGCTGAAGCGGAATTCTTTGAAAACATCTTTCCTTACAAGAATAGAGATTATTCTATCTCAAATTCTAGGAAAAGAGTATTAGATGATACATTACCACAAACTAAAATAGATAATAACCCAAAGGATTCACAAGAAATTGTTGAACCTAGAAAAAGTAAACGGACTAAGACTGCCAAAGACTTTGGACCGGATTATATGACCTTCTTAGTTGATGAAGAACCACAAACATATAAGGCTGCTATGGAATCATCTGAAGCACCTTACTGGAAAGAGGCTATTAATAGTGAAATAGATTCTATCATACAAAATAACATATCGAAACGTTAATTTGCCTCTTGGGCATAAACCAATAAGTCATAAGTGGATCTTCAAAAGGAAATTAAGACCTGATGGTACTATTGAAAAGTATAAAACTCGGTTAGTAGCAAAAGGTTACCGTCAAAAAGAAGGTCAAGATTTCTTTGACACATATTCACCGGTCAAAGAATAACTTCTATACACACTCCGATCGCGATAGCATCTATTTACAATTTGATCATACATCAAATGGATGTAAAGACCGCATTTTTAAATGGTGAATTAGATGAAGAAATATGTATGACACAACCTGAGGGTTTTGTCGTGAGATATCAAGAAAATAAGGTTTGTAAATTGATTAAATCTATTTACGGCCTTAATCAAGCACCAAAGCAATGACACGAAAAGTTTGATAATACTCTTTTATCGAAAAATTTCCATATAAATGAATGAGATAAAATCGTTTATGTCAAACAATACAAAAATGCATTTGTCATAATTTGCTTATATGTAGATAATATGTTTATTTTGGGGGCAAACTTAGATGTTATTAACCAAACTAAGAAAATGTTGCACTCCTCATTTGGTATGAAAGATATGGGAGAAGTCGATGTTATTCTTGGCATTAGAGTTCAAAGGGATCCTGAAGGATACATCCTTACTCAATTCCACTACATCGAAAAAGTCCTCAAGAAATTTGGACCACTATGATGATAAACCGGTAGTTACTTCTTTTGATCCTTCAACTCATTTAAAGAAGAATCAAGGAGATAGCGTAACCCAGTTGCAATATACACAAGTTCTTGGAAGTTTGATGTAAATAATGAATTGTACAAGACCGGATTTAGCATATAGTGTTAGTCGATTAAGTTAATATTCACATAACCCTGGGAAAGATCATAGGTTAGCATTAGTAAGATTACTTCGCTATCTTAAACATACTATGAATTAAATTATGGGTTACATTATACAAAATACCCTCCTGTATTAGCAGGATATTGCGATGCCAATTGGATTTCTAATCATTCTGAAAGCAAATCCACAAGTGGATATGTATTTACACTTGGAGGGGCTGCTATTTCATGGAAATCTTCAAAGCTAAATGTGAATTCTCGATCAACGATGGAAGCAGAATTTGTAGCTCTAGATAAAGCTGCTGGAGAAGCAGAATGGCTTAAAAGCTTTGTAGAAGGTATTCCCTTGTGGCCAAAGCTTGTCACTGCCATATGTGTATCCACAGATCGTACTAAAAGTTCATAAACTTGATTTCAATTGTTGTATCCTCTAGACAGCCACTATACGCGGAAAATTTATGTCTTAGGACACTGCTACACCCGCTTCAATCAAGCATACATTGGAATCAAGAAGAAGATCTATCAAGTAACATTTAATATTTGTTAATTTCGTATACACAATCACTCTGTACACGATTTCGTTTATATTTATAATATTTTCTATATTGTTGTTTACCTATTTCCTAACAGCATATGATTCAAAGACCGATGATTTCATAATGATTGCTTTTACTGAGGCTGAGTTAGAGGAACAGTCGAGACAATCGTTACACCAGGGACCAGCACTTCCCTTACCATGGACCAAACCAAGAGGTGAGTGACAAACTGAAACACGAGCCGTAGAGCATGGAGAAGCAACAACAACTATGGAACAGTTAGTACGATCTGTGGTGAAGAAGGTGGATTATGTTTGTGGGAAGGTTGATAGCATGGCAGGAACATCTTTATCGGGAGTTGTACCTATTCCAGACGACCCACATGCTTAGTGATCAGTCCGCGAAGAGCAAGTCTTGTTAGCTCCCTTTTTGCACTATTCATGTTTACCAGTTAAGTAGACCCTAGTCCCTATTTCATCGACTTATTTGGTTTAGAAGAAGAAAAAAGAAGAGGTAAAAATAAAATATGATAGTAAAGTAGGCAAATGTTAGATTTTTCGTGGAAAATAACTTCATATGGATTTGAGATTGTACATGGACTTCAAATTATATGATTTGTGGCTTTTCATTTTATCAAATAATTCTAGCCTTAGGTTTTATAAATATAATGTTTTGAAGCTTCAAATACCATACTTTTTAGTTGAGAATCTAGTTCAGAAAAGAGGTATTTTAAAATGCCTTTGAAAAACGTTGAAGGAATGAGCCTGAGTTCTAACAATAAGGGTTGAGAATGGATTTTTGTTGCGTACAAGTCATATGTTGCCATTTAGATGGTATTTACTTTCTTCCGAATCTAAAAAGATGTTGTTTTGGGTATAATTGTTTGAAATCATTCTTGTAGCCGTTGAAACTCGAGTAAGTAAACACTCGGGATGCCATTGTTCATCTCTAAGGTCATTGGTCTAGGATTGGTTGGTGGAAAGCTCGTTATTGGGTTTCATAAAAACTCGGTGAAATGCAATTCATTTTTATAATGATACTATAAAGAAACCACTAAAAACAATATGTGGTAGTCGGTAGATATTCGGGTATATATTCTAAACGAGTAGGTGTATCCCGGGCGTTACGGTGGGCTAAGGTAAACAAACGAAAAACTAAATATAAATAACCAAAAACTTTAAACAAAGTCATTTTTTTAGCATTAAGAATAAATATGTAAAAATATACTCTAAGTCAATACAAAAAAAAATATGTAATAGAAATGTCCCTAAAAAATAAAAATAATAGTAATTTATTTTGACCCGACCGGAGCCGGACCCGAGCCGCGCCTCTGTCAGCTTGTGAACAGTCCCAAGTAGTTGTCAAATATTAGTATTCTTTAGTGTATTTAAACGCTTATTAAAATATTTTCTAGAAAAAAGATAAGAAAGTGTTTGCATCCAATCACACCCGTAATTACTTTAAACAAACAAATAGTGTATATCCGTTTCACCACTTTTACATCTCTACTCTTCAGCCCCTTGTTCATTAGCAGACACAATCTTCCTAAAACTCAAAAGAAAGTTCTCATCCAACATCCCGACGGAATATATGACGTCTATACATTACATATGGAAGACAGGTTATCGCTTGATCTAGGAGCAGCCGGGTACATTGGCATAACCGGAGTCGAGTTCCCTGCTGTTTGCAAAATTTACGGTTCATGTAATGGAATTCTTTGTCTTCTACATTCCGTTGTTGACAAAACAAGTAATATTCTATGGAACTTTTCAATTAGGCGCATACTAACCCTGCAAGATCATCCTTTTTTGATAGAATTATCTCCTAAACGTAATGAGGAACTAGCTGGATTTGGTTTCGATCCAATCACATCCTCATGATTGCTGGTTGTTGCAGCACGTGGCAAAGCATTTCAAACTGATTATTGTTTCAGTATAAATTATAAGAAACTTATATATGTACCAGATTCATATAATGAAACCACCTAGATAGGACACATTTTAAACCAGAAACAAGCTTGAAGAAAACTGCAAATCTACAATAGTATACAGTGTACCGCTATTAAACTACGTTGCAATGAAGATCACGAAAGTGTATATTAATAGCATGACACGACTAATTTGAGTAAATATATATCATATATCCCAGCAAAAAAACCAAACATTGATACAGACAAAGAATGGAGTACACATATCAACATATTACACTTTGAGATTATTCGTATTTTCATCAATCAACAATAAATTGATCTTGATTATGTCCTTCAACTTGAGCATCACCATCAGCCATACCACCAACATGTTGCAAATTCTGTATCATTTGTGAAAGATAATTACCATTTACGTTATCCGAAATCCCACTTGGATGACCATTCCATTGTGAAACAATCCCAAGCAACTGACTCGTAAGATTCTGTTGTTCTTCAAGTATCCGACCCTGAATTTGTGCCATTTCCGCTCTATGTTCACTCAACATCTCATCAATTCTCACCTTCCATTCATTTCTCTTCTTATTCATTCTTTCCTCACATTTTCTTTCTTGCATTATTTCCTCATCTCTTCGCCTTCTTCTTTCTTCCCTCTCGTGCTCCATTGATTCCCATTCTTGATTCCTCTGTTCCTTTAATCTTTCCATAACTTTCTTCCTTTCTTCCCATTGTTTCTCACGTTTCTCTTCATTGTTAACACGTAAACTCTCTCTTTCTTCCTCACGCTGCTCAAAACGAGCTTCCATATCCCTTAATTGTGCTAATTGGTTAGCTACAAACCCCCATGCCTTCTTTTCAAGATTCCTAGCAACTTTCCTTTTCTTCCTAGTCTCCGATCCCATCGTGTCAATTTCTCCATAAACATGATTCCCAATCTCGTTTTCATTCCCATTCCCATTCCCGCCGTTGTAATTCTCCTCTCCTTCCGGACCATCATAATCAAATTCCAAACCCATTACCCCGTTTTGATATTCACCACCACCCGAATTCCCAATATTCCCAAACTCAACAACCTCCATCTCTTGATTCCCCTCATCAAACCCATTCCCAAACGGAATCATAACATCACCAAACACTTCCTTATACCGAAGAAAGTTTGACCAATGAGTCAACCCTTCAACCCACTCAAACACCTCTCCGTTCCCCACCAGATCACCGGATTCGGCCCTCTTAATCTTCTGTTTCACCAAAGAATACTGATGCCTCATGTTCTGCACTTTATTCGATACGTCTTTCCAACTCCATTCCCATGGATAAGCAATCGGATCACGCAAATGATGAACAGAATTCACATGTAAAGCAATGGGTTTGAATTTCTTTTCGCGGGTTTTCATTTTCGATAAACTCCCATCACAAATCATATCTCCATATTTATCAATTAGGGTTCTTTCTTCAGCCTCTGTCCATTTCTTTCTTCTTGGTGGAGGCATCATTTATTTATTAACTCATTCAATAACAATAATAAAGATTCGATTTTTATACAAATTTCTTGGATTGTGATGAAACCCTAATCTATATTCACATAAGATTACAAAAATTAAAGTTAAATTACTTACCTTTGGATGGTAAAATTGGAAGTTATGAGTTGCGATTGGTGTTAATTAGGGTTTTGAAGATTTTTGATTCAGAATATTTGGTAAAGATTTTGTGAAACTGAAGTGTAATTTTGTTAGGATTAAATAGTTGAGATTGTTATTCTAGAGTTGCGTTGCATACAACAGTATTGCATAGTTCAAAAGAACACGGTAAAAACTGCTCAGTTAATACTGTCCAGTTAATACTCCTCAGTTCAGTTACTACTCCTCAGTTACTACTCCTCAGTTACTACTGCTGCAAATCTGTTATGGAAGACATGATTTTCAAGATAAAGATCTAAAAGAATTAGTCTCCTAATATAACTAGGTTTCCTTATGTAACTAGGTTTCCTTATGTAAGTCATATGAGACTCTATATATAAAGAGATCTCTAGACATTGTAAATGTGTGGTTTTCATCATGTTTATTCTTTAGGAAAACACCAAACGATCTCACCACTTGAGATCGTTCCCCTTTGTTCAGCCTCAAGGTCAAGATTGATCCTTGTAAAGAGAAGAAACACGTCTATTCTGATCAAATAGATTGAGGCTGGTGTTGTTAGATGTTTCCTAGAAAAGTTAGGTTTAGCCTCAAGGTCTTTTATAGATCCTTGTATGTAAAGAAACACGTCTGTTAATTTCTTCATTATTAATAGATTGAGGCTTGATGGTAATCGTTATTGTGTTATTGTTCTTATTGTTTTTATATATACAATATTCGATTATCATAAACTTGTGAATATCAAAGTGTTGATCCGCTGCAACTTCTTTGATAAATCTTGATCTAAGTAATCATTATCGATCCTACAAGTGGTATCAGAGCACAGGAGGTGCTCTAGATCAAAGATTCACAAGTTTACAAGAAGAAGAAGAAGAAAGAAGGAGATCTACAATATTGCGAATTAGGGTTTATGTTCGTCATAATCTGGGCAGCTGTAGTAAAAAGGGCATAACTCATTCATTAGCCGTCGGATTTGGACGAAATCTTGACTGTAGATTCTTGAGATATAAACGCACAATCTGACCCAAGGGATTTTCGATCTGAGCTTTTATCAGTGAGATATTAATTTTCGAAATCTGCTGCTGAAAGGTTAAAATTATTGTGTTTATGTATACTGAAACGATAGTTGTTTATTCGTTACACACTGGATCTTTGTGATTTTTGGATATGTGCTTCAAGGAATATGGATCCATGTTGTGTTAAAATTTTATCGTTAACAGAGGTACTCTCTAGGAGATGTAAAATTTCAAAGTTTACGATGATGAAGTTAGTACTACTCCTATGTTGGTGAAAAAGCCGAGAATATCGGTTTAAGGGGAAGAATATGTTCCAAAAGTGGATATGATAATTGAAACATTTGAATGTGATCTTATACATGCACCACTTGAAGGAGAAGTTTTCACTTATGTAGGGTAATTTAACCTCATATAAGAAAACAACGCTTGATTCAAAGAAGAAGGTATACTACTTTAACTTTATTACAACGTCTAGTTTGAGTTTCTACTGTTTTCGAATTCATTATTAGTATTGTGCGTCATGGAGGGTAATTTGATACACTGGAAAGCTTAGATTGGGAGTTTAATATGGTTCATAGTTCGTAAAGATATGTTCCCCTAATGGATGATAACAAAAAGGGGAAGATATAAAGTGTGGTGGCATGGAACAAGATTTGAAAGCTTCAAAATATCGAAAGTCTACTTAAGAAAAAAAAAGTGGCATAGAAATATCAACGGTAGAAGAAGTATCAACTTGTTCACAAGAGATCTCAGTTGAAGGGGAAGTTTTTTAAAGTTCTCAGTTTAGTGTTTGTTTTGTCATCATCAAATAGGGGAAGATTGTTGGGATAATATTTTGATTTGATGAGACAAAATATAAACTGAGCATATACATCAAGGAAACATGGAGAAGACAAAGTTGAAATAGTAGTTGTGATAGCATTCTCATCAACAATTTATATTGAAGAAACTTATTGCTTTGCTTGTAGAAAGCATAAGTTTAGGGGAAGATTGTTAGGATTAAATTGTTGAGATTGTTATTCCAGAGTTGCGTTGCATACAACAGTTAGTATTGCACAGTTCAAAAGAACACGGTTAAAACTGCTCAGTTAATACTGCCCAGTTAATACTCCTCAGTTACTACTGCTCTGTTACTACTCCTCAGTTACTACTGCTGCAAATCTGTTATGGAAGACATGATTTTCAAGATAAAGATCTAAAAGAATTAGTCTCCTAATATAACTAGGTTTCCTTATGTAACTAGGTTTCCTTATGTAAGTCATATGAGACTCTATATATAAAGAGATCTCTAGACATTGTAAAGGTGTGGTTTTCATCATGTTTATTCTTTAGGAAAACACCAAACGATCTCACCACTTGAGATCGTTCCCCTTTGTTCAGCCTCAAGGTCAAGATTGATCCTTGTAAAGAGAAGAAACACGTCTATTCTGATCAAATAGATTGAGGCTGGTGTTGTTAGATGTTTCCTAGTAAAGTTAGGTTTAGCCTCAAGGTCTTTTATAGATCCTTGTATGTAAAGAAACACGTCTGTTAATTTCTTCACTATTAATAGATTGAGGCTTGATGGTAATCGTTATTGTGTTATTGTTCTTATTGTTTTTATATATACAATATTCGATTATCATAAACTTGTGAATATCAAAGTGTTGATCCGCTGTAACTTCTTTGATAAATCTTGATCTAAGTAATCATTATCGATCCTACAAGTGGTATCAGAGCACAGGAGGTGCTCTAGATCAAAGATTCACAAGTTTACAAGAAGAAGAAGAAGAAAGAAGGAGATCTACAATATTGCGAATTAGGGTTTATGTTCGTCATAATCTGGGCAGCTGTAGTAAAAAGGGCATAACTCATTCATTAGCCGTCGGATTTGGACGAAATTTTTACTGTAGATTCTTGAGATATAAACGCACAATCTGACGGAAGGGATTTTCGATCTGAGCTTTTATCAGTGAGATATTAATTTTCGAAATCTGCTGCTGAAAGGTTAAAATTATTGTGTTTATGTATACTGAAACGATAGTTGTTTATTCGTTACACACTGGATATTTGTGATTTTTGGATATGTGCTTCAAGGAATATGGATCCATGTTGTGTTAAAATTTTATCGTTAACAGAGGTACTCTCTAGGAGATGTAAAATTTCAAAGTTTACGATGATGAAGTTAGTACTACTCCTATGTTGGTGAAAAAGCCGAGAATATCGGTTTAAGGGGAAGAATATGTTCCAAAAGTGGATATGATAATTGAAACATTTGAATGTGATCTTATACATGCACCACTTGAAGGAGAAGTTTTCACTTATGTAGGGTAATTTAACCTCATATAAGAAAACAACGCTTGATTCAAAGAAGAAGGTATACTACTTTAACTTTATTACAACGTCTAGTTTGAGTTTCTACTGTTTTCGAATTCATTATTAGTATTGTGCGTCATGGAGGGTAATTTGATACACTGGAAAGCTTAGATTGGGAGTTTAATATGGTTCATAGTTCGTAAAGATATGTTCCCCTAATGGATGATAACAAAAAGGGGAAGATATAAAGTGTGGTGGCATGGAACAAGATTTGAAGGCTTCAAAATATCGAAAGTCTACTTAAGAAAAAAAAAGTGGCATAGAAATATCAACGGTAGAAGAAGTATCAACTTGTTCACAAGAGATCTCAGTTGAAGGGGAAGTTTTTTAAAGTTCTCAGTTTAGTGTTTGTTTTGTCATCATCAAATAGGGGAAGATTGTTGGGATAATATTTTGATTTGATGAGACAAAATATAAACTGAGCATATACATCAAGGAAACATGGAGAAGACAAAGTTGAAATAGTAGTTGTGATAGCATTCTCATCAACAATTTACATTGAAGAAACTTATTGCTTTGCTTGTAGAAAGCATAAGTTTAGGGGAAGATTGTTAGGATTAAATTGTTGAGATTGTTATTCCAGAGTTGCGTTGCATACAACAGTGAGTATTGCACAGTTCAAAAGAACACGGTTAAAACTGCTCAGTTAATACTGCCCAGTTAATACTCCTCAGTTACTACTGCTCTGTTACTACTCCTCAGTTACTACTGCTCTGTTACTACTCCTCAGTTACTACTGCTCAGTTACTACTCCTCTGTTACTACTCCTCAGTTACTACTGCTCAGTTACTACTCCTCAGTTACTACTGCTGCAAATCTGTTATGGAAGACATGATTTTCAAGATAAAGATCTAAAAGAATTAGTCTCCTAATATAACTAGGTTTCCTTATGTAACTAGGTTTCCTTATGTAAGTCATATGAGACTCTATATATAAAGAGATCTCTAGACATTGTAAAGGTGTGGTTTTCATCATGTTTATTCTTTAGGAAAACACCAAACGATCTCACCACTTGAGATCGTTCCCATTTGTTCAGCCTCAAGGTCAAGATTGATCCTTGTAAAGAGAAGAAACACGTCTATTCTGATCAAATAGATTGAGGCTGGTGTTGTTAGATGTTTCCTAGAAAAGTTAGGTTTAGCCTCAAGGTCTTTTATAGATCCTTGTATGTAAAGAAACACGTCTGTTAATTTCTTCACTATTAATAGATTGAGGCTTGATGGTAATCGTTATTGTGTTATTGTTCTTATTGTTTTTATATATACAATATTCGATTATCATAAACTTGTGAATATCAAAGTGTTGATCCGCTGCAACTTCTTTGATAAATCTTGATCTAAGTAATCATTATCGATCCTACAAGTGGTATCAGAGCACAGGAGGTGCTCTAGATCAAAGATTCACAAGTTTACAAGAAGAAGAAGAAGAAAGAAGGAGATCTACAATTTTGCGAATTAGGGTTTATGTTCGACATAATCTGGGCAGCTGTAGTAAAAAGGGCATAACTCATTCGTTAGCCGTCGGATTTGGACTACAATTTGACTGTAGATTCTTCAGATATAAACGCACAATATGACCGAAGGGATTTTCGATCTGAGCTTTTATCAGTGAGATATTAATTTTCGAAATCTGCTGCTGAAAGGTTAAAATTATTGTGTTTATGTATACTGAAACGATAGTTGTTTATTCGTTACACACTGGATCTTTGTGATTTTTGGATATGTGCTTCAAGGAATATGGATCCATGTTGTGTTAAAATTTTATCGTTAACAGAGGTACTCTCTAGGAGATGTAAAATTTCAAAGTTTACGATGATGAAGTTAGTACTACTCCTATGTTGGTGAAAAAGCCGAGAATATCGGTTTAAGGGGAAGAATATGTTCCAAAAGTGGATATGATAATTGAAACATTTGAATGTGATCTTATACATGCACCACTTGAAGGAGAAGTTTTCACTTATGTAGGGTAATTTAACCTCATATAAGAAAACAACGCTTGATTCAAAGAAGAAGGTATACTACTTTAACTTTATTACAACGTCTAGTTTGAGTTTCTACTGTTTTCGAATTCATTATTAGTATTGTGCGTCATGGAGGGTAATTTGATACACTGGAAAGCTTAGATTGGGAGTTTAATATGGTTCATAGTTCGTAAAGATATGTTCCCCTAATGGATGATAACAAAAAGGGGAAGATATAAAGTGTGGTGGCATGGAACAAGATTTGAAGGCTTCAAAATATCGAAAGTCTACTTAAGAAAAAAAAAGTGGCATAGAAATATCAACGGTAGAAGAAGTATCAACTTGTTCACAAGAGATCTCAGTTGAAGGGGAAGTTTTTTAAAGTTCTCAGTTTAGTGTTTGTTTTGTCATCATCAAATAGGGGAAGATTGTTGGGATAATATTTTGATTTGATGAGACAAAATATAAACTGAGCATATACATCAAGGAAACATGGAGAAGACAAAGTTGAAATAGTAGTTGTGATAGCATTCTCATCAACAATTTACATTGAAGAAACTTATTGCTTTGCTTGTAGAAAGCATAAGTTTAGGGGAAGATTGTTAGGATTAAATTGTTGAGATTGTTATTCCAGAGTTGCGTTGCATACAACAGTGAGTATTGCACAGTTCAAAAGAACACGGTTAAAACTGCTCAGTTAATACTGCCCAGTTAATACTCCTCAGTTACTACTGCTCTGTTACTACTCCTCAGTTACTACTGCTCTGTTACTACTCCTCAGTTACTACTGCTCAGTTACTACTCCTCTGTTACTACTCCTCAGTTACTACTGCTCAGTTACTACTCCTCAGTTACTACTGCTGCAAATCTGTTATGGAAGACATGATTTTCAAGATAAAGATCTAAAAGAATTAGTCTCCTAATATAACTAGGTTTCCTTATGTAACTAGGTTTCCTTATGTAAGTCATATGAGACTCTATATATAAAGAGATCTCTAGACATTGTAAAGGTGTGGTTTTCATCATGTTTATTCTTTAGGAAAACACCAAACGATCTCACCACTTGAGATCGTTCCCATTTGTTCAGCCTCAAGGTCAAGATTGATCCTTGTAAAGAGAAGAAACACGTCTATTCTGATCAAATAGATTGAGGCTGGTGTTGTTAGATGTTTCCTAGAAAAGTTAGGTTTAGCCTCAAGGTCTTTTATAGATCCTTGTATGTAAAGAAACACGTCTGTTAATTTCTTCACTATTAATAGATTGAGGCTTGATGGTAATCGTTATTGTGTTATTGTTCTTATTGTTTTTATATATACAATATTCGATTATCATAAACTTGTGAATATCAAAGTGTTGATCCGCTGCAACTTCTTTGATAAATCTTGATCTAAGTAATCATTATCGATCCTACAAGTGGTATCAGAGCACAGGAGGTGCTCTAGATCAAAGATTCACAAGTTTACAAGAAGAAGAAGAAGAAAGAAGGAGATCTACAATATTGCGAATTAGGGTTTATGTTCGTCATAATCTGGGCAGCTGTAGTAAAAAGGGCATAACTCATTCATTAGACGTCGGATTTGGACGAAATCTTGACTGTAGATTCTTGAGATATAAACGCACACTCTGACCCAAGGGATTTTCGATCTGAGCTTTTATCAGTGAGATATTAATTTTCGAAATCTGCTGCTGAAAGGTTAAAATTATTGTGTTTATGTATACTGAAACGATAGTTGTTTATTCGTTACACACTGGATCTTTGTGATTTTTGGATATGTGCTTCAAGGAATATGGATCCATGTTGTGTTAAAATTTTATCGTTAACAGAGGTACTCTCTAGGAGATGTAAAATTTCAAAGTTTACGATGATGAAGTTAGTACTACTCCTATGTTGGTGAAAAAGCCGAGAATATCGGTTTAAGGGGAAGAATATGTTCCAAAAGTGGATATGATAATTGAAACATTTGAATGTGATCTTATACATGCACCACTTGAAGGAGAAGTTTTCACTTATGTAGGGTAATTTAACCTCATATAAGAAAACAACGCTTGATTCAAAGAAGAAGGTATACTACTTTAACTTTATTACAACGTCTAGTTTGAGTTTCTACTGTTTTCGAATTCATTATTAGTATTGTGCGTCATGGAGGGTAATTTGATACACTGGAAAGCTTAGATTGGGAGTTTAATATGGTTCATAGTTCGTAAAGATATGTTCCCCTAATGGATGATAACAAAAAGGGGAAGATATAAAGTGTGGTGGCATGGAACAAGATTTGAAGGCTTCAAAATATCGAAAGTCTACTTAAGAAAAAAAAAGTGGCATAGAAATATCAACGGTAGAAGAAGTATCAACTTGTTCACAAGAGATCTCAGTTGAAGGGGAAGTTTTTTAAAGTTCTCAGTTTAGTGTTTGTTTTGTCATCATCAAATAGGGGAAGATTGTTGGGATAATATTTTGATTTGATGAGACAAAATATAAACTGAGCATATACATCAAGGAAACATGGAGAAGACAAAGTTGAAATAGTAGTTGTGATAGCATTCTCATCAACAATTTACATTGAAGAAACTTATTGCTTTGCTTGTAGAAAGCATAAGTTTAGGGGAAGATTGTTAGGATTAAATTGTTGAGATTGTTATTCCAGAGTTGCGTTGCATACAACAGTTAGTATTGAACAGTTCAAAATAACACGGTTAAAACTGCTCAGTTAATACTGCCCAGTTAATACTCCTCAGTTACTACTGCTCTGTTACTACTCCTCAGTTACTACTGCTCTGTTACTACTCCTCAGTTACTACTGCTCAGTTACTACTCCTCTGTTACTACTCCTCAGTTACTACTGCTCAGTTACTACTCCTCAGTTACTACGGCTGCAAATCTGTTATGGAAGACATGATTTTCAAGATAAAGATCTAAAAGAATTAGTCTCCTAATATAACTAGGTTTCCTTATGTAACTAGGTTTCCTTATGTAAGTCATATGAGACTCTATATATAAAGAGATCTCTAGACATTGTAAAGGTGTGGTTTTCATCATGTTTATTCTTTAGGAAAACACCAAACGATCTCACCACTTGAGATCGTTCCCCTTTGTTCAGCCTCAAGGTCAAGATTGATCCTTGTAAAGAGAAGAAACACGTCTATTCTGATCAAATAGATTGAGGCTGGTGTTGTTAGATGTTTCCTAGAAAAGTTAGGTTTAGCCTCAAGGTCTTTTATAGATCCTTGTATGTAAAGAAACACGTCTGTTAATTTCTTCATTATTAATAGATTGAGGCTTGATGGTAATCGTTATTGTGTTATTGTTCTTATTGTTTTTATATATACAATATTCGATTATCATAAACTTGTGAATATCAAAGTGTTGATCCGCTGCAACTTCTTTGATAAATCTTGATCTAAGTAATCATTATCGATCCTACAAATTTGCTGCTCCGACAAAACAGAGAAAATTTAGGACAAACTGCAGAAACGAGTGCCAAATTGTTCGACCTCTTGTTATATTTATTTACACGGAGATACTTTATGGAGTGTTAGTTTCGGGTTCGAGCATAGAGAGTGTCGAGTCATAACACAAACAACTTAGTTATATAAGTCATTTCCTACGCATAATTCAACATTTCATATGCTAATACACGATAAGTCAAAAATTGTGATTCACAAATTTTATATTTTACCCTTGTGTAAAAAAGCCAAAAAGGTTTAACGAGCGCTATAGTAGGTTGATTAACGTTTACGCGAAGGGAGATAAGACGGCCATAACACAACCACTCTTTGTGCTCTAATGGCTTAGCTCACTTACTAGCCGCTCTTTTCCAAATTTACACAAGTATAAGTCATAAGCCAAAACAAACCCATTCTACTCAATATGACTTGTAACCTAATTTGGTCGATTTAAGGGCCGGGGTTTCTTCAAGAAACGTTGATCGACTCAACCAAACATAACAAGATCACTTTGCAGGCCCCAATATCCGTGTGTGCAGCCGGTGCTCATGAACAGGACCCAACAATTGCTAAGGGCCCGATTTTAATTCCACAACTATTACAGTTTCATGCAAATTTTATATCAAGGTGAAATGAAATATATTCTTCATAAAGCTTCATAAAAGCTGGGAATAGTGATGGCCTCATTCAATAGAAATCATTTTTTTCACTACTGATAATGCAACATTATATATGGTTTGGTTGAATTTTACAATCAAAAATTCTAACGAATATTAAATGACAACTTAGTTTGTTCTCAAACCAAATTATTAGACGAGCAAATAATTTGATCTACTAATTATTGGTTTTATTTGCTTCTTTCGTAGTTTGTAGATATATTTTGTGTCAAAATATAAACGAGAAATCTCGGGCCACTCTATCTGATGTATTATATAGTTTACCTCATTAAGCATAATAGTATTCCACTTTTTTCATGTATCCCCGTCTTATAGTTTAAAGGAATTTATTTAACTACAGTCTACAAGTTATATACCAATACAAAGTTGAAGAATTCGTTTATGTAATAGTACCTTTCATGAAATAAGTTTAAATGCCCTATTTTCTAACTGTGACACTCTGCACAAGGCCCTCGAGATTCACAATGTCACTTTGCCCGCTGTTGTGGGATTATTGTTGAGAACGAATAACATTCTTTATGGTCACCTTAGGTGGCATTTTCTTTGTACTTAGAAATCAGTATGGTTATATGTATGAAAACATGGTGGAACTGGCCTAATAACAGACAAATTTGACCATAAGTCTTAATTGGTTGATATGTGCGAGTTTGTATTTAAGAAAAATAATTTTTGCAATATGTTTTATAAATTAGTTTTCGTTACCGATGAAAATTAGTAATGACAAATCGAATTGAGAGTTGAAATGAGCAATTGAGCACAGTCCAAATTGGATGTAAATTCATTGATCTGGTCTGATCGTTTTAACAACAAAAATCACTTGTTGTCTATATGCCCGTTCAATATACAGTAACCTAAAACTTACGCTTAATTGTTTTGAACTTCCATTTAAAGTTTTCTTTTTTGATCGGCATATAACTGAACTACATGATAACATAATTTGCAAACAATTCTCAGAACAGAGCTAGTAAATTGAAGCAGTACTCGTGTTTCTGAGAAAACAAGTGTTATTACTTATAATCTGCAGTATCATGTCATTCAGTTTAGTTGTTTAGAGCTTAATAAGATTGGTAACTGTTTTTTCTTTGCAGGTAGACGTGTTTCATTTTAATGTGGGAGATTTTGACCGAAGATGAGCCATATGCTGATATGTAATTTTGTTTTGTAATGTGGGATTGTACACAAGAAAATTGTGACCGAAGATTGAAGGATTTGATGGAAACGTTCATAAGATATCGTAATATGCAAGTTATATAAACTCCCAACTCTTGCATTTCAGAATGTACATTTCAAAAGTGCAACATTTATAACGTCATAGCATTCAACTTCATATAAATGAGATTTACTCGCTGTTTTCGAATGAATTAAATCAGTGTGAGTGTGTGTTTGTGTTTTGCATTTATAATCATCACAGTGGCAATAAAACAACCAGATTTAACTAATTAACTTGCACACCATGTTTCTCTTACCATAACTAATATACCCGTCAAAAGGTTAAACATACCGTCTAGTGAAAAACATAAGTGTGAAAATAACGTATCACTTCTCAAAACATAACTAAGTACATAGATGGATAAAGAAGGATAACAAGCAGCATCTGAAGAACCCAAGGAACGGAAACGCCATAAATTTCAGCATCTAGAAAAATAGTACCAATCTGTTCAGCAAAGAAAATACGACACAAAAACAAAATTATTAATATTGTAATTACATTAATGTTAATAACAATGGTAAGTTCTCATAAGCCATTGTATCTCTAATACGCTTTCTTTTGCACATTCAAACTACCGGTTATATATATGCTCAATATGGATAATAAATGTAAGACATGATAAAGTCGATTACAAATTTACAACTAAACGGAAAGTGATTGAAACCAAGTTAAAAGATCAAAGTTTACCTTAATTACCATCATCGTTGTCATCCGAAACTCCATCGAGTGAAACCAAATTCTCAACAAATGTATACCCTCTAAGATCTTTATCAAAGTTCCGAAACTCAGAAAATGAAGTATTGCTCGGATCATATAATCCTAACTTTTTCATTGTTGGTAATGGTGGTTGATAATGTGAAATGAGATTTAACGAAATGTGGGTCGGAACCATGATTTGGAAACAGACTTACAACGTAACAAAGCCTTAACAAAACATTCACAATAATTTCATTTCTTCGGATTGTAAGGTGATTTGAGGGGAATATTATAGGCAAAACACAAAAGAGAAAATCACATATATAATCACTTGATAATTCAAAAATACCAAAATAATCATCCGATTCGCCCTATTTTTCTCGCCCCATTTTTGTCGTCGCGAGATTGAAAATAATATAAATGATTGGTAATAAATTGACCACGTCCTCGCGACTTTTTTGGTCATCGCGACATTTTTCTCGCGCCAATTTATGACCAATCATTTATATTATTTTCAATCTCGCGACAAAAAATGGCGCGAGAAAAATGGCGCGAATCAGATGATTATTTTGGTATTTTTGAATTCTCAAATGATTATATATGTAATTTTCTCAACACAAATTTTTGTTCGGATTATTTATGGTGGCTAAAAGTTTTACTAATTTAAAATTTAAAAAAAACCCGATGGGAAACCTCAAGTTTTCAAACTTCTATATCTCCATTAGTGATCGTAATTATAAGAAAAAAAATTAGTGGATCTGCGACTTCTAAAATGAAAAATTTAAGCAAAAAAAACATAAATCTTTGTTATAAAACTAAGCAACTAATCCAAAGTAATACCAACCAAAATTCTAAAAAAAAAATTGCTTTTTTATTCGGAGTCGTGGCTCGGCTAGAAGAGGCTCAAGCCGCAACTTGTGAATAGTTTAAGATACTTGTTAATTGTTAGTACAGTTAACCCAAAGTAATGCCAATCCAAATCCTAAAAAATTGTTTTTTATTTCGAAGTTGTGGCTCGACTCAACTTTAGCCGGCTCAAAACGGCTCAAGCCGCGACTTGTGAACGGTTCGAAAAACTTGTCAATCGTTAGTATAGGTAATAATGTGTTTATTTACTCTTTATTTGACAAACATTATGAATAAATAAATAAAAAATAAAGTAAATTATACGAAATGCCTTAATCCTACCCGGCTCGGACACACCTTGGTCGTTACCGAGAAAATGGCCCCAAGTCCTAGTCGCTAACCAGACAACCAAGGCCCCGTCACCGAGAGTTTATGGCCCGGGCTTGAGCCTAGGCTAATCACTCCATGGTTTCCCTGGAGCCTAGGCGGATCACTCCTTGGTTGCCCTGGAGCCTAGGCGGATCACTCACTGGTTGCACTGGAGCCTAGGCGGATCACTCCCTGGTTGCCTTGGAGCCTAGGCGGATCACTCTTTGGTTGCACTGGAGCCTAGGTGGATCACTATGTGGTTGCACTGGAGCCTAGGCGGATCACTCCGTGGTTGCCCTTGAGCCTAGGCGGATCACTCCCTGGTTGCCCTTGAGCCTAGGCGGATCACTCGGCTTAGTTGCCCTGGAGCCTAGGCGGATCACTCGAGCGTGCCCGGCACCCAAGCGCCCCGTGCACGAGAAGTAACGTCCCGCTCCCTGATCGCCTTGGAGCCTACCCGGGCCAAGCCAGGCCCCGTCGCCGAGAACATGTGGCCCAGTCACTCCTTGCTTGTTACCCGGATACGCCTAGCTTGCTAACCGGATAAGTCTATTCCTCATACACTAGGAAGGGTGACCCGTCTAGTTTCATAACTTGCGTAATATGAACATAAACTCCAAGTATACCCTTGTCTCACACGCACTATTGAGGTGTGATCCCGACACCGAAAACGATTCAGAAAACGCCTTGGATCCTACCCGGCACACCTCGTGTCCGGGCTCGAGCATGCCCGGCACCAACGCCCCGTGTCCGAGAAACCAAGGCACGCTCCTTGGTCGCCTTGGAGCATACCCGACACATCCGTGTCCGGGCTCGAGCTTGCCCAACACCAAGTGCTTGTGTTCGATAAACCAAGGCCTGCTCCTGGCCGCCTTGGAGCCTACCCGGCACATCCCGTGTCCGGGCTCGAGTATGCCCGACACCAACACCCCGTGTCCGAGAAACCAAGACACGCTCCTTGGTCGCCTTGGGGCATACCCGGCACATCTCGTGTCCGGGCTCGAGCTTGCCCGACACCAATCGTTTTGTGTCCGATAAACCAAGGCCTGCTCATGGTCGCCTTGGAGCCTACCCGACACATCTCGTGTCCGGGCTCGAGCTTGCCCGGCACCAAGTGCCCTGTGTCCGAGAAACTAAGGGCCGCTCCCTGGTCGCCTTGGAAGCTACCCTTATCTCATACGCACAATCTAGACGTCATAAGCTAATATACTTACGTCAAAGCTACTAACGGCTAGATTGTTCCCCTTGACTTCAGTTGACCGGGTGTCACGCTTACGTCATATACCCATTTATGGGTCATAAAATGACGGCCCATGGACCTGATCATGGTACATGGCCCATAAACGTAAAACCCTAGCTATTGCCTATAAATAGCATCTCAATCATTGTCAGCTACATTCTATTCTGACCATTTGCCATTCACACCTACGTTCAAGAGAAGCTTTTCCCACTCTCTTACGTCACCAAGCTAAATCGTACGCCACCTTAGGCTTGCTAAGAGCTTAGTAGGTTCGCACTGCCCTAGCAGGAGTTCATATCGATTTAGCTAACACCCTAAACCCTTGAGCTCCGTCAATCGTTGCTCAAACATTAATATCAAACTCAAATCTGAGTCAAGCCTCCATCAATAACTTAAATAAAGAAAACCTAATTTGTTTACGGTTATGTATATTAAGCTCAAATCTAATTCTTAAAATATTATATATTTTTTTAACAACCAAATTTTATTAAAATAAACTTTCTAACAACACTCTTAACTAGTGTAATACCTGTGTCGTTGTCCGAGACGATTTATTTGTTTCTTAAAACATTTAATTTTAGAATAATATGAGTAATAACAGATTATACATGAGAACATATTAAATCATGATATTTTTGGATATTATAATACAAAATCCTTAACGGTTGTGTTTAATATATTATTACATGTATCATAAACTTATATTTTGATTAATAAAAAGATAAAATTATAAATTCATAGAACTTTATAAAAAAAATATCCTAACATTTGTCATGGTTATCACTTTCCAAAAGAAAATCTTATTTTTTTAGTTATATATCAATAAAATTCTAATTACATATATTTTAAATATTGATAAGAAAACAAAGAGTCAACTAATAAGCTTTAATGAATTTAATGGATCGTTTAAAACAAAATCTCATTTTCTATAGCACATTTATCTTTAACTTTTACAAGTCTTTAACATTTAATTTAGTAGGTTGTACTATATTCTCTATTGTATTACTTTTACATATTTAAGATAATATAATCTATACTCATAATTTTAGTATTTAACTTTAACAATTTCAAATTTATATTTTATGAATGTTGGTAAAACTTAGAAAACAATAGTTTATATATTTAAGTAATTTCAAGTCTTAAATAATTAATTTTAAAACACATAATTATTTATTTTTATATAAAAAGGACAAATTTTTAAATGATATAATTTTTTGTTATTCAATCATTAAATATCATAAGTTGTTATTTATTATATAGGGATTATAAAAAGCAAAACAATATAGTTAGTTAACATATATATATATATATATATATATATATATATATATATATATATATATATATATATATATATATATATATATATATATATATATATATATAGAGTTGGTTTCATTTAAGAACCATGTAATTATTTAGGAACCATTAGGAACCATTTTTAGGCAAGGTGGCAATTTTGTAATTAAACTCAAGGTGGCAATTTTGTAATTAAGTCAAAATTGAGAGCCAAATTGGAAATCAATTAAAACCACTTTAAAATCCTAATTAACTTTAAATTAACATATCTAGAGTATAACTAGGTTTTAGGAAAAACTAAATACACCATTAGAACAAGCATTTAATTATCTTTCCAACGAGCACCCACTTGATATACTTTTGACGACTTTTTTTTTTTTTTTTTTTACAGTGAGTTTCGGTATATACACTAGTGTATATACTAAATATTCACCAGTGTATATACTAATTCACAAAAAACACATCTGAACCATATATACTATACACTAGTATATACACTATATTCACTAATGTATAGTTATACACTAGTGTATTTATACACTACAGTAGTGTATTTATACACTAGTGTATACACTATATTCACTAATGTATAGTTATACACTAGTGTATTTATACAATATACACTAGTGTATACACTATATTCACTAGTGTATAAGATGTATTCTCTATTGAATACATGGTATTCACTGGTGTATATTGTATATTCACTTGTGTATATTGCGTATTCACTGGTGTATATTGTATATTCACTTGTGTATATATATATTGTATATTCACTTTTGTATATTGCGTATTCACAATTAAAAGGAAATTAATATAAAGATTCGTATACATTAGTGAATATAGTGTATACACTAGTGTATAGTGTATATGGTTTAGATGTGTTTTTGGTGAATTAGTATATACACTGGTGAATATTTAGTATATACACTAGTGTATATACCGAAACTCACTAAAAAAAAAAAAAAAAAAAAGTCGTCAAAAGTATATCAAGTGGGTGCTCGTTGGAAAGATAATTAAATGCTTGTTTTAATGGTGTATTTAGTTTTTCCTAAAACCTAGTTATACTCTAGATATGTTAATTTAAAGTTAATTAGTATTTTAAAGTGGGTTTTAATTGATTTCCAATTTGGGGATTTGACTTAATTACAAAATTGCCACCTTGCCTAAAAATGGTTCCTAATGGTTCCTAAATAATTGATGGTTCCTAAATGAACCCACCTCTATATATATATATATATATATATATATATATATATATATAAATATAAAAGAGGTTTATTGGAAGGTGCCTCTTAGCCCCTGGTATACATTTGTATACCCACCAATTTCATCATGCAAGGGACATGTGCCTGTAAATTACCTACCCTGAGAGAGCCTCGAACGCGAGACTTTCCACAAATAGGCAGTATGCTATAACCACTTGGGCAAGCCCTAGTGGTCTCTCTCTCTCTCTCTCTCTCTATATATATATATATATATATATATATATATATATATATATATATATATATATATATATATATATATATATATATATATATATATAACAGTTTAAAAGATAATAGATTTATAAATTTTTAAAAATATAGAAGTATATAATAAAAATAGTATAATGGGGATAGGATCGCCACATTTGAATGTTGCTAACTTGATGCATCGGACAATAAAAAATGACACGTTTATCTTTATTTCTTTCCTTCTGGTTGTTTGATGATGCGTGTTTTGAAATATTTTATTTAATTTATATTGTTATAAATTAGTTTTGTTGTATAAAAAATCACCATTACTGTTTCTAGAACAAAATGTTAAGAATGTCATATTAGTATTTTCTCATTTTTTTTTTTAGTAATTTAAATTTTGTGTACAAAATTGTTTTGTGATTAGATGCTAAAAAATATATTAAAAATGAATTCTTTTAATTTAGATAATTGTTCCGTAAAAGTAATGGGTGTCGATAATATAATTAAACAACTTACGTTTTAATTTTTTAACCAAATGATTAAAGACTTTTTTATTATTAAAACGCATATTTTAGTTAAATTGAACCAATCAACTAAACAATCATAGAATACATCATTCAAAAAATTAGAAACATTATTACCACTAATTATATTTGTCATCTAATAATAGTTAACTAAGAAATTGGTTGAATGTATCGATTTTAAAAGTTTGTTTTTTTGATGGTAACATTTGATTGTTAGATGATAGCATCCAAGTAAGTATGTATGGTATCATTATTTTGTTTTGTTTTATTTCTTATTTGATATTTTAAGATTGGGTCCACTACTAACTCATAACTAGGGATGTTATTTGGGTCAACCCGACCCTAATAAGCAACTTTCGGGTCAGGTTCATTCGGGTTTTAACTAAAATTTTCTAACCCTAACCCGATCGTAACAAAGGTTCGGGTTTTAAGGTTCGGGTCGGGTCCAAGAGGGTCGGGTTATATCGGGTCCGGGTACACAACAATTAAAAAAGTTGAAAAAAAAACTACTGCAAACATATTGAGTATAGCAAATGAAAAAAGCAAATACATTGAAAAAATTGAAGATGAATAGAACCCAACAAAGCATATGATATATATAAGCTAGAAGTATGAAAGAGTTTCATACCTGAAGCGATGTGGGACAACTAAAGTAGGAAAAATAAATGAAAATCTTTCTTGTTTTAGTTGTAACACATCGCTTCAGGTATGAAATTTTTTCATACTTCTAGCCTATATATATCATATGCCTTTGGTTTTTCCTACTTTAGTTGTCCCACATCGCTTCATGTATGAAACTCATTCATACTTTTAGCCTATATATATCATATGCCTTTGGTTTAAAATATAGTTCAACGGTAATTTTCGGGTCAAACCCGAAACCCGACAAACTGAAACTATTCTACCCGAAACCCTACCCTATTTATGAATCGAGTGTTTCGGGTCAACCCGATAGACCCGAAATACATATATAACCCGATAAAGCCCGACCCTAAAGTGGTAAATAGGGTTCGGGTCGGTTCGGGTCCGGGTTGGGTCGGATATTTTAACACCCCTACTCATAACCCACAAATGGTCCATAACCGTTTTTAATCTCAATGGATGAAAATTATAACCACCTAATCTAATGGCTATTAAACAATTGTAACAGTTAAGATTAAAAGTCAATAGATCCGACTGTGCATAATAGAAGTCAACATTTGGCAATTGACTTGCCAAGAACGATAGATATAGAATAGTTGTAAATTTTTCTTTCTTTTTCTTTTTTCTTAGTCACTCTTTTTCTGAAAAACGGTTTTTCATCGTTTTGGTAAGAAACTCATTGTACTATTAACGTTCATGATTTATAACTTTGATAATAAAATGACCTAATAGGAACGCTAATTAAAAAGTTAAAAGTTTATGATCTAGAAGGGACCAATCCAAATTACATTAAAATTCTAGAAAGGTAACTTTATCTCCCATAATTTGTGTTGAAAAAGAATCCTCGCTAAAGGTATAACGTTATTTTATGGTGTTTGCTAAATTATGAAATCATCAAGTAATGTTAAGATTACATAGGCAAACTTGTGTAACGTTAATTTGTTAAAATGTAATGAAGGGGTACATTTCTTATGGTCTTGCAGATGTTGGCTGAGTTGGTAATTTCAAGAGCGGGTAAACTCCAACACAATGTAGAAGGTCCAAGGTTCGAATCATATTTGATGAAAATAATTCTTGTTAGGTCAAACCAATAGCTATACAAAGAGCTTTACCTCGTTAATAATGTCTAACGGCAGACTTAAACACCATGGATAGGCCAGCATTATTGTAAATATTGAAGGCGTCACATTCTTACATAATGAAGACGTCATCACATGATCGGATCACATCCACCTTCCCACAAAAAGTCGGTACTTGTTTGATGTGCTAGTCCAAGGGACTTTATGGGTTTTATGGCGATATAGGAACGAACACACATTCTCTAAAATAAAACCAAGGAGCAACACTCTTTTCAAAGACATTGGATATCTAAATTTTAATGACAGTTGCAAAATCTTTCTAACGGCTTTGTCACAATAAGCCAACAAAAATCAATAGCAATAAACAAATATTGTTGAAACTATGAAACGAATCCTCATGTTTGTAAGCAGCATCTAATCATATATCCACTAGTAACCCTGTTGTTAAAAGTCTAAAATCTACTTCAAAAATCACCAACAGCCTGTGACATTTCAGTATTCCGGCTGCCAGCCACCACCATCACCATGAAACCTGCGACGTTTCACACCTCCGGCCTCCTGGGGCTTTCATTTTGGCTTCTCAGTGATGAATTTGAAAGTTTAGGTGATTCTGTAGGTGGATTTCCCATATCCTTAGTTTTGTGAAGAAGAAACGTCCCCGAGAAAATAGTCACAAAACCGCTAAGTTCAGTTACAATCTGTGACGCATTTTGATGTCTCCAGTTCTGTACACAGTAACATTGGTCATGAATTTGATCAAGAATTTTTTTTAAATTATGAAAACTTCAAAAACAAATAATTTTTTTATACCTTAAACATGATCATGCTGGCCAATATTGTGAGGCTTGTAAACATGACATAATAAACCGGCGAAATCACAGCAGTATTGAAGGTGTCTAGAGCCTGTAAACATGTATTTTCAATTAAGCACCAAAATATTTTTTAATTACGATATGAAAATCTATAAGAAAAAAGTAAATTATATCCTTTTAACTTTACCTTGTTCAGATAATTAAGTTGTAACAGGATGAAACCAAAGAGTAGCACAGTGAAAAACCATGTTTGGAAGTATATAAACTGATTACTTCCTGAAAACGATAACTTTATAGCGATTCCTACTGCTTTCACACACATAACCTGCATTTACACAGAAATTAAATAGGGATGAAGGACGCCAAAACGTTCTGACGGGGAAAGTTTATGACGTGGCAAAATGGGCGGGTTAAGTAACGGGTCAAAATGGGCTCATGACATAAAGTCATTTTCTGTTTGGGCCAAATGGGTGGGTACTGTCCTATCGTGATAAATATATATAAATAATTTATGTGTTAAATGTGGTTATAAGAACTATATTATTAGAAAAATGATCTGATTTCTTGAATAAAACGATTAAAAAGGTTTTATGCCTTAATCCTACACTTTGGTAGACTTTCAACCCGTTTGATTCGTTTCTTTTTTAGCTATCTTCTTTGATTGACCAATTTGACCCATTAAAGAAACAACATAACCCAAAACAACCCCTTCATATAACAATGGGTCAAAATTGATGTCACTAGGACAGGAGAAAGGTGAAAACACGAACCGTGAGAGAGCCCATAAGAGAGCAGATTCCGACGTAAATAATGAGATGAGTCCCACCATAAAGTGGCACGTAACGGTAAATAAGTACGCCAACAACAATTAAAACAATGAAGGCATAGACCAGAAAACCTGTTAAGATCCTACAACTCTGTGTTAGCGAGTAGACACCAAACCTAATCATCTTTTAATCAGCTATTTGATCTACATTGCGTACCTGGTTCGGTTGCAAAGAACCAGACTTCTTTAACCGACTTAACTTGGGTCTCCTGTGGAGCGTGCAACACAATTGTGGTCGAACCCACCAAACAGAGTGCACAACCAATAACACCAAAAATATGCAACCTCTCATTTAAAAAATAGTGGGCTAAAACTGCACTGCACAAGATTTTGAGGTACCATAACAAAATTTTACGTAACATATATAAAAAGAATCATCTTTAAATCAAGAAAATCAAATGATGTGGTACACACTACCTGATTATCATACTTAGAGCTCCTAATGGGGTTACAAGAATTGCTGGTGCGTACGCATAAGCAGCGAAATTTGCTACCTCGCCTATGATCACTGCAGTTTCATTAATCTCAAAATGAGAAACGTTAAAAAAAATTGTGGTTGCAGTCATATCAATGCTACTGCACGAGATTCCGTAGGAAACTTGTTACAAATAGTTCAGAAATTACACATAGAACAAAGCTAAGAAGCTGAAGAAGTATTAACAATTTACATGAATCCGTATTCATATAAACGGCAACCTATGATACAACTTAGAGATGGAAAATCGGTTAGTTGGTAACATGTTTAAATGAGTGGAATAACCCCGAACAATTTTTGTCCAAAATTATTAAAATTTGTATAAACAAATAGTGTGTCAAATATGATCCCAAAACTTGTATAATTTCAATTAAGAATCGAACATTCTGAATAAAATAATTTACAAAGTGTAAGCACAAAAGATACATTTGGATGATTTTCAACCCGTTTCACCCAAAAACCCGATTTCCTTTAAGCTAACTCTTTATATTTTACGTGTCCGACCCGCTAAGCAATACTAAATATATAAAAAAAGAAAGATAGTAATGCAAATAGGACTTACTGCTCACCATCCCAGCCCACCACCATGGTTCCTTCAAATATGTATAGCCTCCTGAACCTAATCAAACAATTCACACAAATAAATCAACATATAAAACCCTAATAATTCTCAAAATTCATAAAAAATAAAAAAAACCTGCTCTAATTCCAGTAGCACCAGCTTTCATAAGACCTTTTTTCTTAATAATAAAACTAGATCCAATAAATACACTTGATGATAAACCTAATATAAGCCCATGAATATTATCAGATGACATTCCCCCCATTTTCTTTTCTTTTTTCAAACCCTAAAAATAAACAAAACCCAGATAACAATTTACAATCTTTTTTGGGGGATTATTATGGAAAGTGATTGATCACATGTTTTAGCTTGTGGGTTTTCAATAAAGTTTTAAACTTTTTTTTTTTTTTTAAATATTGGAGAAATATTTAGGCAAGCAAACAGAGCATCAAAGTGTACGTCTGTTGCATGCGCCTGTGAGTGATTTTACATGAGTAGTCACTACTTACAATTCTACTGTTTATCCCTAAGTTTTCTAAATCATACTCATTTTAGAAACTAACTTATGGGCTGGCTCAAACCAAGCCCTACACAAGAAAATGGAATTTATTTATAACTACGTCAATGTCCCGCGATAGCGCGGACAAATATAAAGTTTGATTCGTAAATTTTTGTTTATATAGATTTTAAGTTATTATGAGAAGATAATGTCATACGTATAATAACATATATATGTTTATGTTTATACCTATGTTGCTTATAGTTAAAATAATATATATATATATATAGATTGGGGTTCAAAAGGTATCCCTAATTTTCTAGAGATCCAGGTATCCCTTCCTAATCACCCATTTTTCCTTATATCTTTGTTCTTTTTTTTTTTTTTTTTTTTTTTTTTCTAAAATTTTTTTTTTTACTATTTTTCTAAAAAAAAAATATACTTTTTTCTTTTCCTTTTTATTTACTTTTTTTTTTTTTTTTTTTTTTTTTTTTTCCGAAAATCACATTTGATTTTCAACCTTACTTTTTAAAAATCACATGTGATTTTCAATCTACAAATATTTTATGGGTAAAATCACGTTTGATTTTAAAAAATTATTGATTATTTTTTACCAAAATCACATGTGATTTTTAACTTACAAACTATTTTGCTTATAAAATCACATGTGATTTTCGAGAAACAAATTTTTCAAGTGTGACTTTAAAATTTATAAAGTTTGGTTTTGGAAAATCACATGTGATTTTCGACAAAAAAAAAAAATACGTGTGATTTTAAAATTTATAAATTTTGGTTTTTGAAAATCACATGTGATTTCAATTTTTTACAAAAAAATCACATGTGATTTTGAAAAAAAAAAAAGTTTAGTAAAACATAGCAAAAAAAAAAACCGAAATAAAAAACGAAAAAAAAAATGAAAAAAAATGAAAAAAAAAAAAAAAATATAAAGGGAAAAATGAATGGCTAGGAAGCCTTTGTGGTTTTGACCCCTAAGTGAATTTGTGTGGCTAAAAAGTGGATCCTTGGATCTCTAGAAAATTGAGGATCCCATTTGAACCTCACCCTATATATATATATGTAGTTTTACGTTTATATACATGTTTTGATATTTTTATAAGAAGATTTTAGAATAACAATATGGTCAATGATAGTCTAAATTGAGCGATTTATAAATAAATAAACTTATGTTTTTTATTTCAGTGGAGATGTAAATGAAAAAAGAAAATGTAATTATATATTGTAAGAGGGTGTAAAATAGAAATAGTATTTGATGACATCATCAATCTGATCTAACGGCTGAAATCAAAGAAGATAACTCATCCAAGCGACCTTACTTCGCCATGTGTCATTTAAGGTCTCTCTTTTATTATATATTAAAGATTAAAGATGTGTCAGTATAACTAGGGCTAAAAGTTACGGTTGTTTTTATAAATAAAACTTTTATTGTCCGGTGTGCTTAATTTACACGATCATATTATCGTTATAGATGTCTTATGTTTGAACATTTTGTTATACAAAAACACTATCAAACGTAACATGTGATTGGATAAACCAAAAGATTGTCATGTGTTAATAGGAGACTTTATATACTCTTTTTCTTATAATTGAGGCTTTTAGGACTATACATTCATATTTGGTAAACTTTACAAGTCCTCTAAATCTTTTTTGCTTCCTTAAGCTCTAAGAAACATATTTGTGGTAGTGTAGCCCTTGGGAAACTTGGTTTTGTTTTTAGGGAGGGTTAAACCTTCAATATTTTTATTCTTTTTGACTCCAAACTTAATCGTCGACCATCCGGATGTCAGACACTCTAAAATTAAAGTTCGTAGAAATTGAATTTGAGACTTCATTTAAAAAATCAAAATATTCACTAATTAATCGGTTGATTTGAAATGTTGTTTTTTTCCGATAGGCAATATGTCTATGGTAGTTGCGGATTATGTCAAGGACATACAAATTTTGTCGACCTGATATATATTTCTATTTTTTTTATAATTATTATTAAAACTATTCGACCGGGTCTTTTAGATTGAATTCTCATTTTTCGGCCTCGGGTAACTTTATATTAGAAGGTAAGGGATCATTTTAAATTATAATTTCTCCTGATTTCTGGACAACCCGACCAAAAACACACCATATCGACTCAAACCTATACTAATTTGAGGGGTATCAACTAACCTACAAGTCTTAAATCTATCCGTTATATGATACATTACCTTCTTTCTAAAGTCTCTTTTTCGTTTTGGTAATGTTGCCTACATTTTAGTCTTTCCATATAATTAGGTTAAAAGGCGAACAAGTTGCATGTAGCAAAGTTGAATTTTGAATTCATAGTTATTAAATTCGATTTAAGAAGAGTTTTCAAACATCATTATCAAGAAAAAGACATCAAATGCATAAAATGTTACCAAATTCGTTTGCTTTTGGCAATTACAAAGCTTGTTTGATTTAAATAAGAACAACTAAAACGTAATCAAAAGCTAAACCATAAACTTATGCCAAATTGGTTCTCAATTAACTTGTAGTCTACTAAAAAGCCAAAGAACGACACCTCTTAGAGACAATTCTCTCCAAATTCTACATTTAGTATTTGGTTTTAGTGTTGTATTGTCTCATAGTTGTATAACAGCTATTCTTTGATATTTTATTAATTCATATCATTTATAATGTCGATAACATTTGCCTTCGGATTATACTATCGGTATTGTACCTCTCACTACTCACTAGTCGCTAATTAGGCAAACTTTTGACACACATAAAGCACATTCACAAAAAGCTCATTCAATATTTGAGGCACTGGCCATATACTGTTGTTTGAAAATATTTGGGCTCCATTCTTATGTGGGCAAAGCCTAAAATCCAATGGGTTATAATCTATGGATATCAATAATCTAAATGTCCATTAGATGTACGCAGATTATACCATGTATTATGGGTTAAATTCTTTTCTAAGAATTTTAAAGAAAATTGAAAAAACAAATGGTGTAAAAATTTATAGAACAATTTAAGGGCAAAACTATTGCTCTCGGTGTGTTTAGTTTAGTTGTTTGAAAATAAGAACGATAAATGATATTTGTTTAACTCATACCGGTAGTAGAGTAATAACCAAACATCCTTTTAAATAAATTTAGGGTTAAAATGGATTTGTACGAATTATCAAATATTAACCTTTGTTACGAGTTAGGCAAGGATTATTTTCTTTTATTTAGAAATATATTCTTTTTCTGGTGGGATCATTTTCCCGCGAGGAGTAAAGGATCGTCAACAAGGGCGTTCTAGTGCGTTGTAGATTCTTATCCAAGACTTGTATCATTTGATGATGCCATGTGAATCGCTAGAAACATGTGAAGTGTATGGCTAACCCAATAACGAAAGTTTCGTAAGGGGACTGGAGCAGACTACCATGAGACAAAAGATCTTCTTTCTAAAGAGATTCGATTTGGAACTATTATATGTCTAAGGTTCAATATTGAAAAAATTTAAGAGGTTCTCCCTGACTTTGTCCGTGTCAACAAACAATTTGAAATACCTCGACTTTTTAGAACAGGTCCAAGTCAAATAGCAATGATTTAAAGCACTTCTTTTTACACTATTTCGGAAAGCCAATGACTCAATCGTATGGATATGTAAAATACATAATTTCCAGTCCTAACAGGAAAAGGAGGGAATTAACATTTTAACCATAATCTTTAATACTATGTATTAAAACTTTTTTTATATTTATTTCTACTTTAAAATCAAATTATTACAGGATTTTAGTGAATAGTAGAAAAAAAACAAGTCTATCACATCATATGATGGTACCAACAAATAAATTCACTTAATACGTGTAAATAAATATATACACACAAAGACATAATATATGGTTTATGTCTTTATCATATACAATGGACAATACATATACGTATATATGGACGAAAATGGCAAACATCAATTGAGTGAATACAGTCTTCATTTTAATATTGTGAAAGTGATTTGTATGAGTAGACTCATTGAATTTTACCCACCTTATACGTGTGATATGGATTGTCTCATTTTTATCTATCGCAATAATTGATTGTTTAGAAAGTAATAATATACATGTATGTATGGTCCTAATTTGTTTTCTAAAAATAATCCAAAAACCGAATTATAAATGATCAAACATGTGGTTAATCTTTACAGTCTATTCCGCTTCACTCTTTGAGAAATTTTATAGCGTTAGTAATCACAGGTATGTTACCCGTATGTTGCAGCGGCGAATAAAAAAATATATTTTATAAAATTACATTAAGGAATATGACTACGGAAACTAAGTACATAGAATACAAAAATAAAAGTAAAAACATGAAAAAGAATTTAAACTACAATCATAATGTGAAAAGTGAAAATACAAAATTCATTCAAAAGAAATAACATTAACTTTTGAAACATATGTAATTTATTCATTATGTAAAAATATTAGATAGAACACATGTGAGGTGTATAATCTGTCCCGTTTAGAATCTTTTGAAACTTCACTAATACATTTGTATTTCCACGTGATATCTTTCTTAAGAAAGCGACATAGAAATGTTCCTCATAAGATAAGTTACTGTCACACCCCCAAATCTCATCACTTGAGACGGGTATGACGTCATGGGTCCCAGATATATAGTTCAACGAACGACCTCTAAATGAGTCGTTTTTGAAAAGAGTTACATTTCAAACATAACAGAGTTTTTATTACTAGATAAAAGTGTTTATACAATACCAGTATTCACAAAAAGTAGAGACTTTTACAAGCATAATACTATAAATATGCTACGGAAAATCTCCCAGAAGCGGGTTTTTGACATATGCACTCTATATGCCAAAAAGGTCATCGACTCCATCGATTAGTTACCTGAGATATACATGTTAAAGTTGTCAACGAAAAGTTGAGTGAATCCACAGGTTTATAATCAATAAAAGTGGACCACAAGATTTCAGGTTTGAACAGTATTACTAGTGCACTAAGCTCATGTATTCGAAGCATTAACAGTTTGTACCCCATAGCTGACAATGTTAAATGCCTTAACATTAAAGTTTACAAGTGTAATGCGCCCAGTTGACTCAAGACCATGAGTCGGGGTTTGCTAGACGTGGGTTACATCGTCATAGCCCTGAGGCGAGGGTTGTCAAACCCTAATAGATCTATTCAAATACAATCGCGCTTAAATCAATAATTAACGATACATGATAGGGGCTTTCAGTTTGGCATTAGTTACTTAGGCACCTAGTAAAAGTTTTCAGTACTTGTGTCCATAGGAAAACAACATGTATTCTCACCCCAAGTTTGTATAAAAACAAAGTAGTAGAAAAGGGGCTATGAACTCACCTTAGTTCAGTAGTGTGAGTGATTACTCGATAAGACAGCGTGTATGAAAACGGTATGATAAGTAAGTCTAGCTTTGACCTAAAGAGTGTTGGTAAACGTTTATAAAATAGTTCAACTTCACGTTTATGCATGAATGATCATGTATGTTGTATGTTTTAAGTTTATAACCCAATAGTATCATTGTTAGGAATATTATAGTTTGGCCACCATTCTATAGCCGCATGCGGAGCGAAGGCACTTTAAATCGTAAACCTAGCCACTCGGCAGTACGAAATATCGAGATGGAATGCACCTTGTATAATATCCCTAATATATGTGATACTATTAAGTTTTATTGAAAAAGTTAGTTTTTATGCAATGTTTATAAAAACTCAGCTTTTGTCCCGAAATTTGTACTAGATTCAAAATACCGTATCTCACTCGATACTTATTAGATTTTAATGAATCTTATATCCAAACGACCGTCTCGGAATAACCTTTCAAATGGTTTAGGTCTCACTTACTGATTCCTTACAGATTTTTCAAGACGTTGTAATTTTTCTACTGATATCAGATTATACTCCAAGTTATGCATCTTTTTGTAAAAATGACCTTTGTATAACCATCCCATACCCAATTTTCATGATTTTTGGACCAAAAGACTTATAAAACACAGGAGTATAACATGTTTAAGGTCCTAGACAAGAATCATAAGTGGAATATATATATAGCATAGTTTTTGTATAAGATAAGTTTTTGGTTTAACAAAGTAACAACTTTTGGTTTATGATTATATAAACATAATATAAGTGTAAATGATGCATGATTATGAACAAATAAGTATAAAATGGTATTAAAGACATACCCTAATGAAGAGAAATCAAGCTTAAGTGATGGTTTACTTGAAGATTATAACCTTGAAATCTTGATGCTCTAACTTGGTGCTAATCTTGCAATATCTTGACTAATCCAACTCTAATCCTTGCTAGATCTTTTGTGTGTGTAACTAAGCTTTGAAAATATGTTTTGTTATCTTAAAAATCCTGGAATGAATTCTATTTATAGGTAAGGAAGGTCATGTATGCTTGCTTGCTTGTTATATGACTCATGTAAGCTATACTTGCTTACATGACAAAGCTAGGTGTTTAAGGCCTTGACACCTAGGTCATGACTCCTCCCAAGCAGCCTAGCAAGTGCCTTGGACCTGCCATGAGTCACCCAAGCTAGCACAAGTAGCCTTGGTGAGTAAGGTGCTTGATTTGTGTGGTGTTTATGTTTGCAAGTGTATTTGTTTGAAGTTGAACTTTTATTTTGAAGTAAAACCGGGTGTAAATCAATTCAATTGATTTCCGAATACCTAATCATGGTATTCCTAGGTGTTTACCAAGTTGTTTGTAAGTATTCTCTATGAAAAGTTTGACTCCAAAGTCGTACATAAAGAAAACACGTACACGTATAAGTTATAAGCTGCAGAAAGTTGCAGAATACAGAAAACCAGGAATAGATAAAATCCCTTGATTCTAAATACCCAATCATGGTATTTATAAGTTTAATAGGTTGTTAAGAAGTATTCTTTATGTATATGTTGACCTACTGGTCATACATAACAGAAAACTTCTACGCGATTAAACAAAAGCAGCAGAAAACTGCCGAAAGTTACAGAAAATTGCAGAAAAGCAATGAGTCAAATAAGTGTGAACCTGGATTTTGGCTTGGGTTGTCACAGTCTCCCCTCCTTAAAGGAATTTCGTCCCGAAATTTTAGCTCGCAAGTTTCGGGAGTTAGTTTGAGAAGAGATGAGGGTATTTACGTTTCATTTGATCCTCTCGTTCCCAGGTAAACTCGTGACCACGTCGTGAGTTCCACCGAACCTTAACAATTGGTATTCGGCTTTGCCTTAAACGTTTGATTTCACGATCCATGATTTCAACAGGTTCCTCGACAAAACGAAGTTTTTCGTCGATTTCGATTTCCTCACGGGGAATGTTAACAGTCTCGTCCGATATACACTTTTTGAGGTTACAAACGTGAAAAGTGTTATGGACAGAGCTTAGTTCTTGTGGTAGCTCGAGTCGGTAAGCTACCGGTCCAATCCTTTGTAGGATTTTAAAGGGTCCAATGTAACGAGGGTTCAACTTTCCTCGTTTTCCAAAACGAATGACGCCTTTCCAGGGAGCAACCTTGAGTAGAACTCTGTCGCCAACCTGGAATTCCATAGGTTTGCGTCGAATGTTGGCATAGTTTTCCTGACGATCGCGAGCTGCGATGAGCCTTTCTTTGATCTTAACGATCTTTTCAGTGGTTTCATGGATAATGTCAGGTCCAATGAGTTGAGTATCTCCTACTTCAGTCCAATGGACAGGGGATCGACATTTACGACCATAAAGTGCTTCAAAGGGTGAAGCTTTAAGGCTAGTATGGTAGCTGTTGTTGTATGAAAATTCAGCTAGTGGTAAGTGAAGATCCCATCGTTTTCCAAAGTCAATGACACAAGCTCTCAGCATGTCTTCTAAAGTTTGTATCGTTCGCTCAGTTTGACCGTCTGTTTGTGGGTGATAAGCCGTACTCATGTCTAATTGGGTTCCCAAAGCATTCTGTAATGATTGCCAGAATCTAGACGTAAATCGGCTGTCTCTGTCAGATATAATTGATATAGGCACTCCATGCCTAGAGACAATTTCTTTTAGATAGAGTCGTGTTAGTTTCTCCATCTTATCAGTTTCTTTGATGGCTAGAAAATGGGCAGACTTGGTTAAACGATCAACTATGACCCAGATAGTATCATAACCTTGAGGTGTTTTAGGGAGCTTCGTGATGAAGTCCATAGTGATTCTTTCCCATTTCCACTGTGGTATCTCAGGTTGTTGCAATAAGCCTGATGGCTTTTGGCATTCTGCTTTGACCTTTGCGCAAGTCAGACATTTGCTAACGAATGTAGCGATCTCAGCTTTCATATTGGGCCACCAATATAACATCTTGAGATCATGGTACATTTTATCGGATCCAGGATGAATAGAGTATTTTGACTTATGTGATTCATGCATAATCAAATCTCTTAATCCTCCGAATACGGGTAGCCAGCTCCGGTTCAAAGGACAATGTTTTCCTTTTTCTTCTAGTCCCTTGTCTACAAAACATTTGGTTCCGTCGGGTCTAAACTTGAACCAATTCTCCATTCCTCGGAGATTCTCGTTCTTGATGTTTTCGCCTTTGAGTGCCTCAGCTTGAGCACTGCGGATTTGTGCTGGGATATTTGATTGTATAGTTATCATCAATGCTCGAACTCGTAAAGGTTTCATTCTTTCCTTCCGGCTTAAAGCGTCAGCTACAACGTTTGCTTTTCCTGGATGATAACGAATTTCACAATCGTAATCACTAAGCAATTCGATCCAACGACGTTGTCGCATATTGAGTTCTTTTTGATCTAAAATGTGCTGCAAACTCTTATGATCTGTATACACCGTGCATTTTGTACCATACAAGTAGTGTCTCCAAATCCTTAAGGCGAACACAACAGCACCCAATTCAAGATCATGAGTTGTGTAGTTTTCTTCGTGTGTTTTGAGTTGGCGTGACGCGTAAGATATAACTTTATCTCTCTGCATTAATACGCAACCAAAACCTTTGAGGGATGCATCGCAGTACACCACGAAGTCTTTGATTCCTTCGGGTAAAGATAGAATTGGTGCACTACAAAGTTTATGTTTCAGTAACTGAAATGCTGACTCTTGTTCTTCATCCCAGACAAACTTTTCATTCTTCTGAGTCAGCTTAGTTAGTGATTTGGCTATCTTTGAAAAGTTTTCAATGAAGCGTCGGTAGTAGCCAGCAAGCCCTAAGAATTGGCGTATTTCTGTTGCAGTTCTAGGTGCAGACCAATCCTTAATGGATTCGATTTTTGAAGGATCAACGTGAATTCCTTGACTGTCAATCACGTGACCTAGGAATTGAACCTTCTGAATCCAGAATTCGCATTTAGAGAATTTTGCGTACAATTCTTCCTTTTTCAGAAGTTCAAGGATTATTCTAAGATGTTTTTCGTGTTCTTTTTGGCTCTTAGAGTATATAAGAATATCGTCTATGAATACAATCACGAATTTATCCAAGTAAGGTTTACACACCCTATTCATAAGATCCATGAATACAGCTGGTGCGTTGGTTAAACCAAATGGCATAACCTGGAATTCGTAATGACCATAACGAGTTCTAAATGCAGTTTTCTGCACATCTTCTTCTCGTACTCTAAGTTGATGATATCCTGATCGCAGGTCAATTTTAGAATAGACACTTGACCCTTGGAGTTGATCAAAAAGATCATCAATCCTTGGGAGTGGATAACGATTTTTCACTGTTAGCTTATTCAGCTCCCGGTAGTCGATACACATTCTGAAAGATCCATCCTTCTTCTTGACAAATAGGACTGGGGCTCCCCATGGTGAAGAACTTGGACGAATAAAACCTCTATCCAGTAATTCTTGCAATTGATTGGATAATTCTTGCATTTCAGAAGGAGCAAGTCTGTATGGCGCTCGAGCAACTGGTGCAGCTCCTGGCACTAAGTCAATATGGAACTCAACTTGCCTCAAGGGTGGTAGTCCAGGCAATTCTTCAGGAAATACTTCCGGAAATTCCCGTACTATAGGCACATCATTGAGTTGTTTTTCTTTAGACTCCTTCTCTGTCATATAGGCTAGGTAGGCTTGGCATCCTTTTTGTAAATATTTCAGTGTTTTGAGGTTAGATATGATTTTTAATTTGGTTTGGCTTCCTTCACCATGAATAAAAAGATCTTTTCCGTCAGAACGAGGAATGTGAACGATCTTTTCATTACAAAGAATTTTGGCATGGTTTTTAGATAACCAGTCCATTCCTATTACTATATCAAAGCTTCCAAGTTTGGTAGGTATTAGGTCAATATTGTAAGGATGACCTTCTAAATTTAAAGTACAACCTCGAATGATACTATCAGATTCTACCAACTTTCCATCAGCTAATTCTATTGCATACTTAGCATCTAGGGCAGTTGGAACAATATCAATCAAAGTTTTAAATTCAGAAGATATAAAACTCCTATCAGCGCCGGAATCAAATAGAATAGACGCGTAATGATTATTTAAAAGGAACGTACCAGTCATAACGTTCATGTCTTGTTGAGCCTCATTAGCTCCTAACACAAATGCTCTTCCTTGAGCTCGTTCGTTGTTTTGGTTGACTAATTTGGGGCAGTTCCTTTTAAAATGACCATTTTCCCCGCAGTTGTAGCAACCAGTATTTGTCTTGTTATTGGTTGCTGAGCCACCTTTTCTACAATCTCGGGTCTGATGCCCAATCTTGTTGCAGTTCCTGCACACAACGGTGCATTTGTCGGTGTGATGAAGTTTACACCGATTGCAAAGTGGTTTGGTCCCCACGTAATTTCCGGGAGTAGCAGTATAAGCCTTTGAGGTGTTAGGCTTCTTGTTGGCTGATTGGGGTTGATAATTCTTGGAAGTATCTTCAAACTTTCGTTTGTTTTTGTTTACTTGAGCTGCTAAGTTGGCTTGGTTCATCAGCTCATGAGCCATGCCGATGGCTCCTTGGATATTTGTTGGTTTTGATGATGTAACACCTTGTTGGATATCTTGCGACAGTCCGCAAATATATCTTTCTACCTTTTTAAATTCCGGGGTTATCATTCCCGGACATAGTAGAGATAATTCATGGAATCGATTGGTGTAACCTTTCAGATCGTTTCCAGATAAAGACAGATTCCAGAATTCTGACTCCAGCCTTTTGACTTCTGTTCTTGGACAATACTCTTCAGTCATCATTTGCCTAAGATCCTCCCACGTAAGTAAGTAAGCTGTGTCGATCCCAACAGTTTGGGCATAAGCATTCCACCAGGTTAACGCACTATCTTGTAAAGTGCAGGTGGCGAACTTGACCTTATCGGCTTCGGAACATTTTGAAATCCTGAAAACGGATTCCAATTTTTCGAACCATCGGAGAAGTCCGACAGCTCCTTCTACCCCTTGGAAGTAGGTAGGTTTGCAATTTAGGAAGTCTTTGTAAGAACAAGTTTGTTGAACTTGTGGAGTAGCTCTACTGGGTCCAGCGTTGGTTCCATGAGTGTTAGTACGATTTGCTTCGTACTGAGCTATAGCCTCAGCCACCCTTTGAGTTATGGTTTCTTCCATAGCCGCATTCTCAGCCGATCTTGATCTTGTAGACATTCTTCTTTAAAACAAAATATTTAAAGAATTGTCATATTGGAGAAGTAAAGTAAGAGTATAACACAGATAGTAGATTAAAAACCAAGTAGATTAGATAAGTATTGATACATAGTTATAAAAACAAAATGGGGTACAAACACACCCATTATATGTACAAGTAACTATCCGATACTAGATACAGCATACCCTGCTGTAGTGAGGTTAATAATACTACTAACTAAATATTAGGAGGCGGCATGCTGGAGGAAGCTCCAAGAATATGTGCATTAAATCTCTCCTCCAGAAGATAGAACTTACGAGTCATCTCATAAGCATGTTCTTCTGCTCGTTCGAGGCGTTGGTAGAGCAGAGTAGTTTCTTCTTGGGATGCGGTGAGTCGAAAGTGCATGGTATTTAGAGATTGATCAGTGAGGTAGGCGTCCTCCCTGATTGAGTCCATATGCCCTCTGATGGCATTATTGTTCTTGGATATGTGGACTCCGAAATCATATTCCAAGCTTTGATGTTCCCGCTCCTGTCTTACCAAACGTGCTACAAGAAGTGGAGTGACAGGGTCACTAAGATATATAGCCTCAGGTGGTGCTATAGAAGATTCTCCGTACTCGAAAATACTTGGTGCGCCTTCTTGGGCTACCCAAGTACGTAAGGCCGCAACAGCTGGAGTAGGAGTAGGTGTAAAAGTAGGGGTGGGTATCATCACAATAGGGGGATCATCCAAGAAAGTACCTGCGGGAATAGTAGGTATATCTGCAGGAGTCAGAGTAAGAACAGTAGAAGGAATAGGAGTAGTAGCAGTTGTGGATGTAGTAGCTAGTGGAGCTGAGTTCCGTTGCTGATATCGGACAGATTTCCGAGCAGTAGCCCGGGTACGTACTCCTCCAGAGCCCGGCTGATAAAAGAATGGTACCGGTGGAGGGAAATATGGATCATGCGTAGGCACTAAACCTGTAGTAGATCCAGCAGATAAAGGATGTATCTCAGAAGGAGCATCTTCTGACGGGTCTTCCTCGATAGGATCATCAGCAGGTAAAAATCCATCATCTGCAACTGGCTCAGGTGGTGGTGATGAACTATCCTCTGATGAAGTCGGGTAGTACATAAATATCGGAGCTCCAATGTTCCCCGATGTAGCGTCAGTGTCGGAGGAAAGATTAATAACTGATGTAGGTAGAGTAGAATGACTCTCGGAGTCAGATAGGATAACATAGGGAATAGACATGCTGTGACAAGGCCCAAATTAGTTCAAGTAAAAAGTATCTAGTAATAATAATACGGAAGCAAAAGTTATAGTGCACAGTTATAGACTAGGGTTCTAATGCAACCTAGTTCGCTATAACTATAGCTCTGATACCAATCTGTCACACCCCCAAATCTCATCACTTGAGACGGGTATGACGTCATGGGTCCCAGATATATAGTTCAACGAACGACCTCTAAATGAGTCGTTTTTGAAAAGAGTTACATTTCAAACATAACAGAGTTTTTATTACTAGATAAAAGTGTTTATACAATACCAGTATTCACAAAAAGTAGAGACTTTTACAAGCATAATACTATAAATATGCTACGGAAAATCTCCCAGAAGCGGGTTTTTGACATATGCACTCTATATGCCAAAAAGGTCATCGACTCCATCGATTAGTTACCTGAGATATACATGTTAAAGTTGTCAACGAAAAGTTGAGTGAATTCACAGGTTTATAATCAATAAAAGTGGACCACAAGATTTCAGGTTTGAACAGTATTACTAGTGCACTAAGCTCATGTATTCGAAGCATTAACAGTTTGTACCCCATAGCTGACAATGTTAAATGCCTTAACATTAAAGTTTACAAGTGTAATGCGCCCAGTTGACTCAAGACCATGAGTCGGGGTTTGCTAGACGTGGGTTACATCGTCATAGCCCTGAGGCGAGGGTTGTCAAACCCTAATAGATCTATTCAAATACAATCGCGCTTAAATCAATAATTAACGATACATGATAGGGGCTTTCAGTTTGGCATTAGTTACTTAGGCACCTAGTAAAAGTTTTCAGTACTTGTGTCCATAGGAAAACAACATGTATTCTCACCCCAAGTTTGTATAAAAACAAAGTAGTAGAAAAGGGGCTATGAACTCACCTTAGTTCAGTAGTGTGAGTGATTACTCGATAAGACAGCGTGTATGAAAACGGTATGATAAGTAAGTCTAGCTTTGACCTAAAGAGTGTTGGTAAACGTTTATAAAATAGTTCAACTTCACGTTTATGCATGAATGATCATGTATGTTGTATGTTTTAAGTTTATAACCCAATAGTATCATTGTTAGGAATATTATAGTTTGGCCACCATTCTATAGCCGCATGCGGAGCGAAGGCACTTTAAATCGTAAACCTAGCCACTCGGCAGTACGAAATATCGAGATGGAATGCACCTTGTATAATATCCCTAATATATGTGATACTATTAAGTTTTATTGAAAAAGTTAGTTTTTATGCAATGTTTATGAAAACTCAGCTTTTGTCCCGAAATTTGTACTAGATTCAAAATACCGTATCTCACTCGATACTTATTAGATTTTAATGAATCTTATATGCAAACGACCGTCTCGGAATAACCTTTCAAATGGTTTAGGTCTCACTTACTGATTCTTTACAGATTTTTCAAGACGTTGTAATTTTTCTACTGATGTCAGATTATACTCCAAGTTATGCATCTTTTTGTAAAAATGACCTTTGTACAACCATCCCATACCCAATTTTCATGATTTTTGGACCAAAAGACTTATAAAACACAGGAGTATAACATGTTTAAGGTCCTAGACAAGAATCATAAGTGGAATATATATATAGCATAGTTTTTGTATAAGATAAGTTTTTGGTTTAACAAAGTAACAACTTTTGGTTTATGATTATATAAACATAATATAAGTGTAAATGATGCATGATTATGAACAAATAAGTATAAAATGGTATTAAAGACATACCCTAATGAAGAGAAATCAAGCTTAAGTGATGGTTTACTTGAAGATTATAACCTTGAAATCTTGATGCTCTAACTTGGTGCTAATCTTGCAATATCTTGACTAATCCAACTCTAATCCTTGCTAGATCTTTTGTGTGTGTAACTAAGCTTTGAAAATATGTTTTGTTATCTTAAAAATCCTGGAATGAATTCTATTTATAGGTAAGGAAGGTCATGTATGCTTGCTTGCTTGTTATATGACTCATGTAAGCTATACTTGCTTACATGACAAAGCTAGGTGTTTAAGGCCTTGACACCTAGGTCATGACTCCTCCCAAGCAGCCTAGCAAGTGCCTTGGACCTGCCATGAGTCACCCAAGCTAGCACAAGTAGCCTTGGTGAGTAAGGTGCTTGATTTGTGTGGTGTTTATGTTTGCAAGTGTATTTGTTTGAAGTTGAACTTTTATTTTGAAGTAAAACCGGGTGTAAATCAATTCAATTGATTTCCGAATACCTAATCATGGTATTCCTAGGTGTTTACCAAGTTGTTTGTAAGTATTCTCTATGAAAAGTTTGACTCCAAAGTCGTACATAAAGAAAACACGTACACGTATAAGTTATAAGCTGCAGAAAGTTGCAGAATACAGAAAACCAGGAATAGATAAAATCCCTTGATTCTAAATACCCAATCATGGTATTTATAAGTTTAATAGGTTGTTAAGAAGTATTCTTTATGTATATGTTGACCTACTGGTCATACATAACAGAAAACTTCTACGCGATTAAACAAAAGCAGCAGAAAACTGCCGAAAGTTACAGAAAATTGCAGAAAAGCAATGAGTCAAATAAGTGTGAACCTGGATTTTGGCTTGGGTTGTCACAGTTACGTACTTATGTGTAATATCAAAGGAACATTGTTCATATTGTTTTAAACATTGTTGCTCATAGTATTGTTGTTGGTGGTTGGGAAAAATGTTGATTTGAGGTTTGTTTCTTGGGGTTGTTTTGCGGCTTTGTGCATTGGTGTTATTGCTTTCAGAGTTTATTTTGAATTGCACAATGTCTTAGGTGCTGTTCTTTTGAACCAAAGGTTTTTCCTCTGAATCTGAATACCAGATCTGAATAATCAGAGGTGGTCCAAAACTCTGAATCTGAATCAATATACTATGTTCTTTTTTCCTTCGTAACATCTGTTTTACTATATTAGTACTAAACTGTTTCATTTATAAAACGTCTTAAATAAAAACATTCATAAAATGTTCAAACATAGTGGCAACATTTTTCAAATAAAGATAATATTCGAACAACATTTTCAACATTTTTGCATTAATTGTGCCGCAAGTTGATCTCGACAATTGATCATATATTGTTGATCTGTTGTATTTCCATGTGGTTGAACCTCGTCCTCATCATACTCGTCTCCATCTTGTACATTCTCGTTAGCATGTACTTCACCTCGATCATATTCGGAGAAAAAATCATCACTTAAACCTTCTTTTCGTATAAAAATATGAATAGCAAAGCATGCAATAGTAATATCTCTTTGTTTCACCAAAGCATACGGAGTCATTTTCTTCAAGATGGGAAAACGTGCTTTCAAAACACCAAAAGCACGCTCAATCACGTTTCTAAGTTTAGCGTAAGCGTGATTGAACAAATTAATAAACTAATTTTCTAACATCAATTTCAAGATATAAAAATAATTAACAAAAGAAAAGTTCACATAAAAGTCAATGTAATAGTAGGAGTTTATAGGCAATCGAAAACAAATACATATTAAAAAAAAATTATATCACCTAAATCTAACAAACAATCATCAATATCAATTTATATAACGAAATCAAGTGACAAACCATTGAAAAAAAATCAAAAATTATTTGAATTTAAGGATGGAAAACTTACCGGTGAAGAGAAAGAGGTAATCAGAGGTAAAAAGAGGTTTTTCATGTAGGGTTGGATCAGAGGTAAAAAGAGGTTTTTTGTCTCTGGTTGAAAAAAAAAAAGAACAACAAAATTTTTAAAACCTCTGACCGGGTCAGAGTTCAGAGCCCATTAAGACTTTTTTTTGAAAAAAGAACAGCACCTTAGTCACAAAAATATTGAATTGTGAAAGTGAACTTACATAGTGTTTTAGTACGTCAAAACTAACTTTTCCATAGTTTGTATGTGTTTGTCACCAATTATCTACTTTTGAGTATTCCAATTTATAAGCCGAGGCACACCATCTCCTATTGAGAGTTCTAATTCATAAAAGTGGAGACACATCATCTACATTAATAGAAAATTATTAATCCTAGAACTTCCTAATGTTACACCAAACCATACTATATAAAAGTGTAACCGTTAACTTGGGCAAATTTAAAGTTGAAGTAAAAAAATAAATATTAATGTTAAAGCCCGTGTAAACGCCTTGCCTCGATCATACCTCAACAACTCTTGTACAATCAAAAGAGAATATTAATGAATACTTTATTTTCTTGAAGTCTATGAGCAGCAAGCATCCACATAATTTCTAAAAATATACTTTAGTAAGCTGGTCAAACGGGTTAAACAAATATATTATTTGACACATAAATTTTAAATAACAAGGGATAAAGGGTGTTGGGGTCAATCCACCGAACTTGTATGGGTCTATTAGAAATAACAAAACTTGTTTTCAACTTGAATTGTTCTAGTTCCTACCTATAAGTGGCGAGTGCACATCCTCGTTGTCATTTACATAACAAAGTGAATAGATGAACCTTTACAGTTAGATCAACAACTTAAAAAAGAAAATCAACAACTTAACATTGAAATATATATAACATTTTGTCAAGCTACTCACAAACTACCATGTTGAAAGTTTTTCTCAATTTGTTGAAACATGAGTTACTACAACCTTGCAATTTTTGGGGGAAAAAAGGTGTAAAAATAATAGAGAAACACTCATACACAAGAAATAATCTTTTCACAATCAAACCAAAATCTTCAAACTTTTTAATCAACATTGTATTTGTTGGGAAAAACAACGATCTATCCCAAGATTAATAAATCTGTTAATCAAAGTCTGAGTCTGAGTGACATGAGTCTGAGTGACTCAGTCTGAGTGACATGAGTCTGAGTGACTCAGTCTGACTAACTCAGACTCATGAGAGAAGTCAGGCGTGATTTAAGGGAGTCTAGTTAGTTGATATCTTTTATATGTTTAAAAGATCTTCTTAGATTGATCCTTATCAAACTCACTATAATTGTGTATAAATAGTGAGTTTGAGTTTTGTAATCGTCACCACTTTTACTGAAATATAACTGTGTGTTATTTTCACTGTTTCTATATTATAATTCCGCTATAATATATACTGAAACTAAGTAATAAATCGATATATAACAATTAACGTCTAAATACTTATTTGTTATTGATTTGCCATTGTTTGGGATCTTAGTGAGACCTAACAACTGGTATCAGAGCAAATAAGATTTAAATTTTAATAAATTTATAAATCTTAAACGATCAATACCTAAAATCTCAAAACAATGTCATCATCTTCAAACGTAACAACAATGGCTGGAAAAGGAATTCCTGTGTTCACTGGTCATAATTTTGCACATTGGAAGCTCAAGGCTGAGTGGCATTTATCAGGAATTCATGAAGAAATGATAAGAATCATAACTGAAGGCCCCATAATTCCAGGTAAAAACATTGATGAAGTAAAAGAAGGTGATAAAGTTGTCCAACGTGCCAGATGGGTTCAAACTGCCAAATCTCAATGGACAGATCAAGACAAGCTCTTATTCAATCTTGATCCCAGAGCCAGAAGCATTTTAGGAAATGCAGTGTCAGAACAAATCTTTTCAAAAATTGCAGGCTGTAAAACAGCAAAAGAACTATGGGATACATTAATTGTATCATATGAAGGTGTCCCAGTAGTGAAAGAACAAAGACTGAATAGTCTCATTAGAAATTATGAGAATTTCTATATGAAAGAAAAGGAAACTTTGGCTGATGTTCATACCAGATTTCAAATTCTACTGAATGATATGTTAGCTCTGGGAGTGACAAAAGATGATGATGATATATGTAAGAAATTTGTTGATATATTACCTAACAAATTTGAATCTGTTATCACATCACTTGTAGTAAGTGAGAAACTGTCTACCTACAAGCTGCCAGGACTTTTTGGTCTATTATTAAACTTTGAAGAATCTCAAGAAAGAAAAAAGATCAATAATATGCGAACTGCAAAGGATCCAGAAGCTGCATTAGTTGCAACCAGCAGAAGGAATAAAGAAATTTATTCTCAAGCTGACTCATCTGAGTCTGAGTCACACTCAGACTCAGAATCTGAAAATGAATCTGAAGTCAAGAAACTCAAGAGTCAACTTGCTCTGTTAACTATGAAGCTTGAACAAAAGACAAGCTACAAAGGAAAGAAACCTTTTGATCTGAAAAAGGTAAAATGTTTCAAATGTAATGAACATGGACACATGGCTGCTGACTGCAAAGTGAAGAATGCACAGACTGAGCATATGGATGAAGTTGCTGAAAGGGCCCAAAGATACCGAAACAAGTATCTAAAATACAAGAAAGGCAACAGTTCCAACACTCAAAAGCCTCAAACTGAACAAAAAGCATTCTTTGCTGAAGAATGGTTGGATGAGGAGCTATCCTCTGATGAAGAAGAAGTGGTAGATCAATGTTTGATGGCAGTGGTGGAGGAAGCTACTGAAGCTGAGAAATCCGCTTCTCAGTTCGAAAAGGATCTAAAGGAAGCTGAAAGAATGAGTTGCAATTCAGACTGGAACAAGTCAAAACTCTATAAGGTACACAATTTTGAAACTTACACAAATGAACAAAAACTTCAAATGTTTGAGTATATTTTTGTTGACTTGACCACTACTTTAGAAGAACAAACTGACCTCAAACAAAAATTCAAAGACCTTGAAAACTTTCTAAAAAGTAAAGATGATAAAATAACTGAATTAGAAAGTTACAAAGTTCTTTTAAATGCTCAGACTGAAGCCTATAGTGATCTTGCAAAAGAAAATCACAAACTTAGAGAAGAAACGGAGCACTATAAAAGAATTTGTAAATCATGGTGTATATCATCTTTAAAAAATGAGGATTGCTTAAACAGACAGGTACCCAATCAAGTTCAAGCTGTGTTGGGTGAAGGGTTCAGTTTGAAGAAACACATGACAGAAGAGGAAGAAGAAGCTCTGAAGGCAGAAAGAGAAAAAATCATTTTTAAACCAGAAATTCTTCCAAATACTTTTACTTATTTGAAAGGAAATAAAACAATGATGTCAAATGCATTTGTCAAACCTGTAATTTCTCAAGTTTTGAATAAAAATAATCTTTTGTCTTCATCTTCTTCTAAACCTGAATGTGTTACCTTGTCTGAGACTGATATGCAGATTGAAAAGGATTCTACATCCTTGACCAAAGTTACTCCCCAGGTTATGAGAAAACCCAAGAGTCAAACTCCTGTCAGTTCCAAAAGTCATAACAAAAGCCCAGAATCAAAAACAATTGATAAATTAGGAAATCAATTACTGGAAATGACCAACATTGTAAAAACTTTAGTCAGGGATAAATCACCTAATCAAGCAAGGTCCAAATCTCCTCCAAAGAGAACCTGCTATAACTGTGGTGAAAAAGGACATGAAGCTGTGTTTTGTAAATTATTGACCAGGTCTAGATCTAAAAATCCTTATGTTCATAAGTCAATTTCATCAAAACAGTGTTCAGCTTCATATCAGCCAGGATCATCAAAATCCAGATCAGTCTCATCAAACTCAAATTCATCTTCAAGAAACACTTCTCCAGCAAAAGCTAAATATGTACAACCCTCTAAATCTAAATCAACCCCATCTAGAATCAATCTCAAAAATGCTCCTTGTAAATACTGTGGTGTCATAGGTCACTATTCTGTAAATTGCATGAATGAAATACACAAATGGAATTATACAAGTCACAAAACTGAATGCAAGATTGAATCAGCACCTAAACCTGTCTCAGTTCATGGATCCACTCTAAAGTGGGTGCCCAAAAGGAACTAATTTCTTCCTCTTTCATGTGCAGGATTCTACAAAATGGTATCTAGACAGTGGAGCATCAAGGCACATGACAGGGATGAAGTCCTTTCTACAGGACTACAAGGAAGAAGATGGACCTCAAGTAAGATATGGAGACAACGGAGTATCAATGACTAGGGGATATGGAAAGATTCATGCTGGAGCTGTCACATTCAAGAGAGTTGCTTATGTGGAAGGATTGCAACATAATCTACTCAGTGTGAGTCAGATAACTGATGAAGATCATGAAGTCAGATTCAGGAAACAAGCTGGAATAATCTATAGTGCCAAGGGCAAACCATTGCTGCTAGCCAAGAGAGAAAGAGATGTGTTCTGCCTGGATCTGAGTACAGCAAATGATGAAGCTGAGACATGTTTATTCACTGAAACAAAGGAGGAACTGAATTGGCTATGGCATAGAAGGTTATCTCACTTAAACTTCAAGAACATTAATGCTCTATCCAAAAACAAGCTAGTAAGAGGGTTGCCAGAACTCACCTATACCAAAGACAAAGTTTGCTCAGCTTGTGTTCTTGGAAAGCAAACAAAGTCACAATTTCCATCCAAAATGCTACATTCCATTAGTGAACCCCTGTTCATGCTACACATGGATCTCTTTGGACCAATTGGAATTGAAAGCAAAGGAGGAAAGAAGTACACTCTGGTAGTTGTTGATGAACACACCAGATTTACTTGGGTCATATTCCTAAGAGCTAAGAGTGATGCAGCAGAGGAAATTATCAGTCTGATCAAAAGAGAACAGAGACAGAAAAATTCTCTTGTTAGACAAATGAGAAGTGACCATGGAACTGAGTTCAAAAACTCAGTCTTGATAGACTTCTGTGACAAACTGGGGATAGTTCAAAACTTTGCCTCAGTTAGAACTCCTCAACAAAATGGAGTAGCAGAAAGAAGAAACAGGACCCTTATTGAAGTTGCAAGAACTATGCTATGTTATGGAAAGATGGAGATAAAATTCTGGGCTGAAGCTGTGAACACTGCATGCTTCACACAGAACAGATCAATCATTGTGAAGCGACATGGAAAAACAGCATATGAAATGTATCACAACAAAGTTCCATCTATTCATTACTTCCATGTATTTGGAAGTAGATGCTACATTCTAAATCAAAGGGATCTGCTATGTAAAATGTCTCCCAAAGCTGATGAAGGACTATTTGTTGGATACTCAAGTATTGCCAAGGCTTTCAGAGTATACAATGAACGAAGAAAGGTTGTTGAAGAAAGCATCAATGTCACTTTTGATGACACCACTCAGTCTGACAGAGATGAATCCTCTTCTCAGATTGACATCACCACAATCAATCAACTCTGTGATGAACTGCTCCAAACTTCTTCTGAATCTGAACCTCAAAGTGAAGATCAGACTACTAGACACATGTCTCAAAATCAAGAATCAGACAGTGAAACAGATGAACCATCACTTCAGAAAGCTCCAGACTCAGAAACTTTAGAGTTAAATGAAACTGCCAACAATCAGTCTGAGGACTCTCAGTCTGACCACGCTCAGTCTCAACCTACTCAGCCTGAAAACACTCAGACTGAAGAAGAAGAAGTTGCTGATCATGGTTCAGGAAACATCAAGACTGTAAGGGGACATCCAATTTCATCTGTTATTGGATCCATAACTGAAGGTGTTAAAACAAGGAGAAAGAATGCTACAGCCAACTTCTGCTTTTATACCAACTTCTTGAGTCTAATGGAACCCAAGACTATAGAACAAGCTCTGTTAGATGAAGACTGGGTTGAGGGCATGCAGGAGGAGCTTGGTGAATTCATAAGAAACAATGTCTGGACAAAGGTCCCACGCCCACTACGCAAGACCATTATTGGCCTTAAATGGATCTTCAGAAACAAATTTGACCAGGATGGAGTGGTGATCAGGAACAAGGCCAAACTGGTGGCTCAGGGATACAAACAGGAAGAAGGAATTGACTATGATGAAACCTTTGCTCCAGGTTCGTTTCGGGGCTGGAGTAGCGAACTTGTCAGGGCAGTACTTGGCATAGTGTCCCGTCTTCTGGCACTTGAGGCATATTGGACAGTTCCCGAGATGGTGGAAGTTACACTTGTCACACTTTGGGTGTGGTCCGGTGTAAGTCCCAGATTTAGCTGGTGGTGCAGGTGTAGGTGCGGGTGAAGCAGTCACGGCGTAGTTTCGGGCCTTCTTGTTGCGGTCGCTTCTTCTCGGGGTTGACTCGGCCTTCCTCTTCTCACCAGTCTCCTTTTTGGAGGATCCGGGAGCGGTGAGGAGATTGCTGGTAAGACGATGGGCCAGGATGATTGCGCTCTGGAGGGTCTGAGGTTCAGCTGCCATGACCATGCCTCGGATTTCCGGAACTAGACCAGAGATGTATAGGTCGATCCGGTTCTCCTCGGGGGTTACCAGCCTTGGAACCAATCGGGCGAGTTCGTGGAACCGGGTAGTGTATTTCTCAATATCATTCCCAACCATCTTGTGGTCCCACAGCTCAGCCTCGAGCTTCTTAATCTCTCCTCTTGGGCAGTATTCCTCTATGAGCAAGTTCTTGAAGGTGTTCCAGGGAAGGGCATAGGCATTATCACGTCCTCGAGTTTGGACAACAGCGTTCCACCATGACAGAGCTCGGCCATGGAACACGCAGGACGCGTATTCCACCTTGTTTGCCTCGGCACATCGGCTGATGTGCAGGACCGATTCGATGCTTTCGAACCATTGGACCAATCCCACAGCACCCGTTGTGCCGTGGAACTCTTTCGGCTTGCAGGCGATGAAGCTCTTGTAGTTGCATGGAGGAGGGTTCGGATGCTGGTTCTGGTTGTTCTGCTGTTGCTGTTGTTGTTGATGCTGATGATTGTTGACGTTGGCGTTGATTCCGGCGGTGATCTGCGCGATCATGTTAGGCATAGCCGCGTTCAACTGCTCGGCAACTTGTTCAGCGATGATGCTAGCGTTAGAGCGAGGAGCCATGATTCTACAATCAGAAGAACAATTTCAGTTTAGAACGTACGAATGGATTATGATAAGATTAAAAGTTAAGCAACCATGGATAGTTATAGCACGAGATTAAGATGACTGATCAAATAGTACACGCAAGATTAAGATTTGAGAGGTAGAATAGTAATGATTGTAACAAGTATAAGATTCACAAGATAGGTCAAAATAGATAATAATAAATGGAACTTCATTCATCAATTAAAAGAGTCGAGTACAAGGTTCGAATAGAAAGTACAGTACGATACATAGAAAATGATAGATATTAGCCTAATCGTATACAACGGAAAATTTACGACTAGATAGAGGTATGAACGGCGGATGTCCCTAGTGACTTCGGTCGAAGATCATCAAGGCGACGATGGCCATTATCAGCGCTCCCATGGCCCAGATGACGTAGATAAGGGTTTGTACAGTCCGGGCGGTGGTTTGGGCCGTCGCGATGATCCTGATTGCCTGTTCTGCCAGCTTGTGGGTTTCGTCGGAGGCTTCGAATAGGTGAAGGGCCTGCTGTTGAGTTTCGCCTGCAATCCTCTGAACCTCGTGGAATACACTGCGGAATGCCTCGGGTGGAGGAAGTCGGAGGTTAGGTGGTACTCCGGATGAAGGTGATCCGGCCCCTCGGGCACGACGCGTGTCCTCTAGGAACTGGCGTTCCCATGGGTAGACTTCCATAACTGGAGGGCGTCCGGCTGGGTCGTACGGGTCCACGGATGGCTGACGAGATGCATGTTGGAACGATCCCGATTGTCGAAAAGGTGTCGCAATAGGTGTTGCACGAGAGGGTGGTAACACAGTCCTCGGGCTAGACCCGTTGCCGCTGCTAATAGTCGTGGAGGTATCTTCGGTTGGTAGAGAAGATTGAGACATGACGGATCTGAGACGTAGAAAGTTTCGTGAGTACTAGAGAACACAAAGAAATGATAAAGGAAAAGTGTAATGAAATGCATGTACGGGTCAGTCGCGTGAGAATCGGGAAAAGACAGTGCCGGGAATTTTGACTCAAAACCGTTAACATTAGTAATTGCGTTTCGTCTTTGCATAATCATTTTGAACTAGGCAGGGGTGATCAGGCCATGCGTAGTTAAATTATAAGCATGCAAACCACGAAATCAATTTTTCTAAAGTTTAGACCCATAAGCGATTTTCCGTAAAGTCTTGGTTATAGTTTGGTTTCGAAAATTTTTGAAAAATTTTTAAAACCGTTTTTCTCTATAACCTGTGCTCTGATACCAAGTCTGTCACACCCCGCTAAAGCGGAAACACGGAAATGTGAAGAGCTGGAAAATCATATCACAGGTCATATAAAACATAACGGTAAAAGAGTCATTCATTCAAAATAAAAAGTGTTTAAACCCATTCGAACAACCAAGAGACAATTAGTTTAATACATTGACACACGATTTAAAATGTTTCATAAAAATTCAGAAAATAACTGGCCAAGTCTTTTCCCACTATAGTTCTCCCGCGACCGCCTTGACCCATCCATGCCATGCACCTCAGACTTACACTAATTTCCTGAAACATAAGATAAAGTGTCAACTACGAAAACGCAGTGAGTGAGTTACAGTTTAAATAGTTGGCATAAAAGTATGAGCAAAGTATATAAAGTAAAAGTTTTCCCATAAGGGAGATTAGCGGAGAATAGTCGCTTAAAAAGTTTATATACTTGTAAAGTTTAAGTAACGGGCGAATTGTGCCCTAACTTGTAAAGACTAAACAGAATCAAATTAGTCATATGGTAGAAGCGGATAACAATCGCTAAAAATTTGTAAGTTTATGCGTAAGTAACTAAATAGATTTCTTGTATCAACCACTTGGCATCTATAACTTAAGTGTTCACACTAATCCGATTATCAACCGAGCGGCCCCAACTTCCCGCCTCTCAAACGGAAAGTTAAAAGAGAGAAATTCAGTAATATGTACTTAGACTGCCATCTAAGCAAGGAACGGTTCTTTCCTAAGTATCGATACCCATAATTACTATACGGATTAAGTAGTTAATAGTGTGTAAGAGAGAAACTAAAACATAATTGGGCACTATGAAATTTTATTATAAAAGAGAGAGAATCAACATCACTTAGAAACGTGTTATAGTTCCATCAAGGGTCGGTTACGCATACAAGTATCAATAAATAGTCGAATTAAAGAGATGAAACAATAGTATAAATAGAGAAAGAAATGTTTTACGCATAAGAAACTAAGTAGACGTTTCAATGTCAAAGTTTAATGAAGTCAAAGTCAAAGTTTAATAAAGTCAAAGTCAAAGTTTAATAAGTCAAAGTTTGATGTATTACAAATTATTTTATAAAGCATAAAATGCAATTAATCTTATGTTTCCCCCAAATTCATGTAAAACATATAAAACAAGGGGTTGTAACTCACGGATTGCGAAGAGATCGAGTACTCGGAAATTCGGTCGGAACGTGTAAGCCGGGAATCACGGATTGCCTAATAATACCAAGGTAGTTTAATGAGTTGTTATATTATTAGGTTCTTATATAATAATATAGGTAAAATGTCATTAAAGTGTGAGTGACAAATTTAAGTATCGTCGAAATGGTCCAAAAAGGTAATTGTCACGTTTTGTCCGAAAGTCCGATTTAACGTTTTAGGTTATTATATCTTAAGTGTTTTTGCTCGCTGAAGTGATTTACAATTTCTGATGAAATTTGGGCAGCGCTTCCGCGCCCAAATTTCATATAAAAAAATTGCAAATCAATTCCGCTCACAAATCACCTAAAATACGATAATACATATTTTATAGCTTATTAAAGTCCAAATAGTCCAACACAAGTCATATTTATTATAGATTTCATTCATCTCAGTCCCCACATGATTCCAGTAAAAAGTCCAGAAGGTAATTTATTCTAAAAACGAGCAAAACGACAAGTTTTCGGGAAGACAGCAGCCCGGTGCGCAGCACCTGTCAGGGGGTGCTGCGCACCTCCTTGCTGTTTTCCCGTTTTTGTGATTTCTTTTGTTAAAAACGTATTTTCACCCATAGATTTCGACATGCAACCGGTTAAAACTTATTAAAACATCTTTTTAACAGTTTCTAAAGAGTTTTTGGTTACAAATCCGTGGATCTAAAGATTATTTATGTTTAACAACGTTTTTGACCGTAAAAAGTCATAGATTTATGTAAAAATAGATTTTTAACCGTTAGATCTTACATGCAACTGGATATTTATGTAAGAATAGTAAAAATAAAGAAATCTACCGGAGGAAAAGCTTGGATGATGAGTTTTTGGTCGGATCTTAGCTCCAAAAACCTTTACAACCGTGGTCCTTTTTCGAAATAACAACACCTCCGAGCTTCTCTTGAGGTTTAGAATGATTTGTATGGTTTAGAAATGGTTTTTAATGGTGGAATGTCACTGGTTTACCTTGAGTTTTTAGAGAGAAGTAGAGAAAAAATGAAGTGTGTGTGATTTAGTGTGTGTTTTTGTTTTGATTAAAATGAAAAGTAAATTGAAAAGAAAAGATAATTGGGGGTATAGGGACTGGTAATTCTGGCCTTGGGACAGGTAATAGCAGTAAAGGAACGTTTCTCATTGGCCAATTTGGGTGGTGGGAGTGTAAAACGAGAAAGGGACCAAATTTGTAACATTTTTGAAAACCTGGCGCGAGGTGCTGCGCACCACTTCACTGGGTGCGGCGCACCGGGCCATTTTTGGCCCTTTTTGAAATTTTCGTTTTTGCGTTATTGCTTCGTTGGACCTTTTTGTTAGTTATAAGTTGTTGATTATGATAAGTTATGAACTTAGGAAAGTTCAATAGGTGTTTTCTTGGTATTAGGACTTATAATTTTGATTCCGGAAGTTAATTCGACACTAGTTCCGACAAAGTATAGACTCAAAAGTTACGAACCAAAATAGAGCGAACGAGACAAAGAAGTAACTAACGTTTCGAACTGATATTACAACAGAATAAGTACCTGAATTTTGACGGTTGTCACAGTTAGGGGGGGCCGAGCACCCTCCAGCCCCCCTACTGGCTCCGTCCCTGATGATGCACATATAAATGTTCATCATAGGTGTGCATCATAAATGTGCATCATATTTTTTTTGGTACATAACTTTTTTCGAGCAAAAAAAAAAAGTTTCTTCGAAAAAAAAAATTTCGATTTTTTTTTTTAATATTTTTTTTATTAAAAAAATAAATTTTTTTTTTCTTTCCAAAGTTGCCACATGTCACTAAAAGAATGTTTCCTCCACTTTTTACAAATATAAGACTTTTTAAAAGAACCCTCCCCTATATATATATATATATATATATATATATATATATATATATATATATATATATATATATATATATATATATATATATATATATATATATATATATAGATTGAGGTTCAAAAATGATCCCTAATTCTTTAAAGATCCAAACCACCCATTTTTTTTATATCTTTGTTTTTTTTTTTTTCTTCCGAAAATCACATTTGATTTTCAACCTTACTTTTTAAAAATCACATGTGATTTTCAATCTACAAATCTTTTATGGGTAAAATCACGTTTGATTTTAAAAAATTATTGATTATTTTTTACCAAAATCACATGTGTTTTTTAACCTACAAACTATTTTGCTTAAAAAATCACATGTGATTTTCGAGAAACAATTTTTTCAAGTGTGATTTTAAAATTTATAAATTTTGGTTTTTGAAAATCACATGTGATTTTCGACAAAAAAAAAAATTCACTTGTGATTTTAAAATTTATAAATTTTAGTTTTTGAAAATCACATGTGATTTCAATTTTTTTTTACAAAAAATCACATGTGATTTTGAAAAAAAAAAAAAAAGTTAAGTAAAACATAGCAAAAAAAAAAACGAATTAAAAAACGAAAAAAGAAAATTAAAAAAAAAAAAAAATATTAAAGGAAAAATGTATTGGTAGGAAGGGGATGCCTGAATCTTTAGAGAATTGAGGATCTCTACCTCACCCTATATATATATATATATATATATATATATATAAAGATTCATCAACATATATAAATATAAAAAATATAATTAATTTGTACTAAAATGAAAAACAATAACAACAATTATGTGTTGTCTAATTTGTTTTATACATGCATGACAAGATCTTACAACACCTCACATTGTTTGTAAATCTATTGTAATAATAATATTATCTTATGTTAAGCAACATTATATAAAAATAAAATGTTACGTCAAAGTGTAGTGATTATAATTTTATAGTTACTGGGACTATTATTAACTAGGGGTGTAACCGAGTCAAGCCGAGCTCAAGCTTGACAAGGCTTGAATTTGGCTTGAAAAAAAAATAATAAGCTTGAGCTTGGCTTGATAGCTTGTCAAGCTTTAATCATCTAGGCTTGAGCTTGACTTGAGTGGATTCAATCAAAGCTTGAGCTTGGCTTGAAAGCTTGAATGTATACAAAATCATTGTATGTAATAGCCAAACGCCCAAACTTATCAATAAACATATGTATAAAGTAAAAACATAAAATTAACAAGAAAAATATATAATCATTCAACAAACATAGTAATTATTCTTATAAATTTTAGCTAAAGCAAGTATGCCAAGTAAGCAACTAAAAATGTTATATAAAGATAAAAAAAAAAAAACACAAATCCATGGCATGCATGTCATATTATCATACTTATTTCATTTTTAGTATTTCAATAGCCAAGATAGTAGCTCACCTTCTTTCAGAATATAGCCACCAATCACACCATCTATCTCTACTCGTTACAATATAACAATAAATATAGATAATCAAGGTTTATTTTTTCCTCTTTATGAACGATATTAAGAAATCAGAAGTGAGAAATATAGTATAGCTTTTGATTAGACAATATATATGATCAGTTTATTATGATGTTAACACTTACATTATTAAATAAAAAAGTTGTTGAGAGTGAACTTACAATTTTTCTAAAAAATGTAAAAAGATAAGATGTGAACGATGATCGGAGAAGAGACTGGAGGCCTGATGAATTGGAAAGTGAAAAAAACTATGAAGAACTAGAGAATATCAATCGTTAGGTTAAACTTAAAACTCCTTCTAGAATACTTAATCATATATTTTCGAATTGAGTCCTTATAATTAGGTTACTACTTATAAATTAACCCCTAATTATTTATAAGAATTTGTTATGAAAACATATATACATTAAAGCTTGAAAAAGCTTGATAAGAACTCGAGTCAAGCTATCTAAAGCTTGAGCTTGGCTTGTTAAGGGTTTCGAGCTTATTTTTGGGCTTGAGCTTGGGCTTGAGCTTGATAAAAGCTTGACTCAATCGAGTCAAGCTCGAGTTCGAGCTCAAATTATTTGATAAAAGCTTGATTTGATTACACCCCTATTATTAACAACTAATATGAGTTATATAACCATCGTATATCATTGACAATATATGACAATATAAGTTATGATATTATATATTTGTAGTTTCGTTTATATGTATGTGTTTCAACTTCATTTTTAAATTTGTATACGTAAAAAACTCTAAAATATTACAATTATATAACCTATTAAAAAATTGTGGTATGGTGTTTATAGATTTAATAAGATAATTGAATAGTGCTAAGTTTTATATGTGAGTTTTTGAATGTTTTAAATGATTATAGTCCATCAAAATTTAAATTTTAAATTATACATTGGGTTATGTAATGTTGGTAGAAGTAGGTATTCAATAAATTTTTATTCAATTTTGCTTTATTTAAGGACATAGTTTTAACATTCAAATTAAATAGTTTCATAATATGTTTTTTTTAGTCTTTTGTTAATTTATTTTGGATGTACGTATTAGTACACAAAATGTGTCATTTTGTATTTCAACATTCACTTTTATCATTTGTTACACTTATCTCATAATCGTACAATATAGAGAATTTTAGAGGTCAAATTAATTTTTTTATAAGTTTGTGTTCGTTTATTGTTAAACAAAAACGAAAATATAGAGGGTGTCTTTTTTTGTATGTCAACAATAATTTTTTTTCTTTTTTTTTCTTCTTAAGGTTATATTTTTTTTTGCCTTTTTAGAAAGAAGAAACAAATTTTTTTTTGAAAATTAAAGCCTTTTGTTGGTTTAGTGTTCATTTTTTGTTTAAAAAAAACGAAAATATAGAGGGTGTGTTTATAGAGGGTGTCTCTTTTTGTACGTCAACATCAATTTTTTTTTCTAAAGGTTATATTCTTTTACTTTCTTAGAATTTTGTTTTTTAAAAAGGAAATCGTCTATCTTTTTATAAAAAAGTTTAATAGATAAAAAGACTTAACATTTAAAATAATAGTGTTAAATTATGTTTTTTTTTTGAATATGTAGTAAAGTTGAAGGCTTAAAATTGTATTTAAAATGGAATGGTTAAAACAAAAATAGTTAGTTATGATGTTATGACCCAAACTTTGCCATGTAATTTTTAATGCACCTCAACTTTTAATACACATTTTTTAGTAATATATATATTATAGACTTGTTTAAGAATTAGTTGTAGTCATGTACATCGATCGTGAACAAAAGTTGTTCATATATCAATAAATATTAGTTCTTCATAACGTGACACGACATAATTTATTGATTATGGATTTAGAGATACTGTTTGAGAGCTTAGTAACTGTTATACTTACATCCCTATGATAGATTGTTAGTAAATTCACTTTAAAATTTGATTATACAAACATTAGTGTTGATAATAACATCCTCGTGTAGTAATCACGAAATTGATCATGTGGAATATAAAAATTTCGAAAATAATCATCAAATTCGCGATAATTTTCTCGCAATAATTTTGTCTTTTATCTTTAGCGCGAGAACGAGATTTTTTAAAATGGGTGATGTATATTAAGCCACGTCATTGCGCGAGAACGAGATTGTCATGTCGCGAGAACGAGTATTAATAGGCGCGAAGACGTGGCTTAATATACATCACCCATTTTAAAAAATTCCCTTCTCGCTCTAAAGATAAAAGACAAAATTATCGCTAGAATATTATCACGAATTTAATGATTATTTTCGAGATTTTTATGTTACACATGATCAATTTCGTGATTTTCCGATAATAAACATAACCTATACAGTATCAAAAGATTAAGGTGAGTAAAATAAGCGGCAGCCATAGACATTTGAGATGATGAGTCAGTGACTTTCGTGTCGATGGTGACAACCCCCAAATCAGCCTTATATATATATATATATATATATATATATATATATATATATATATATATATATATAGGTAAGTGAATATGGGGCTGTTACACATGTAAGTTTACATGCGAAACTCATTAAAAACTATGTCATTTTGTGGTTTAAATGCTTTCCAACATTTGATTTGTCCTATATTAATCAAGGGAGAGGTGATCCCCAAAATGCAGGGGGTCATTGTTTATGATGAAGAAGTTATAAAAAGTGACTTCGATAGATGCCCAGTGATGACAAAAAAACTTATATTTTTGAAAGACACGATTAACGAAGAAAAAGATGTGAATAGATAAAAATTTGTAAAGTTAGTTTAATAAATATGATTAAAATTATATAGATTTGAAGAATTTTTAACAAAACGAAATATTTTTTGATGAGTTTTGCATGTAAGCTTACATGTGTAACAGCCCCATATTCACTTTTCCATTATATATATATATATATATATATATATATATATATATATATATATATATATATATATATAGGAGGAGGTTCTTATAAACCAATATTTAAAGTAAATTAAGTAAAAAAATATGAAAAAATAATTTATAATATGTGTAATTTTGTATTATGTTTATTTATTCAATTATAACAAACTTTAAAAAAGCAAGTTTTGATATGCATCAAAATATATGTCGTTTAGGGGTTGTGCATCAAATTCATTGTTTTTGTGCAGTAAATATTCAAATTTGATGCACAACGATAAAACTACCCATTTTTTGATGTACAACAAAACTTCGTTTTTTAAAGTTTGATATGTGGTTAAAATGAACGATAATCCAAAATATCTAACGTTATAAATTATTTTTTATTTTACTTATTTTACCTTAAAGTTTGTTTTACAAGAACCTATATATATATATATATATATATATATATATATATATATATATATATCCCCAACCCCATTTCTCCGAGTCACGCATATCCAACAAATTCCCCAAACCAAAAATTCACATTTTCATCAAAATTCATAATCATGTGTTGTAGCCATGGATCCATGTCAAGAATCCCAACCACACCTCCACCACAAATCTCCCCACGAACCCACTTCCCAATCCCCTCCACAATCCGTCTCCAATCACCCACCACAAGTCCTAGATCACTCCGAGCCGTATCGGCTACTGGCGCCACTGCCGCCGTTACGGAGTCCAAAGTTATTGAAGATTTGAGCTTTTATGAGCTTTTGGGTATCCCGGAAACGGTTACGTCTTTGGAGATTAAACAAGCCTATAAGCAATTAGCTAGAAAGTACCACCCGGATGTTTCTCCACCGGGTCGGGTTGAGGAATATACACAGAGGTTTATTCGTGTGCAAGAAGCTTATGAAACGTTGTCGGATCCGAATCGGAGGGCTTTGTATGATAGAGATATGGCTATGGGTATTCATTTTGGGTTTCCGTCACAACGTAATAATCAGCAGGTATTAATTCATTCTTTTGTAGATGTAGCCCAAATCCGACATGTGTTTCATCAAAATTATAGTTTTCATTTCATTTTATTTTATTACATGGATAGTTTGTTGCATAGATTGTCTAAATTCTGGAAGAAACATACACCATTTGTGTAACAAGTAATTTAAATCGAGTAACAAATTATAATGACTATCCATGTAGTTTTTGGAATTTAGGGACGAAAATCGTAATTTGGAAGACCATTTGTGTAATTAACTCTTTTTGTTAATCTAAGATGACAAATGTTTGACACTTGATGATGGAAAACTAAGCAAATTGATTATCTGATTATTATGTTGTTTATTATAATCGATTACTCGTGAAGGCTTAATCACTTAAGAATATGTTTCAATCCACTTTGATTGATCATATCCTGTGAATAAATTTGTTAAAGATACATAGATTGTTTGTACAGTGAAATATTTGATATTTTCAAGGTTTTTTATGTCTTGTTTTGATTAAACAAAACATGATGCATCATATTCGGAATTCCAACTAGTTGGTGATCATGGCTTAATTGAGTAAAAGTTAGGCTCTAACTGTTATTCAATGCACATTTTCTTTGTCTTTGCTTAACTACTGTTAGGTATACCTTGTTTTCGATCTTGATTCTTACATTCTAGATATTTGTTTGTCATTTATACCAAATCACCTTAAAACATCATTTACGTTTTGAAATTAAGTCGATTGTTCATTGTTGTATAGTTTCGGCTTTTTTTGGTCATCCTGTCTCTGTATGCGAGATTAAGATGATGTAACATATTTGATGATATGTATTGTGTGCAGGAAATGGAGAAAAGTGAATGGAGAGGACAATGGCAATGTCAATTATCAGAGCTCCGAAAAAGAAGCATGAACAAAGAATCAGGTAGAAACACATCATGGGCAGCACGAATGCGCAGTCAAAGAGCAGAATCGACACCTTGATTATGAAAAGGCATGGTGATTTCATGTATATAATATATAGACAACTGCTAATTATGTTCGTCACCCAGAATTGTATAAAAACTAGTTATAGAAAATAGTTATAACTATGTAATATGAATAAGAAGCCATCTTTTTTGCATTTCTTCCTACTTTTTTTTAGTTTTTGAAAGAAGAGGCATAATGAATGAATTCTAAATTATTGTTTTATGCAATTTATATGTTTTTCTCTTTAAATTATCGAATTCGTAAATTAAAATATGTTCTGTCTTATTTACTGAACATGTAAAAAGTGTTCAACTGTTCAAGATAGAGAGAATGAACTTTTTCTTGTACAAAGTTAACATTGAAATATTTGAACGGTATAAAATAATATGGTGTGTATAAACAATATATTTGTGAAAGTTGAGGTCGTAAAACTTGTTAATCGGGTACTTTGGAGCCCCTAATATGACCAGGGAAAGAGTACCGGGGAGTAGTTGAATTGAAATTATATGTATTGCGTGTTTATAAGATCATTTTTATAGAATATATGATCTTAGAAGTGTGACATTGTTTAAACACTTTAAATCGATATTAATACCGATTGGTTGATTTTTTGACCGAGTTGATCAGGTTTTGACTAAATTGTAAACCATAAAACAATTACTCATATATATTAGTTGACTCGCCTTGGTCACTAGCGAGTAATCGGTAACCTCATAACGAGTAATTGGTGATTACTCTATCTAATAATCAGATTTTCATATTTTTTCAACACCGATGAAAGTATGTAGGTACACATTTGACCAAGTTACATGTTTTATAATAACCAAGATATTGTTAGATAAGATTGTGTTCTCTAATTCATTTTCTTCACTCAAAAAAAAGCACTAGTTGTTGATTTTTCTTCAATTATTTGACATTAACATGAGTTGGTTGTTATTGGTGATTAATTCTTGAGGTGGGAAGATAGGTATGACATCAATTTGTGGGGCTTTTCTCGTCACAACAAATATCTCTACTAGAAACAAACATTTGACTGTCTACTATGTCCACTAACTTTATTATTATTATTATTATTATTATTATTATTATCATTATTATTTTTAATATGATTTATTTTTTATCTTTTTAAAATATATGTGATGTCTATTTAAGGATTATTATTTTTTGCGTAGGTCTTCAAGTCTTCGGTGCCTTTTATTTTAATAGATACATTGAGACATGTTAAGTTTTCTTGTGTGGGTCTTCTGACATGACACAAAAGGATTATAATACAAAAAGGTTAATGTCAAATAATACAGTAATAAAATTAGTGGACATACACCCCTTAAATGATTAGCTTAACTACTTTTTATTAGTCTCGTGTTTTATATTGAAAACAGATTAAAACTACGACATGTGTCCCGTAAATAGATTTATTAACACACATTTAAGTTAAGAATGCAAGATGGATATGTTCTAAGAAAAACAAGTTTCTAAAATCCTCTAAACGATCGTTTAGAATGAGAGTTGAATATGTTGGTGATTTTAGTGTCATCAACGGTCATTTAGGTAATGTGATTTACTAGAGAATGATGTGATTTCATGATCAGCTCGGAAACGAGTCAGGGAAGTGTGGAGTGCACACTCGTTGAGCTAATATGAACTCAACTACGACAGTAAAGCAGGGGTCAAGGGGGCTGCGCCCCCTTACGGGGTCAAGGGGCTGAGCCCCTTGCTGGGATCCCGCTGCCAGGTCAGCGGGCGGTGGGTCGAGGGGAGGCCGCCCTCGCGGGGTTTGGGGCAGCGCCCCAAAACCTAAACGAATTTTACTAATCAGCTTAAAGCTGATTATTTAATTTCCCGCCTAATTCCCAAAAGTTGGGAGAGTTTTATGACGGTTTCAACCGTCACAAAACCGTTTGTAACTGCTGTATAACCGTCACAATTCTGTATCTAATACAGACTTTTCATTCTCATTCTGACTAACGAATATATACATAATCCTTTACATTTCCGATTTGTGATTCACGGCCAAGAACACAAATTGTCAATTCTCATTGTATTATCCCGATTAGGATTTCGTGCAATCCCAGACAAATTGATAGGGTCGAAATACTTAATACGGAAAGTGAACATACACGATACATTGAGAAATCCGAGATTATCACAAACCCTAAATTCTAACAGAATACATTTTTAAAGATATTAGAACATTGAAAATGTTTCGAAAGTACATGTTAGATAAAATAGAATACAATCGGACCGAGCCAACAATACTAAAATCTAACTAATGTGGTCTATCTAGTCATACCCGATAAATGTTGAGTGTAACATGTTTGCACTAAAGTTTTTCAACAATCACGAGTAATTTTTATGCATTGAAAAATGTGGTCCACCTACTCATACCCGATAATTGATGTCGCTAGTGGAGAAAATGATCATGTCATCGCGAGTAACTTTTATGCATTGAAAAATGACTATGGATCTACTTCCGTTTCTCAATTGGTGATCACTTGATTTATATTTATTTCTGTACCGACTTGCCTTTTCCAAATTCTCACCCTAAGAGCATCCATTTTGGCCAAATCTTGGTCCATCTTGATCACCGTCCCGTTCTATTGGTGATCAAGTTTAGCCTACACTATAAATAAACTTTATAGATTAGGGTAAAGGTGATCGTAACATTAAATCAAAAACTCCTTCCCTCTCCTTTGGTGATTATCGGCCGAACACAACACAACAAGTTCTGTTTTGGTTTTTGGTTTCCAAGCAAAGAAGAAGATTGAATCAAAGCGGGTACTAGCATACAAGAGTATTGCTAAAGAAGGTGCTATGTGCGTAACTGTGAAATAAGTTTTATACTTAGATCTATAGCTTACTTGCTATTAATTCAAGACACAAAGATACAACTTTAATTCGATTTAATTATCCATATGTGATCCTATTTTCCGCTATCATGTATAGCTTGACAATATGACTCGAATTGTATACTTATAAGAGCTACCATAACTACAGAACAATAGAACTATAGAAGTAATAATTACAACAATAAATCACCTTGGCTGGATCTCTTAAACTACGAATATGTTTGTCCTCACCCATCAATAACATAAAAAACCCATTAATTCTATGTATCACATAAAATTAAGCTTTGCTTAGTATAAATATATATTATTGCTTCTAATTCATTTAGATAAACAAAAGAAAAATGAAAACAAACTTAAAATCTATCTTTTGGTATATGATACATTTTTAGCCGGTATTCCTTTCACCTTTAACACAACAAATATAAAGTTACTTTTTTAATTTATTATTGTAATTTCTTTAATTTTCTTTTTCCCCTTACCAACCGGGCAAAACCTGATTGGCTGCTAAATAAATATATAAATTAAGATGAACTTATTGGATAGTAATTATGTTATGATAGTAGAAACATGTGTAAAAGAAACTCAAAGGGTAACACTTATAGTTATATATATGACATAGCCTCTCTCCAATTGAACATCGAACTTGAAAAGCTTGGCCCTTAAACTTTGTTCAAATACTATCATCAATTTACTTACACTTGTCCAATTGAAGGTTTTGTTTATTAAAAATGACAAAAAAGTATTTGTGATGTCAAGAACGAATAATCTTTTTTGGAACCAAATGTCCTAGACAACCAGATTGCTCCTCCTAAGATAATCATATATCAAGACGGTGAATCATTTAAATTTTCATCCTTTAGCAACTTTATGAACCTTGAAATCAAAATATGACTGTTTATATCTCTTGAAATTATTATTTTTAAGAAAAACAAACATTTAATTTAACTTTACAAATACTAACCTTATCAAAAAATACATAAATCTTTCATCCTTTTCACTTTTATAACTTGCATTCTTTCATATCTTCCGCTATAAAATGTTTAACCCAAACGAGTTTTTCAATTACGGACCGCTATCTTCGCAATCTTCCAAACTCCCTTCCAATCAAAACTTGCCACAATCCCAAATTAGTAGTTCCAGCCCGGAGCTTTGAATATCCGAACACACAAAAAATATACATAAATCTTTCATCTCTTTACTTTTATAACTTCCATTCTGTAATATCCTAATTTTTTTTTTTAATAATTGTGATTAGCATAATAATAATAATAATAATAATAATAATAATACTAATAATAATAATAGTAGTAGTAGTGAATGTCAATGAATAAGATAATCAATAATACTAATGAAAGGTTGTGTAGATATCTTGGGCTTTTCACTTCTAGTCCGCTATAAACAAAAGTAAAAGAGTAGTATTATGAATGGTCCATATTCATTTGAACACACATTTTTACTATAACAAAACTTGAAGGAAAATTTATTTCTTTGTTTGGGATCGATCAAGACACAGGGAAAGAAAAACAAAAGGGTTAATTGGTTTGTGGATTTTAAATGAACAAAACTAATATGAGAATTTGTGATTAAAGGTTAGAGTCAAATTTTCATCTTATTATTTATTATATTATTACCTAGAATAACTTAAATGATTTTCGAGATAAAAGTTAAAAATTTACCTTGTTACATATACATAATTATCATATATGTGTAACATATTTACGTTATCAAATTATACTTACGTATGTTTTGTAACAAATCGAACAAGGAATAATATGATAATAATGGTTTTACAGAAAAAGAATGATTTGTTACTCCAACATGTTACCTATATTATCACATAGTAGTTTTGTAATAATTTATTTAATGTTATTATTAATCCTCCTAAGAAACCATAAGAAATAATATAAGTAAACAAGTTAATTTATGAATTAATATTGTTTCTGTTTGACTAAAATCAGAACATGTTTTCTTGTATTTGAGAATCATACTAATTAACAAATTAAAATAGATATATAGTATATGATAATCTAAGACAATAAAGGATATTACATACTTCCTATCTAAATCAGTTTTGTATTCATACACTTGTATTTGTTAGATTTGATTCGGTGATCGCATTCTTTTGGTGATTCTCTCATTTTTGCTATTGTGGTTATTGGAGATAAGGTACAAATACTCTAGGTGGTACTAGGCTCTTTTCGGTAACAATTTTTCTCTCAAAACTTTGTTTGAATTGTGTATAAAGATTATTGGTATGACATGCTTATTTGTAAACTTGTTTGGTTGGTTAGTCTTTAAGTGTGTTATGATTTTCCTTATTTTAGATGTATTAACGAAGATGCAAATCATATTTTCATATTGGGGAATCATAATACGTTGGTGTTATAAATTGTGTAAAAACTCGTGTCTTTAAAAACCCAACCGAAACAGCCCGTAAACAGCCCCCTAGACTGTCTCGAACATCCCCAAAAAGCCCGAATTTATCCCGTAAACAACCCTTAATAAGCTCCAATTCAGCCCCCGAAACAGTCCCGAACAACGACTAATTCAGCCCCCGAACAGTCCCCATTTCAGCCCCCGAAACAGCCCATTTTAGTCCCCCGAAACAACCCATTTTAGTCCCCCGAAACAGCCCGTAAACAGCCCCCTAGACTTTCCCGAAACAGCCCGTAAGCAGTCCCAAACAACCTGAAATCAGCCCCTAAACAGCCCCAAACTTTTCCCGAAATAGCTCGGTAAATAACACGTATGAGTGTGGCGATTGGTACGGTGACTCGTATAGATTGTCCCTCATTCCGTGTGGCTTTGCATGTCCCGATATGTGTCCGTTTACTTTGTTATTTGTAAAGCTTTGACAATCTTGTTATGGTGACTCGTGACAAGAATTAGCCAAACTGTTGGGTTAGACACGTGAATTTTAAATGAATAAAAGCCCATGTTAATAAACATTTTAAGTTTGCGGTCAAACCAAGATACTTGTGTATATTTTTAAATAGCTTTCTAAAACATATTTCGAATGACTATTAACCACTTTGAAAAGTTGTAAAAGTATTTGAAAATTTATATTACATAAGTTGTTCAAAATGGTTTATTAAAATATGCCTAAGAGTAACCTATCCATGGAGGTCCCATGGGCTCGTTATTGTGACACCGATAACGTGGCATCGACCGTAGCGGTGTCTTTTGCTATATCTACGAGGTCTCCTTTTGATTACCCGATATTTGGTACGAGCTCTTTGTTATACATTATTATAGGGGCGTATGGATCGATCCTAGAAATTTTGTGTGTTTGATGGTGGACGTTTATCGTAGTGTCATACGAAACGTTTGCACCGAAATGAATGATTAGTAGAGTTGCTACCCTATGATTTCATTGATATTTGTTACATATTTGTGTGACTCTTAGTGCATTATTTTATGAAATTTAACCTTTTTACATTTGTACTTTGCTTTGAAAATAAGTTTGTTTTGATATTAAGTTTGTATTTGACAGGTCTTGATCAGTCTCAAACTAACAACTAGGTGATTAAAATCACTAATATGTTGCGGAATAACGAATTAGTGATTGAGTTAATGAATTAAATAATGAATCAATGTAGATTTGAGTAAAAAGAATATTTAATTCAAAAGCCAAAAATGGTGGGAGAAACGGTTACAATTGGTATTTCACTCATTCAAGCGCTACCTAACATGTCACACTTCTCACTATTTATAGGCTAACATTAACGCTAACTATTACATTAAACATCCCGTATGTTCATTTAAGAACACTTCGGGTGAACAAAATACATTAAGTAATCATTAAACTATAACTCTGGTGAACTTCAATTAAGTCGGGTAGACTAGTTAAAGTCTTCAATGTATGACTATCTAAGTTTTAATTCGGGTGATGAACATAGTTCACCCGAACTAATTCCTTAGATACAAAATCACTTCTAATGAACATTTTGAAGCTTCAACCATCACTCTAATTATGCTCCAACAATCTCTCCCTTGAATGATGCTTCCCAAATCTTCATCTTCCTAGGTTTAGTTCCATTCCCATCTTCATACAAAACCATATTCATGCATCAATCATCTTCCTTGTCTGTTCCCATTCTGATCTTTTCTACTTCCCATGCAACTACCTCCAAAGCAATTTTTATTTCTTTATCACATTCTTTAAGTTTCTCGAGAGGTAACTGATAAATCGTCAATAAATCTTCATTAGTGAGCTCTCTTAAGTCTGCATTTTCATACAATCTCTCATCTTCTCCATCAGATCCTTCTAACACAATCTCATCATGCACATCATTCATCCACCATCTAATGATCTTTGGCTTTTAACGAACAACTTTAATTTTCTTTATTGGAGTTTTGTACATTGTCATTCTCTTCCTCTTTGTTTTAAACTTCTTCCCAAAGTTGACAAAGTCAGTTTTAACACAGTCTTGAATAAAATTTTCATATTCTTCACCATGAGGATATGCACCATGAGTCACCATCTTTAACTTGCTTAACTGTCTAGCATCTTCCACAGTTATCTTCATCAGTTTCTCAGTTGTATCATATGAAGAATTCATTACACCATTAACACTTTTTATTTTAATCATTATGGCTCCATTGTAATCTTGGTTTGAATATCCAACCACCTCTTCTCTAAGGTTTCAATATTCATTTTTCCAACAGACCTTGCAGAGACACCACCAGCCAAAACCAAATAATTTTTCAATTGAAGCTTGTAGTTTGTTTCAGATAACACTTTCTCGTAACCAAACATCTTCTTTTTCAATTCTACTACCTTAGCAGGTATTAAGCTTGCAGACTTCACAACTTTTGATTTTAACCTACTTCCAGCAATATTTGTTTTAACACCACTGCCTCCACTTGCAGGTTCCTCAGCTTTGTCACTTGTCACATTCTCTTCTTCTTTTACAACATTTTTAACCTCTTTCTCAAATTCATTTTCTCCACCTTGCTCATCATCACTTTCAATGTTTATCACCTTCTCCTCTCCACCCAATTCTTTGTTCCATAATTCACTTTTCCCAAAATCAGTCTTTGGATTCCTTTCTTTGATGTAAACAGTGATGACATCAGTTGAGTTTTCATCAATCATACCTTCATAGTGTTTGTCAAACATCTCTTTATCTAACTCATTCCCAAACTGATCCACTGCTCTGAATTTGTAAATTGTCTCCCAAGAATTAAATTCTTCACTTACATCATCACCCGAATTAAAGTCTTCATCACCAGACTTATTTTCCACTTCCAACTCTTCACCCAATTTAACTGCCTCTTCACCAGACTTATATTCTTCAGTCATCTTCCCTTTTCCTTTATCACTCAATTCTTTTTCCAGTTCTTTTGAAATTTTATTAACTATAGACAAATCAATCTCTACTTCCTCATTTGTAGATTCACTGCTCGAATTCCCCCCCTTAGAAACATCATCATCCATCTGTACTGTTTGCTCCATATCAACATCTTTAAGCACAACAGTTGTGGTATCCTCATCATCATCAGCCATTGCTTCAGTCATTATCACATATTCGTCAATTTTATCTCCCCCTATTGTGGTAGCATCATTCAAGGGGCGAGATTTCAACATGAGATTGAATCTCATTTCATCTCTAATGACTTGTTGAATAACACTCTTCCATCTGAGCTGAAAAATTAAAGATCTTTGCTTCCTCACCATCTCTTCAAGCATCTCATTTTTATCTTTAAGTTCCAAACAAGTCAAGACTCCAATCCCTTCACCTCCTTTCTTCTTTGACGTGTAAACCTTCATAGCAGCACTAGTAGAAGGAACTTCCTTCACAGTTTGTACAATTGGGGTGTCCAAAGTTGGAATATTGGGTGTAAGAATGTGTGTTTCAGCAAAATTAGGAAGTGCCTAATTCTCAGCTTAAGTGTAAAACCATCCACTATCTCCACTGCTTTGAGCTTTTGAAATTTGAGCAGAAGGTGTGAGTGGTAACGGATCTGCATTTGACATTGAGTTTGTAGGGGATTGAATGATTGGTTCTTCAGGTGGAGGTGATGGAATATTTATAACAGGTGAAGGTGGTTGATTTATAGGTTCTTTCTCTTCTTCGTGTTCTTCTTCTTCTTGTTGTTGTTCATGTTTTGCACCTTGTGCATTCTGCAATTCTTCAAAAACTTGAATAGCTACTTGAGATTGTTCAATCATGTAAGGGAAGAATGGAGTGAATATTTCAAAAAATATAAACTTGGCCTTTGAAAATGACTTCTTCATGTTGTTCATGATCTTCCAATTCATATTCTCATTCTCCAAGACTGTTCCTTCAAGTACAAGACCAGGCATTTCATATTGCAAGATTATTTGCCGAAATCTTGGATAAAGAAAGAGTTTCTGAGAGCTTCCTTCTGCCATTCTTTGCATGAAGTACATGATAAATCCAGAAAAATTGAACTGTCGTTGAGTAATCAAGCATACAAACGTTGTAGCCAATGCTTGATTTATTTCATTATATCCCCCAGATCTTCCAGAAATGCAACTAACCAACACATGTACTAGATATCTCCAATTGTAGGAGAATCTAGTCTTCTTAACCATATTCTCTGGGAAGTCACCTTCATAACCAGCTCGTCTACATTCATTTTGAATCTCATCAAGTTCTAGTCTTTCAATACCTCCAACATCATCCAAATGTAATACCCTTCTAATAACATCTTCAGTAATAGAAACATGTTCTAATTGAACTGAAGAAGTAATAGTCCTAACTCCATCTACCATACTGTACTTTGCATTTTCCCAAAACTCAACTAAGATATCTTGATACATTGTAGGAGCTTCTGAAATGGAAAATCGTAAGTTGGAGTTGATCAAAAATCCCAGAATGATTCTCCATTCATCATCAACAATAGACTCCCCCATATTTAGGAAAGCAGCCACATTATGCTTTGGTTTGTATAAAAATTGACAGGTCCTTGAATTTGCTCTAATGGGCGAATCGAATTGAAACACAAAAGGTCATGATGCGGAATCTCATGACCTGTGTTTGGAATCATAATTGAAGGAAAATATTGAAGTTTGAATTTGTGAAACTGATTAGAACAACAATTTGAGCGTAACTGTTTTCATAGATTTAATTGATAGTGGTGACAGGTTTTGGAACTGAGCTTGTCACAACTAACATTCAAGCTCACGGAACCTCTTTGAAAGTGTTCCGGGTTCAAAGAAAACAAACTCGAACTACCTATCACACTATTTATAAACAAAATCTAAGAAAAAACACACTACGAATTAAATTATTACAACATTGTCAACATCTTAATTTCACTTCGGGGAGTTCACTTCAGTTCTGAACTAAAGTCTTCATCTTCCGAATTGATTTCTTCAATGCTGAATTCTGTTGACTTAACTTACACTTCAACTTATTTTCAGTTCCGATGAGCTTCAGTCAGTTCGGAGTATCCTAACTAACATGTTCCCCGAACTGAAATTTTCACTTCAGATTATTGTTGATGATTGTAGTTTGGACCCTCAATGAACTGAAATCATCTTTATTCAAACGCACTGAAGACTCCATAGCTTCATCCACTTCATTTCTTGGCCCAACAATCGCCCCATTGGATGATGCTATGAGTCTTCCATCTTCGCAGCTTAACCACCTTCCATGGTTAGCTCCCGACTAGTAGCCAAATTCACTTTTCTTACTGCTAGTTCTTACGGATTGTTGGTCCTTGTTGACCTTTCCCAAGAATAAAGTGAATAGCCAAAATAACTTATTTTCAAACGAGCCCTTCCTTGCTTACAGACGTTTCAACCAGATTCATCAAATCTTCCAACTGATTTGTGTATGTAGATCATTAGTATATCTCTGAATTAAGAGCTTGATTACAAGTTAAACCAGTTTTAAGAATCATGTTCTTCAACATTTCATTCTTAATCACTCCTGGATCAACTTGTAATCTTCATTCTTTCATAATTTGTATATCTAAATGATCACTGTCAATTTCAATCATCTTCACTATCAGTTGATTGACATGATTTGTCACTCTGATTTTACGTTTGAAGCGCCACATCACACCTTTCTCTCAGATTGATGACGTGAGGCCGAGCTCCGTTCTACTTCCAACACACCCCTCTCTCAAATTGATAACTCGTGTTTTCGCTCCACATACACCATCCGTCTTTGAATAGATAATGCGTAATATCAGCTTCACCATGAACACCTTGAAATCTAAACAGGATTTTCAATTCAGTTCTTCAATTTCACTTCGGACTCCTTCAATTCACTAATAGTTTGACCTAATCTTCGAATCAAGTCAAACTGATAAACCAGACTCCATCGAATTCAATCAATTGATTTGTCTGGCTATGATACCAATTGACAGGTCCTTGAATTTGCTCTAATGGGCGAATCGAATTGAAACACAACAGGTCATGATGCGGAATTTCATGACCTGTGTTTGGAATCATAACTGAAGGAAAATGTTGAAGTTTGAATTTGTGAAACTGATTAGAACAACAATTTGAGCGTAACTGTTTTCATAAATATCATTGATAGTGGTGACAGGTTTTGGAACTGAGCTTGTTACAACTGACATTCAAGCTCACGGAACATCTTTGAGAGTGTTCCAGGTTCAAAGACAACAAACTCGAACTACCTATCACACTATTTATAGACAAAATCTAAGAAAAGACACACTATGAATTAAATTATTACAACATTGTCAACATCTTAATTTCACTTCCGGGAGTTCACTTCAGTTCTGACCTAAAGTCTTCATCTTCCGAATTGATTTCTTCAATGCTGAATTCTGTTGACTTAACTTACACTTCAACTTATTTTCAGTTCGGATGAGCTTCAGTCAGTTCGGAGTATCCTAACTAACATGTTCCCCGAACTGAAAATTTCACTTTAGATTATTGTTGATGATTTCAGTTCGGACCCTCCACGAACTGAAATCATCTTTATTCAAACGCACTGAAGACTCCATAGCTTCATCCACTTCATTTCTTGGCCCAACAATAATGCCACCTGAAATCATTCAAACACTATTATAACACAGACGTAACCATATATATATATAGTACAAAATCATTATAAAAAAGTAAAATGAAACAAACCTTATAAAAATAGAAAAATAGGGAAATACTAACAGGCAAACTAGATAATCAACAAAAAATGACTCTAAAAGATCTAAAAATCTCAGAAAAAGCTTCTATGAGGAAACCTAAGTGATCGGAAAGGTAAGAAACAATATTGAGATTAACAATTTTGATTTGGATAAGAAAAACAATTTGCAAGAATTTAAAATGATTATTTGAATTTAAAAATATTAAATGAATCTTAGAATTAAATTAAAGTATATAATTTTCCCACCAAAAGTAAAATAACTCTGACTTAATACATAGTACCCGAAGTAAAATTATAGTAAAACGAAGAACCCTAATTAAAACTAAAAGAATCCGAGTTAAAGTTTGTTCAGCACGGTCAACTCACTTACCAGACATAAAATAAATAAAACTAACTAACACCCGACTTAAATTCATAACACCCGAATAAAAATAAAAATTCCAAAGTTAACCCATTCAAACCTTTCTGAGTTAAATTCTTAACACCAGAATTAAACAATCCAATGCATCAGTTAACTTTGAATTTGTTTTCAAATGCAAAATTTCAATTTCAGATATCAAAAACTTATATTCCAGGATTTTATAAATTAGTTCATATGAGAAAATTTTCTAGATAAATGGAATGTTTTATAAAATGCAACAACTTGTATCTTTATTCGAATTCAACCCATGTCAAAAATTCATAAATTGCAGGTTTTAATAAATTAAAGAGGACTTGAGAAAATGACAAACTTATTCAATTCTGTCAAGTAGAAATAAATAAAAAAACAATATATTTTACTTAAATATGTCATGCATACCTTATTGTCATGAAAACACAATAGTTTAGTGTTATGATTTAACAAAAGAATGTATGTGAACACATGAACAATCTTCAATCTTTATTGAGAGTCCCCAGATTATGATTCTCCAACCTTATAAACTGCTTCTGCTCTCAAGATATTTTTGACTGTAAGCATGTTTTTATGTTCAAAATATTACTTAGTACTATTGTTCAACTCATTCCCGTGTCTCTGCCGTTTATCAAGTAAGCATCAAGATTCTAAGAGGATAACATACTAGTTTATCAAAAGTGTGGACTTATTCACCTGTCTTTGCTGTTTATCAAGTTGGCATCAAGGATCTCAAAGTCAATAAATTATAAAGAACACTTTAAAACTTTAAGAGTTTTTATGATAAATAGACTTAAATGCCATAATTGACTGAAAATATACTTTTTCTTTGCTTTTCTACTTGACAAAAAATGATCTCCCATTTGACATTATCCATTTCAAGAACTTGAAACAATTTATAAACCACATATTACTAGAGGTTTCAAAATACAAGAATATACGCATTTATGAAAACATTTGGTTTCACGAAATTCTATAAATATTGAACTATGTTAAATTATGCCAGAATTTATGTTTATGACTCATTTCTTAGAAATTTTGTTTTTGTGAAACATTTTTAATTTTGTACTGTTTTTGATTGGTTTTTCATGTTTTGTATTTGATTTTATGAAAATATTGATACAAGAAAATAAAGACCAATAAAAGACTCAAAAACTTAAGAACATAATAGAAAATAATATTTTTGAGTTTTATCTATACAAACAGAAAATCACATATTTTTGGATTTTATTTTTACAAAAATTCAATACCAGATTTAAAAATTATTAACCCGACTTAAACAGGAAAACCAACACCAAACTTAAAATTTCTTAACCCGAATTAAAAGAAAAACAACACCAGACTTAAAAATATTTCAGAATTTTTCCTATTTTTCTCCCCCTCTTTTTGTATTTTGAATTAGAATATTTACAAAATGCAAAAAGAATATGTACAAAAATATTTTTGTGAAACATTTAATCAAGATTCATAAGACCAATGGCTTGAACAAGATAATTGAATCTTGTGACATTAAAAGCCTTTGTGAAAAGGTCAACCAACTGTAAGTCAGTATGAACCTTGACCAAGTGAATCAATTTCTTTTCAAAAAATCTCTTATAAAATGATGTCTAATCTCAATATGTTTGGTTTTAGAGTGTTGAACTGGATTCTTAGTGATGAACGTAGTAACAGAGTTATCTATGTGTATGGGAGTGTTCATGAAGTTAAGGACATAGTCTAACATCTGATAACGAATCCATAAAACTTGGGAAATGCAAGAACCAGCTGCAATGTATTCTGCTTCAGCAGATGATTGAGAAACAGAAGTCTGTTTCTTGCACTGCCAAGAGACTGTCCTATTTCCTAAGAATTGTCAACCTCCTATGGTAATTTTCTATTAAGATTTCATCCCCCATAATTACTGTATGTGTAAGTATAGAAGTCAAAGCAAGAATTCTTAGGATACCAAAGTCCTAAAGAAGGTTGTCCTTTAAGGTATCTAAATATTCTCTTAACAACAATTAAATGGGAAACCTTAGGTTCTGCTTGAAATCTAGCACATAAACAAACACCAAACATGATATCAGGCCTGCTGGATGTAAGATACATTAAACACCCTATCATAGACCTATACACATGTTGATCAATACTCTCCCCCTCCAAATCAGGATGTAACTTAGTTCTAGTATCTACAGGAGTAGTAGCAGCCTTACAATCAGTAAAACCAAATTTGATCAACATATCCTTCACATACTTTGACTGATTAATGAAAATTCCATTGTCCAATTATTTAACCTGAAGTCCTAAAAAGAATGAAATCTCTCCCATTGAGCTCATTTGGAACTTAGAAAGCATAACAAACTCAAATTCCTTACACAACACATCATTAGTTGACCCAAAGATGATATCATCTACATGAATTTGCACAAAAATAGAGTCCTGGTCAACTGTCTTAATGAATAAAGTTTGATCTATTGTGCCCCTAAGATAGCCATGTGCAATTAAGTATTTGGACAATGTATCATACCAAGCTCTAGGAGCTTGGTGTAAACCATATAATGCTTTGTCCAACTTAATCACATGATCAGGATATTGAGGATCAATGAAACCTGGGGGTTGACTAACATACACAGTCTCTTCAAGAACTCCATACAGAAAGGCCGATTTAACATCCATTTGAAACACCTTAAAGTTATTAAAAGAATCATAGGCCAAAAACAATTGTATTGCCTCTATTCTAGCAACAGGGGAAAATACCTCATCATAGTCAATACCTTCTTCCTGTGTATATCCTTGAACCACAAGCCTAGTTTTGTTTCTAACAATAATCTCCCTATCATCTATTTTAACCTTAAAGATCCATTTAACACCCAAAATGTTCTCTCCTACAGACCTTTCTACCAAACTTCCTACCTCCTGTTTCTTAAATTGTAACAACTCCTCTACCCAACTATTGATAGTCAAAACAATATCTACATTCTTAGGCTCAATTTGAGAAAGAAAGCAAGAAAACAAACGTAAATTTGCCAAACCAACACTACTTCATGTCCTGACACCATCATAGAAATTTCCTATAATATTACTCATAGGATGTGTTTTGTGAATTTTCAAAAATGAATGAATATCCTTAGTAATATTATAAGATAGATTTTGTATGATTTAAATCAAGACCATCAAAGAATAAAGAATCAGGATTTGCTTCACTGGATTTTTCTTGGCTTTCATCCTCGGAGTTGTTTGCACTTTCTGCACTTTGACTAATATCTGCACCCAAATTAACTTGTGCTTCACCAGAGTTGTTTTCACTTTCTGTACTTTGATCAATTTCTGCACCCGAATTAATTTGAACTTCACCGGTGTTGTTTTGAATTTCAGCTTGTAAACCCGAATTAATTTGATCTTCACCATAGTTGATATCTTGAGCTTCCAAAGCAATGTCTTGCTTTTCAACTGAAACTGGAATGTCATCTCCTTGGAGAATATCTGCATCAGTTTGAATTTTTGAAGATTCTTGACTGAAAAATGTTGTATATACTGATGAATGAGCTTGATCATGGAAACTTGCTTGATCACATGCTTTCTTTCTTGTACCAATCTCAAAATCATTAATGTCTTCAATATGACTATCAGTTTCTTGAGAATCGTGTACCATTAGTGAAACATGTTCTTGACAAAAACCATTTAAAGAATTCACAAAGTGTCCAAATCAAATAACCAATCAACACCTAAATTCATAACATTTGGGGTGTATTCATTGAAAATCACATTGATGGAATATTCTATGGATCTAGTTCTTCTATTAAAAATCTTATAAGCCTTTGAAACACTAGAATATCCAAGAAAATATCCATCATCAGTCTTTGAGTCAAATTTTCCTAAGTGATCTTTTGTATTCAAAATGGAACATTGACAACCAAAAGCTTTGAATAAACCTATAAAAGGTTTTCTCCCTGAGAACAGTTCATATGAAGTCTTTCCTAAGCTTTTAAAAACATGGATTCTATTATTGACATAACACATAGTGTTCACAGCCTCTGCCCAAAATGTAACTGGTAAACAAGAGGCACTTAACATGGCTCTAGCTCCTTAGATTGGTGTCCTAATTTTCCTTTCAGCTACCCCATTCTGTTGGGGTGTTCTATGACAGTTAAATTTTCTAGTAATTCCCTTAAGTGCACAAAACTCATTTAAATTTGCATTCTTAAACTCTGAACCATTACCACATCTAATTATATTGACATGTTTGCTACATAAATTCTCAGTTTGCACAAAAAAATCTTTGATAATCTCAGAAGTATCATGTTTGTGAGCAAGGAACAATACCCAAGAAAATCTTGAATAGTCATCTGTGATAACTAAACATTATGCTTTCATTACAAGACTCTTTACACTAGCAGGACCGAACAAATCCATGTGTAAAAGATGTAAGACTATATCCACTGAATTATGAGTCTTAAGTTTAAAACTTGATTTATGTTGTTTTCCTTTTAAACAAGAAACACAATGGTAATTTAAATGAAATTTTTTTTTAGGTAATCCAGATGCTAGATTATCTTTGACCAATTTGTTCATGTTTTTAAGATTGACATGACAAAGACTTCTATGCCATAAATCTGACTCCTTTTTAGTGGTTTTGCATATGAAACAATTAGAATAATCAATTGTTTTAACTTTGTTCATATCCAAAATATACATGTCCTCATATCTTGGAGTTTACAAAACAATCATGTCTTTTGGTATAAAAAATTCAGGTTTCAAGATGTAGAAATATTCAGAAGTGAAAGTAGTTGGGTACTTTTAATCACATACCTGAGACACAGAAACCAAATCGTAATTCAACTCTTTCACAAAGTTCACCTGATCCAATGTGAACTCTCCATTTGAAACTTTCCCTTGACCAGTTATTGTGCCACTCATATCTCCTCCAAATGAAACATGTCCACCAATGAAAGCAATAAATTCTTGTAACAACTTGAAGTTCTCAGTCACATGTCTAGAGCATCCACTGTCCACAACCCATATGTTATCTTCAAGATCAGTTGATTGCTCCTAAACAAACAAAAATTCTTAATGTGGCTTGGGAATCCAAGTCTTTCCAAACTTGAAATTGAAAATTTTAAACTTGTTAATAATCATTAAAATGTCTTTCTGGCAAAATGTTTGATACTCCGAACTAAAATTTTCAACATCCGAGTTAAATTCTTCTTCACCAGAGTTAATTTTTGACTCTAAAAATTGTTCAATTTTGACTGTCTGTTTATCCGAATTAAAAATTTTAACACCCGAGTTAATATTTTCAATACCAGACTTAATTTGACTGCATCAAAACTGATTTTCACATTACCCGACCTAAAAATTTCTCGTGTAGAGTTTAACTCAGATGAGGAATTTTTCAAATTATGCACATTAAAACCACACAACATGGCAGGAGTAATTCTACCAAATTGAAACACATTCACACACTTTGACTTTTCATGTTTAATCATGCATTCTTGAAAATTTATTCTACCAAATTTAAGTTTAACAAGCATTTTAACACTTTCACGCACACTTTGTGATTTTGATTTCAACCAACATTCAACTAATTTATGTCTCTTTTTGCACAAACTACATTTGGGCTTTCTTTTTGACTCTCCAGTTTTGACTTTTGCATATTCAACTATCAAAGACTCTCTAAGTGCAATTTCATTCAGAATCAACTCATTTCTAGTAAGCAAAGAAACATTAATATTATGAAACTTAACATCCTTCATGCTAACAATTATGATTACAATCAACTGGTTCATCAACAATTTCTAACAAATCCACATTATTACACAACTTGACATTGTTTGACACTAAATTATAGACTCTATTAGACTTAAAATCAGACTCAATCTTCTTATCATTTCTCACAAATTCCTTATCTTCCTTAAACTCTTCAGCACAAACCTTAACACCTGACTCTTCTATATTATGACCTGCTATAACATTAGAATTAACATTAAGACTAGTAGTAGTACTTAAATCATTAACATTATGCACAGAAAACAAGTTTCATCACATTGTTTTAATTTCAACTCAACATTAGACTGTAACACATAACCATCATCAAATTTATTTAAAGTAGGTAAACTACTTTCAAAACATGTAGATTCGGGATTGACAGAATAATTGTCATTGAAAGGTGGTGGTACAGCATTGAAACTAATACCAGCCTTTGCTTTGCTCACAATCTGACTTTTAATTATCCCATTCAATGTTTTAGATGACAAATTGAATTTATCAACTTGAATTTTTGAATTTTCAAACTCATGTGATATTTTCTTGTATCTGTCAAATAAGTTTTCATGTTGAGTTTCCAATCTTCCCAATCAATTTTGTCTTTATAAACTTTTTCTGTTTTCTGAAATTCTCTTTGATGAAATTTAATCAAGTCGATTTCCTTTATCATACTTTGATTGTGTTACCTAGTGTCTTTAAGAGTATTTAAGCATTCAACTGAACAAGATTTTGAAAGTACCTCATCTGCTGAAACTGTATCAATCTTACTCACGAGTGCTTGAACGTTTTTGTTCTTGAAATCATCCTCCTGAACTCCATCCCATTCACCAAATGTGATAAATGCATGTTTCTGTCCACTTGAGCTTGGATCTTCATTTCCTAGTTTGACCTCAGTTATAGTCAACTTCTTTGCATCATCTTTCACTTGATAACTGTTCCTTTGATAGTTATTATTCATCCTTCAAGGTGCTCTGCATTCTCTTGCAAAATGACCTAGTTCATCACAGTTGAAGCATTTCACTTTGATCTTGTCAAATCCAACTCTATCTCCATTATATTTCCTAAAGTTGTTCCTTCCAGTCTTCTTAAAGAATCTATTTGCCCTTACACTCACCATTGTCATCTGCCACTTCAAATAAATTTCCTCCAAGTCATTAGGATGGATTTGTTCAAGGTCTTCTCTTGCTAACTCAGCTTGATTCAAACTTCCAGCCACAAAAGCTTCATAGCTAGCAACAAAAACTCTGTACAACATGTCTTTGTCTCCTATCCCATTCAAATTCATTCCATTTATACGAGAATTCACATTAGATGACTGATAAGCACTAGATTCTCCACTTCAACCAACATAACCTCCATAACCATTTGCATTGTATCCAACAGATGTTTGATTAGTTGAATAGCAATTTCCAAAATTACAATTTGTATGAGATTGAGGTTGAACATAGTGAGTTGAATTCACAGGAATTTGAGCTTTCAGACCACATCCATAAGTGTTACTTTCTTGCTTCTTATCATCAATCTTCATATCAACTTCATATGATTGTAGTATTCCAATCAATTCCACTAAGGTCATTGCATTAACATTAGCAGTTCTCTTGATGATCATCACTTGAACAAACCATTTAGTAAGAAGAGATCCCAAGAGCTTCTTACAAATGGCATTGTCCTTCATCACAACTCCAACACTTTTCAAATTACTCACCAATAAGGTATACCTACTAATTTGTTCAGGTAAACTTTCACCTCTCACATATTCAAACAACTCATACAACTTCTTTAACTTGTCCTTCTTTCATTCCTTTAGCTCTAGACTTCCTTCATAACGCAACTCCATAGCATCCATTAGTTCTTTAGCTGAAGAACAGTCTTTGAAATTGTTATAAATCTTAATAGGTAATGCCAAAATCACAGCTCCAAGTGCTCTAAAATCTCTGTCACTAGGCTTGTTATCTGCTTCAGTGTACCTTTCCGGTTCAACATCTACCATTCAAGTACCACCACTCTTACAATCTAGGACGATGAGGTCCATTCACAATCGAATTCCAAAGTTGCACCTCACTGTAGTAGATAAATGCCTTGAAAAGAAGCTTCCACATCATAAAATCAGATCCAGGAAGGAATTTTGGAGGTCTTCCGCCTGAACCTATTTCTTTATCGTAATTCACAACTGGAGCAGCCACCTACAGTAACATAAATTTGAATTTAAGAACTGAATTTTAAATCAGATGAATGAATTTTAACTCGGATGAACTGATTTAACTAAGAGTGATCCAAACTCTATCAAATTTTCAGAAATTATCAATACACTCTTCTAAAACAACTCTAATGACCAAATTCACACTAAAAGAAACAATTAATACTGAAATTCCTTCGTAACGTGTTTTACCGCCAAATTTTAAAGCTACAATTACTCAAAATGTTGATCTTACTGTCTATTCCTTCATAACTCGTCTAAGCACCTTAGATATAGCTCACGATCACTCGAAAACTGAGCTGAATCAAACTGAATTTGATTTACCAACTCTGATACCAATTGACAGGTCTTGATCAGTCTAAAACTAACAACTACGTGATTAAAATCACTAATATGTTGCGGAATAACGAATTAGTGATTGAGTTAGTGAATTAAACAATGAATCAATGTAGATTTGAGTAAAAGGAATATTTCATTCAAAAGCCAAAAATGGCGGGAGAAACGGTTACAATTGGTATTTCACTCATTTAAACGCTACCTAACATGTCACACTTCTCTCACTATTTATAGGCTAACACTAACGCTAACTATTACATTAAACATCCCTTACGTTCATTTAAGAATACTTAGGGTGAACAAAATACATTAAGTCATCATTAAACTATAACTCTGGTGAACTTCAGTTAAGTCGGGTAGACTAACTTGTTCATCCGATTTTAATTCTTCAATGCGTGACTATCTAAGTTTTAATTCGGGTGATGAACATAGTTCACCCGAACTAATTCCTTAGATTCAAAATCACTTATGATGAACATTTTGAAACTTCAGTCATCACTCTAATTATGCTCCAATAGTATTTGAAATTAGTCTTTTCATGTCATACTATACTCTTGTCTATTTTATCCGCTCACTGGGCTTTGGCTCAGTCGTATTCCTTTTTTCGTCTTTCTTTTACGACAGGGGATCAAGTGGGCTTTGGGAACGAGGGAATGGTGTAGAGTTGAAGTGGACTTATTACCTTTGCCTTAGAGTTTCTCAAGCTTTAGTACTTTGGATCTTTTGTTTTATTAGTTCCTTTTGAGGAATGTCTGCTAACTTTGTCTTTTGACTCTTGTTTGACTTTGAATAAGATTACCGCCCTTTTTTCCTTTAAGTTCCTTTGATATCATTTTGTACGCTTTGTAATATTGGGGCTTTACATAATGGTATCAGAGCTTCGGCTCTTTCCTGTAGAAACTTAAGTCTTGTGAGATTTGGGTAGAATTTGGCTTTGGATTTTCTGTCTGCTTTGATACTCTATATTCTTATATTATTGTTCGTACTAACTGTAACCGTTTTGTTCTCGTCTCGTTCGATAGATGGCACCGAAAAGGAAGGGAGTGAGTGAGGAAGACATAGCTAACAATATCAACGAAACTTTCACAAATTTGTTACCAAACATTGTGGCTAGCGCTGTCAATGCTATTCATGATCAAGGAGATTTTGGTGGGAAGAATAGTAAGTGTAGAAACGAGGATGAGTATGAGGATGGGAAAGGTGTAACGGGGGATGATATTCATGTATGGTTAGGACGGTTCCAAAAATAACGTCCTTTGTCATTCAGTACTGCTCGCACTCTTGTGGAAGCGGAGAATTGGATCACTCATATTGAGAACATTATCTCTCTAAATTGATTAACCTAAGATGTTTTGACATGGCTGAGGAAGCCGATTGTGCTCGGATTTTGGAGATGGAGCGAGCCGAGTTTTTGGCTACTAAGAATGATGATGGTAAAAACAAGAGGTCTAAGAATGCCCAAACAGTGCGTTATGTTCCTCCACCGAATAACAGGCAAGGTCAGCAATCTGGGTACCATGTATATCGTGGTAACAATGACAATAATCGAGGAAATCAACTAAGGATTTATAACGGGCCAAATAATAGTAACCGTAGTCAGTTGAAAGTGTACCGTCCCTAGGGGCAGCAAAGGGGTAACGAAAATGGTGGTGTTAAAGCTAACGCACCTTCTAGGTCTTGTGGAAAGACACATCCGGTGAGGGTTTGTTATCGTAGCGCTGGTTCATGCTTTGCTTGTGGAGAGACTGGTCACATAGCTAAGAATTTCAAAAATCCTAGACATGGATTTGTTCCGAGGAATCCTCCGCCAACTACCGGTGGACATGTTTTTTCCATGACTGTTCCTCAAGCTGCTGACACGGTAGGTATATTTAAATCCTATTTCATTTTAAAAATGTATCCTTTGAATTATTTTGCCATACGTTTTTGTTGTCGTTAGGTACTATTATTGGCCATGTGTTTATCGACCTTCGTGCCTTATTTGTTTTGTTTGATACTGGCTCTATGCACTCGATAGTGTCGGTTAAGAGCTCGAAATATTTGAAAGTCTCTCCAACTTTGTTGCCTTCTCCTTTCTCAATCTCTAAAACTGATGGGTAGTATTGAGATTATTGATCGTGTCTTCCAAGACTGTCATTTGGAGTTCAATGAGTGCATCTTTCCCGCAGACCTTCTTCCTATGACCATGCACGACTTTGATATTATTCTTGGCATGGATTGGTTATCTCTTCATGATGCGACTATCGAATGTTCTTCTAAGCGGATTTTGTTTGGAAGTCATCTTAAACCCGATTGTGTCTATAATGGTGAGGTACGAGTAAAATCTATCAAGGTTATCTCAGCTCTTAAGACGCAAAAGCTCCTTTTAAATGCTTGTGCCGGTTATTTGGATTCAATTCATAACTTGTCTATCGAAAGTCCCTCGATTGGAAATCACGATGTTGTCCGCGAGTTTGCCGGTGTATTTCCCGATGAATTACAAGGCTTGGCGCCCATTCGTGAAGTTGAATTTTCGACTGATTTAATTCTTGGATCTCAATCGATATCAAAAGCTCCTTATCGTATGACATAACTCGAGATGCAAGAACTTAAGGAGCAATTGCAAGGACTGATGGATTGTGGATTTGTTCGGCCGAGTGTGTCACCATGGGGTGCACCGGTATTGTTTGTTAAGAAAAAGGATGGTAGCATGAGACTTTGCATTGATTATCGCGAGTTGAATCGTATTACTATCCAAAATCGTTATCCTCTTCCGCGTATTGATGACTTGTTTGACCAGTTGCAAGGTTCAAAGTATTTCTCTAAAATTGATCTTCGGTCAGGATATCATCAGATCCGTGTTAAAGAGGAAGATATTCCTAAGACTGCTTTCTGCACTCGCTATGGGCACTATGAGTTCTTGGTGATGCCGTTAGGGTTGACTAATGCTCCTGCGGTATTTTATGGATTTGATGAACCGTGTGTTTCATGAGTATTAGGATAAGTTTTTCATCATCTTCATTGATGATATCTTGGTATTCTCAAAGAGTAAAGAAGAGCATGAGAATCATCTTCATATTGTACTAAAAATCCTCCGAAGTAAGAAATTGTTTGCGAAGTTTTCTAAATGTGAATTCTGGTTGCAACGATTATAATGATTGAAGAAGAGATTGTATCAGCTGAGGGTATAATGATGGATCCATCGAAAATCGAGGCTATAACGAATTGGTCAAGACCTACTTCCGTTACCGAGATTCGAATTTTTCTAGGCTTAGCTGGTTATTATCGACGCTTTGTCAAAGGTTTTTCGGTAATTGCGTTGCCACTTACCCAGTTGATGAGAAAAGGGGTAAAATTTGAGTGGAGCGAAGAAAAACAAAAGAGCTTCGATGAATTGAAGAAGAGACTTGTATCGGCTCCTATTCTTACTTTACCATCGGGAAATGGAGGTTTTCAAATATATAGTGATGCGTCTAAGCATGGATTGGGTTGTTTTAGGTCCAGTGGTCTGATCAACAAGATTAATTCAATCGATTACAAGGCGGAAACTCGTAATTAATTGTATGCAAAGAAGTATAATCGACTATAATAGAATAAACACAAACGATTACCAAATTCTGAATACTTTATTAACTGAATCACTCAATTACGATATAGTATTCCAAGAATTCTCTCTCTAAAACTCTCTGAAGCATTAACCCTAAACCTAAACATGTTGTCCTATGTATAGGAAAACATGTTCATGGGCTTGGACTACTAATGGGCTTATAACAATAATACCCAAAACAAACTTAGCCCACGAAAAATACAATGTTCGTTGGACCATTAGAGACACGAACATGAACATTAATGATGTCCGTTTATACATACGAACATCATGTTCATTTACATAGACTATAATACAGACTTAAACCTATCTAGAACAATTGTCACATATATTGCACCAACAAACTCCCCCTTGACTGTTACTTCTAGATTCTGTAATACGCTCAGAGTCTTTATAGTCTTTTACTTCCAACAGGTTCTTTTAACTCATCGTTGACTTGAATGACTCCCCCTGAATTGTTGAAATAATTCAGTCTTCTCCGTTTAAGCTTGGGAAGAGTCAGGCAGCTCCCTTTGTTGTTGTGAACTTTGTTTATCAGAGTCTTCATTGCGAATTGACTCAATTAAGTCATCTCTTTTGCATGTAACATCTGAGCCTCCATCAAATGTTAACAAAACTCCCCCTGAGATGTCTGACGTTGAACAACGTCTCAAACAGCAGTTTCAAGAGTAGAGTCTCGCACGCTCTAAAACCTGCAATCAAACGTTAGTAATATTTTTTTTATTTATTTTTGGAGATATCGACATGATAATTTTGAACTTTTCATGTCGATTCTATTTTTCTTAAAGATATACAATGTTAAAAAAAAATCCAGCTAACCAGCAATGATCAGTTATGATGGGGAGCCCAAGCCATAACGAGTCTTGATTGTCCCTTTTAATTCACGTAAACAAACTCTTTGAAGAAACCATCATCTTTGGAAACAGTAACGTGAACGTTAGAATTCAGGTTGTTCCTCGATGGTCATAAAGATCTTGATTTCCGACAAATTTTTTTTACTCTTGGACTCCGGCAATATGCATTTGAAGTACGAAATGACGGTCGAAATGGACGATCATTTGAAACACTTGGGCATTCTTGTTTTTTATTCCAGTTTTGTTGCACTTGTTTCCGAACAGGAGAAAGTGATCGAGCCATTGGTTTACTCTTCTGGGAAGACGATGTGCTAGCTTGCTTTTTTTTGAACACACAGATGCCACGTGACCATGTTCACGGCATTTAAAAAAATCCAAATCTTCCATAGCCTGTTGTGACAACCGTCACCAAATCCGTCCGGTCAACGTAAATTTTTAGATTAGTCAACGTTCTCTCTAGTTGCCTGTCATTACTTGTTAACTGTTATTTAACGTGAATTTTGAAACTTTAATACTTATATGTGATTACTTGAGATGGAAAACTTTTAGTGATTTTTTATTTATCGAATACTTGCATGACATGTTAGGAATTTCACTTTAGCGTAAGGTTGAACTTCTACGTATAACACAAACAAAAATTTAACTTTTGGAAATTTGTTACTATTATTTGAAGATTCAACGGGAACACAAAGTAAAACTTCCTATTTTAGTTATTTGTAATATTTTCGAGTTAAGTGTTTCATTTAAGTACGTATTCGTATTTAATCTCGAGTTGTGTTTTATATTTTCAGGTTTAAGTTATTTTAGCTAATGTTATTTCTTAATCGAGCAATTTTTCGCATTAAATAAATGTTAAAGCGTAAGCTTTCTACTCCGAGTAATTCATTTTAAGTTGAGTCTCGTTTATAATCTAATGTGAGTGATTGAAACTCTCGTGTTATTGGTGAAAAGTTATAACTACTCGTTTTGTCGTTATTGGTTTTAACCGGAGAATTAAGCTAGTTAATGGACCTTCAAATAATCCACATTTAACCCATAAAATCCTAGGACTAAGCCCAACACGCCACCCTAAAACCCTTGATCAGCCAAGGAATCCATGATCCTAAAGTTTTCTATCGGCAAAAAGTATCCCAAAACCTAAACCTAAATCGACCAGCCTATTCTTGTTCATTCGATATTCATCCTAGGATCAGCAAGAGTCGTGTTTTTCTTTCCCTTTCTTCCTTATCGTGACCAGCCTCTAGTGTGCAAAAGCTTCGACCGATCCTTGCTTCAACTCACACACTTTGTTCGTTTCGGTAAACTTTATGTTTTCTTTTATGTTGTTGTTGTTCTAAATTTTATGTCATTAGTTGCTGGATTCTAAGAGTTATTAAAGAGTTTATGTTGGTGTGTGTTTTTTTTGTAAAACAAGTATTAGGGTTTGTAGTAAGTAAAAGTTGTTGAAGAAGTGTTGATAAATAAAGGGTTTTTTTTTTTTTTTTACATGTATAGTTTTGTTAAAATTTGTATAAATTGTAACAATATTTGAAATAATTGAGTTAAAAACACGGGCTAGATACGTTCATGTTCAATCTTAGTTTTTCGAAGTGTTAAAAAACGTTTTTATGAATTGTTGGTATGTTTGGATAAACTTTCAGAAATCGGGCCAGATTCGTAGGTCAGTGTTCTCGGAGGCATAAGTGTAGAGTAAACTTTTGGAAATGTGTATAAATAAATGTTGTAGAGTTTTGAGTTAGCTTTCAAATGGCAGTGGTCTCATCGTCTAGTTCGCTTTCAAACTCTCTAGAACTTAATTTTAGTGAACGTGGGTCTAAACTATGTTTTGAGTTAGTCCTTTACATCCGAATTTGAGTGTATTTGTTATATGTCTTAAATATGTGAAAATTGAGATTTTAAAACATGAAGTTGTTATTTATATATTAAATACATGATATGCACTTTTTTGTGAATTTACATAATTGTTAGATATTTATAAACGTCTTTACGAATCGTGTTATAAACGTTTCTGAAAAATTCTGAATAGTTTCACCACACTTCATCGGGTCATATCTTAATCATAAGAAAGTGTTTTTATTTGAATCTTAACTCTAGGTTGTACAGATTTTAGTCTAGTTACTGAATATATAATTCTCACTTCCTAATTCAATCATTTGGTCATTCAAATAAGTTATATACAATTGTTGATTTCTACTGAGTACACTACATATAATAAATTTGGTTTTAATTTTAAATGTCTTTAAGTATTTTTCCAAAAATGGTTTATAACCTGCTGTCCAGAATCGCATGTTTTTGTTGTAACGTCTTTTGTACTATTTTCATAAAAATCACCAAGAGTCGAAAACTTATGAAATTAACAACACATATTAAAATCTCATTAAAACGTGTAAATTAATTTTGTAGAACAATTCTAACGTGTTTTAACATAACATTCGTTTAAGAAGCTCAACTGACCGAACGCTTAAGTGAATTTTACTTAACTAGCTTGCACGGGACTTGAGGTGAGTTTCGTACCCCTACTTTTAAACGTTTTTAACTTTTTGGGGGAAGATATAGCTTCTTTTATGTGAAATATTATATTTTAAAGTATTATTTTTATTGGACATTTTTGTATGTTGTACCCTACGTGTTATAACAAGTGTGTGTTGGATTACATTATCTTTTCGGCCTTTGCAACGTATTTGACTTTAGTGAAGTTGGCAATGTGCTTTGATTACGTATTCAGCCTTGCAACGTATTTGAATTCATTTAAAGTTGGCAAAGTGCTTTGATTACAATAAAGATATCACTTGTGAAAAACGTTTAAATTGCAAATATCGATGTGGATTACCTTGTTACTAGTTTACACATACTGTCCAAAACATTTATCAAAATCGTTTATATTATCGTTTGAATTACATATTTGACATTTTCAAGTTACAGTTTTCGTATGACAAAGGAGATGGTATTCTCTACTTAAACTTCAGTTTTTTTTAAACTATAAATTTCGTTACAAGGAATTACTTACACTTTTCTTATAAACTTTACGAACTCACTTAACTTTATGTTGACATTTTAAGCTATGTTTTCAGGTAATGATCGGGCATAGGATGACTAGAGACTTCTTTGGACCTAGAACACTTGTCTTATGCATTTTGAACTATCATTTTGTTTTATTTTGAACTTGGGATTGTGTTTGGATTATTTCATATGGTTGTTACCCGAATTTGGGATTTTACATTTGGATTATTGTTTGTATTGATACTATTATTGTGGATTGACTCCACAAGATATAAGTGTTTGCTTATGATTGTGCGACGTCATGACACGTATTTATCAAGTTATATTTATTTCATTTAGATATTCTCTTAAACTATATAATGTGTTGTGACGATCGCCAATCGTGTTGCACCCTACGTTTCCGCCAAAGTTGGGGTGTGATAGATTGGTATGAGAGCACATGGTTATAGAGAACTAGGTGGTTTGGCCTAGACTATAACTAGAAGTCCTCATATAGATTCTTTTAGGGATCTTTTCATTGATTTCATTACGTCTCACTACTAGCACGCGACGACTCATTCGCCTAAGGAAGACGGTGACCAATACATTTATTATTTGATTTATTCTATACATTTATGTTTCTTGATTTCATCCTTGCTACTATTTGAATCTTGGTTTAACTCTTATATTTCAATCCTTAATCTGTATATGTTAATATTATGATAATGAGCATGGGGAGTGGACATGTATATGAGACGAGGAGGATATAATTATGGGTGTACAACGTAATTATATCCATAGCGAGTCATATATATGTTTACATGACCATGTTTGTAGTTATAATACAAAACATACCAAAAATTCTCATGGTTAAATTGTTGATCATGTCCCTTACTTGCAATTCACGATTTTGTTATACTGACGTATGCTTACTCCTTTTCTTATGTAGATGCCTCCTCGTAGACTTACTCAGGCTCAGATAACCGCTATGATCGCTGAACAGCTAGCTGCTGTTGTACCGACGATTGTGGAACAGGTCACCGTTGCGGTTCAGAATCAGCCTAATCAGCCTCATCAACCCCCTCAGGCTGGCACTTACAAGGAGTTCTTAAACTGTAAACCCACAGACGGCAAGGGCGGGGCCCTTATCTTGAATCAGTGGTTCGAGCAGGTTGAATAGGTGTTCGATATCAGTAATTGTGGTGATCAGAACAGAGTTCGGTATTATACACATCTCCTCAAGGGAAAGGCCCTCACTTGGTGGAATTCGGAACTTCAGACTAGAGGTAGGGAAGCCGCGCTGGGTATGACTTGGGATGATCTGAGAGCTCTTATGCTAGAAGAATTTTGCCCTCGTAACTAGATGAAGAAATTGGAGGTGGAGCTTTGGGATCACACTATGGATGGAGCTAATCTTGTTGCCTATATCGATCGTTTTCATGAGCTAGCACGTCTCTGTCCTCAGATGGTAGTTCCCGAGTCTAGACGCATTGAGCGTTTCATCTATGGTCTGCACCCAGAGGTTCGTCGTTCATTGAGGGGTATCGACCCTCCCACTATTCAGAGTGCTATCCAGCGGGCTGGGGCTATTACAGATGTTTTGGTCAGAGATGGTATTCTATCAGTTGAGAAACGTAAAAATGATGGTGGGTCGAGTAGGCAGAGTAATGATAAGAAAGCTAGGACTGACAAGAACAGTGATCGAGGATCGTACGTTGGACTGGCACCCAAGTGTGGAAAGTGCAAATACCATCATAATAAGAATTCGCCGTGTCGCACTTGTGACAACTGCAAAAGGTTTGGTCATTTGGCAAACGACTGTAGGGTGAAAGCTATAGCAGCAGTTCCAGTGAACACTTATAGGCTTGGAGCGTTTTACGAGTGTGGTAGTACGGAGCATTATCGCAACGTCTGTCCAAAGTTAGGCAACAATGGAGGAAACACCGGAAATCGCGCTAATCAACCACTCATAACCAATGGTAACCAAGGGCAAGGAAATCAAGGTAATCGTAGAAACCAAGCTCGAGGAAGAGCCTACGTGATGGGAGCTGCAGAGGTTCAACAAGTTCCTGATGATATAACGGGTACTTTTATTTACAGAAACTAACATTTCTTTTACGTTATTTCCTATTCGATGACTTTTGCTTCGTATCTTATCTCATGAATTTCGGGACGAAATTCTCTTAAGTCGGGGATACTGTGACCACAGTCACCAAATCCGTCCGGTCAACGTAAATTTTTCGATTAGTCAACGTTCTCTCTAGTTGTCTGTCATTACTTGTTAACTGTTATTTAACGTGAATTTTGAAACTTTAATGCTTATATGTGATTACTTGAGATGGAAAACTTTTAGTGAATTTTTATTTATCGAATACTTGCATGACATGTTAGGAATTTCACTTTAGCATAAGGTTGAGCTTCTACGTATAACACAAACAAAAATTTAACGTTTGGACATTTGTTACTATTATTTGAAGATTCAACGGGAACACAAAGTAAAACTTCCTATTTTAGTTATTTGTAATATTTTCGAGTTAAGTGTTTCATTTAAGTACGTATTCGTATTTAATCTCGAGTTGTGTTTTATATTTTCAGGTTTAAGTTATTTTAGCTAATGTTATTTCTTAATCGAGCAATTTTTCGCATTAAATAAATGTTAAAGCGTAAGCTTTCTACTCTGAGTAATTCCTTTTAAGTTGAGTCTCGTTTATAATCTAATGTGAGTGATTGAAACTCTCATGTTATTGGTGAAAAGTTATAACTACTCGTTTTGTCGTTATTGGTTTTAACCGAAAAATTAAGCTAGTTAATGGACCTTAAAATAATCCACATTTAACCCATAAAATCCTGGGACTATACCCAACCCGCCACCCTAAAACCCTTGATCGGCCAAGGAATCCATGATCCTAAAGTTTTCTATCGGCAAAAAGAATCCCAAAACCTAAACCTAAATCGACCAGCCTATTCTTGTTCATTCGATATTCATCCTAGGATCAGCAAGAGTCGTGATTTTCTTCTCCTTTCTTCCTTATCGTGACCAGCCTCTAGTGTGCAAAAGCTTCGACCGATCCTTGCTTCCACTCACACACTTTGTTCGTTTCGATAAACCTTATGTTTTCTTTTATATTGTTGTTGTTCTTAATTTTATGTCATTAGTTGCTGGATTCTAAGAGTTATTAAAGAGTTTATGTTGGTGTGTGTTTTTTTTGTAAAACAAGTATTAGGGTTTGTAGTAAGTAAAAGTTGTTGAAGAAGTGTTGATAATCGTTTTGATAAATAAAGGTTTTTTTTTTTTTTACATGAGTAGTTTTGTTAAAATTTGTATAAATTGTAACAATATTTGAAATAATTGAGTTAACAACCAGTGCTGGATACGTTCATGGTCAATCTTAGGTTTTCGAAGTGTTCAAAAATGTTTTTATGAATTGTTGGTATGTTTGGGTAAACTTTCAGAAATCGGGTCAGATTCGTAGGTCTGTGTTCTGTTCTCGGAGGCATAAGTCCGTAATTTTGGAAAGGTGTATAAATAAATGTTGTATAGTTTTGAGTTAGCTTTCAAATGGCAGTGGTCTCTTTGTCTAGTTCGCTTTCAAACTCTCTAGAACTTAATTTTAGTGAACGTGGGTCTAAACTATGTTTTGAGTTGGTCCTTTACATCCGAATTTGAGTGCATTTTTTATATGTCTTAAATATGTGAAAATTGAGATTTTAAAACATGAAGTTGTTATTTATATATTAAATACATGATATGCACTTTTTTGTGAATTTACATAATTTTTAGATATTTATAAACGTCTTTACGAATCGTGTTATAAACGTTTCTGAAAAATTCTGAATAGTTTCACCACACTTCATCGGGTCATATCTTAATCATACGAAAGTTTTTTTATTTAAATCTTAACTCTAGGTTGTAGAGATTTTAGTCAAGTTACTGAATATATAATTCTCACTTCCTAATTCAATCATTTGGTCATTCAAATCAGTTATATACAAATGTTGGTCAATCTGGTTTGCTGAAACATATAATGTTGTGTCGGCTTAAACTATTTTTATCTCACTCGTACAGAAGAGTTAGAAGTTGGTATTTGGATATGTTTATTTCTAGTGAGTACACTACATATAATAAATTTGGTTTTAATTTTAAATATATTTAAGTATTTTTCCAAAAATGGTTTATAACCTACTGTCTAGAATCACATGTTTTTTTTTGTAACGTCTTTTGTACTATTTTTATAAAAATCACCAAGAGTCGAAAACTTATGAAATTAACAACACATATTAAAATCTCATTTAAACGTGTAAATTAATTTTGTAGAACAATTCTAACGTGTTTAAACATAACATTCGTTTAGGAAGCTCAACTGACCGAACGCTTAAGTGAATTTTACTTAACTAGCTTGCACGGGACTTGAGGTGAATTTCGTACCCCTAGTTTTAAATGTTTTTAACTTTTTGGGGGAAGACATAGCTTCTTTTACGTGAAATATTATATTTTAAAGTATTATTTTTATTGGACATTTTTGTATGTTGTACCCTACGTGCTATAACAAGTGTGTGTTGGATTACATTATCTTTTCGGCCTTTGCAACGTATTTGACTTTACTGAAGTTGGAAATGTGCTTTGATTACGTATTCAGCCTTGCAACGTATTTGAATTCATTTAAAGTTGGCAAAGTGCTTTGATTACAATAAAGATATCACATGTGAAAAACGTTTAAATTGCAAATATCGTTGTGGATTACCTTGTTACTAGTTTACACATACTGTCCAAAACATTTATCATAATCGTTTATATCATCGTTTGAATTACATATTTGACATTTTCAAGTTACATTTTTCGTATGACAAAGGAGATAGTATTATCTACTTAAACTTCAGTTTTTTTTAAACTATATATTTCGTTACAAGGAATTACTTACACTTTTCTTATAAACTTTACGAACTCACTCAACTTTATGTTGACATTTTAAGCTATGTTTTCAGGTAATGATCGGGCATAGGATGACTAGAGACTTCTTTGGACCTAGAAGACTTGTCTTATGCATTTTGAACTATCATTTTGTTTTGTTTTGAACTTGGGATTGTGTTTGGATTATTTCATTTGGTTTTTACCCGAATTTGGGATTTTACATTTGGATTATTGTTTGTATTGATACTATTATTGTGGATTGACTCCACAAGACATAAGTTTTTTCTTATGATTGTGCGACGTCATGACACGTATTTATCAAATTATATTTATTTCATTTAGATATTCTCTTAAACTATACAATGTGTTGTGACGATCGCCAATCGTGTTGCACCCTACGTTTCCGCCAAAGGTGGGGTGTGACACCTGTATTGGTTTTGAGTTTTCAGCTAATGTAATCATTCTTGTCTCCGAAACACTTGATTTATTTGAAGCACTTGACTCAGTCTGATCGTCCCCTGTAGAGGAAGATTCACAGGAAGAGTCAACTTTCTTTTCCTTCAAATCAAATTCAGTTTTAAGAAAACTGTAATAGTGATTAAACGGTGGAGGTGTTTCATGATATCCCAAACCAGTAACATTTCCACTTGGCCTTTGACGACTCAAAATGGAAGTAAGGGTGGTGGATGAAGTTCGAAATAGTTGAAGTTTCATTTCTTGTTCAGATAATTTAATTTCACAGTTATTTACCTCTTGGACTTTCTCAGCATAACGCCTTTTATGTTTTTCAACACATTCATACAAAATGTCAATCTTTTGTGATTGTTCACTGATAGTACGTAAAAATTAACTTTTATCTTTGGAATCTTGATGAAGCTTGTTGGAAAAATCATTCTTCAGATTAACTTGACTTACCAATTCAAATTTCAAATTTTATGTTGAGCCATCAAGGTGTCCAAAGATTCGTTTAAACGTTTATTTTCCTTGGTTAAAGTTAAAATAGATTGTTCCTCCTTACTGAAATCTTCTTTGTCAGAACATGTACTCTCAGTATCTTGATCACTAACTGAAGCCTTGAATGCATGATTTGAGTTTTCTGAACTTGTAGAACGTATTGTCCACTCATAAGTTTGAGCACCCTCTTGAACAAGCATAGCCTTTGAGCTGAAACTGTCTTGGTTCTCATTTTGCTCAACTTTTGGAATCTTTGACTGTTGACACTCTCTCACTAAGTGTCCCAATTTCTGACAATCACAGCATCGTACTTTAGATTTGTCAAAACCTGTTTTACCAGTACGTGGACTTCTTCCGGTTCGAGATATAAACTTCATGACTCTGTATGTGAGCATTTCCATTTGCCATTGAATATCCATCTCCTCCAGGTCATCACTATCCACTTGATCATAATCTACATCCCAAAGTCATGGGTCAGTTATCTTTCCTAGGATACGATTTTCATTAGCCGTCATGAAGCAAGACAGAATTTCTAATGATTCCTCGACAAATTTCACACTCATTGGCATGTTGTGAGGAGCATGAGTTGCCTTAGTAGACTTTGAACCTTTAGATGGTTTGCCAGATGAAGAGCATGAGCTTCCTTTCGCAGTTATTTCTTTATCAGATTTCAGTACATTAAATCCATAGAGTGTTGGATTTTGAACGTACTCTTGTGATACATAATTGCTCGAGTTTGTTGTTTCATATCCTCTTAATCTTTCAATAATTTTCTCCAATGTTAGAGGATCTACAGTATATGCAGTCTCTTTATCTATCTCGTCTCTCATGAGATTTGAGTATACCTCCCATCTCTTTGGTATAGCATCCAACAGTCTCTCTCTCTTCTCGTCTTCAACGTCTATTTAGAAGTTATCAAGTTCAGCTAACAGATGATAGTATCTGTTTATCGTATCTTCTAAAGATTCATTCGTAGTTGCTTTGAAGATAAAAAACTGTCTTTTTAACATATAATTCCTTTGGCTTTTTGTTGTTTAGATGAACTGGGGCACCTTTTCTCAATTGGTCCCCATAAGGAATTTGCTGACTTGTGTGCCCTAGTGAGATGTAGCAGTTCGTTAGGAAGAGACATCTTTAAACTTGCCCAAACTTTGTTTTCAGCATCAAACACTTTTCTGCATTCATCTGACATACTATTGATAGGAGACTTTTGCACTATACCATTTACAGTCACCGTTGGATGGACGTATTCTGTTTGAGTACAAAACCACATCTAAACATCGTTGAATCTACAGTAAGATTCAAATTTGTCAATCCATTCGTAATAATGAGAACCCGTTAAGAAGTTTCGGTGGACTGTCTAGTTTTAATGATTCCAATTTAATTTATTTCACAAAGTACTGTCTTGACAAACAAAAATTAATCCATGAACTATTAACAAAGCATATGTGATTGAATTTTATGTACTGTAGAACACCAAGTCCAATACAATTCAGATTAGTTGGCCCAATCAGTCGAATTAAGTAAACTTTCAATTTTAGTCCATTAGTCAAATCGTATAAAAGAAATCAAAGACCCAAATTAGGTCCACTTAAGCAGTTCAATAAACAGTCCACAATCTACAGTCCAATAACGAACTTGATTTTACGAATTTAAACTTAATCTTTCACGAACATGTGATTTCAAAACCACGAAATGAACTTGTGATGTCAATCTGTTAACGAACTTGTAATTCAAATCTGTCACGAACTTTTTTTTTCCAAAATCAACCTAGGAACTTGAAATGAAATAATCCACGAACATGAAAAATTACAGTCTTCAAATCGCCAAATCATGAACATCAACTAACCACGAACTTGAACTAACTTGTCACAAACTCAAATCAAGACGAACTTGAATATGTGTTTGGATTCACGAACTTGAACCCAAATCAACAACGAACAAAGAAATCTGAAAACGAACTTGATTTTCCAAACACGAACATAAATTGATCACCACGAACTTAAGAACCTGATTAATTTAACAGTCAATTATCCCAATTCCTTTCACGAACTTTCCGAAACGAACATCAAACTGCCAGTCTGCTTACGAACATCAAAGACACTGCGAACATCAATTTAAGCAATCACGAACTTGAAGCGAATTTCAAAATCAAACGAACATCTGAATCCACGAACTTAAAATCGAATATCAAATGATTTAGCCGAACTTGATTTGGCCTAACATAAATTCAAGACGAACATCAGTCACGAAGATGATTGATTTGAAATGTTCGTCCCAATTTTCAATTTGCTCGCTCCCCCCCCCCCCCCCCCCCCCCCCTTTTATATCGTCGCCGACAAAGAAATTTCAGTCCGTTGTTGATTTGATCTATCTATTTTGATGGCTAAGTGTTTATACGGTTTCCTCAGTTTGTTTGATCCACCAAGCCCAATTAACTTAAGGCCCAAGAGGAAGCTCAATGAAGCCCAATTCAATTCAGAATACAATATCAAGCCCAAAAGAAAAATGAACGGAATTAAACTGAAGCCCAAATGAACTTAAATAACGAACTTATCAAAATCACGAACTAATCAAATTCACCACGAACTAGGAACCCTAAATTTTCGCTGAAGTTGTTAAAACCCTATTTTTATAATCACAACCGTCACAAAAATCAAGAACCCTAATTTTTATAATACAGCCGCCAAAAAATTAAGAACCCTAATTTGCTGAAACCTTTGAATCCAGATTATTAGAAGTCGATTAACCTTGAATTAATCTTGAACCGATTCTCGATAGAGAGTAAAAAAAACGTTTGCTCTGATACCAATTGTAGGTCTCAGTGGTCTGATCAACAGGATTAATCCAATCGATTACAAGGCGGAAACTCATAATCAATTGTATGCAAACAAGTATAATTGACTATAATAGAATAAACACAAACGATTACCAAATTCTGAATAGTTTATTAACCGAATCACTCAATTACAATATAGTATTCCAAGAATTCTCTCTCTAAAACTCTAAGCATTAAACCTAAACCTAAACATGGTGTCCTATGTATAGGAAAACATGTTCATGGGTTTGGGTTACTAATGGGCTTATAAAAATAATACCCAAAACAAACTTAGCCCACGAACAATACAATGTTCCTTGGACCATTAGAGACACGAACATGAACATTAATGATGTTCGTTTATACATACGAACATCATGTTCATTTACATAGAATATAAATATAGACTTAAACCTATCTAGAACAACTGTCACATATATTGCATCAACACTTGTGTTTTGATGTAACATGGTAAGGTAATTGCTTATGCCTAGAGGCAGTTGAAACCCAATGAGGTTAATTACCCTACTCATGACTTAGAGTTAGATGTCGTGATTTTTGCGTTGAACATTTGGAGGCATTATATATATGGAGAAACTTGTGATATTTTCACCGACCGCAAGAGTCTTAAATACATATTCACGGAGAAAGAATTAAACATGAGACAACGAATATGGCTTAAGTTATTGAAGGATTACGATGCTAACATTCAATACCATCCGGGAAGAGTGAATGTAGTAGCCGACGCGTTTAGTAGAAAGGAATTTGGTAGTATCTCTTGTTTGGTTACTCACATTCGAGTATTTGAAAGACTTGATATGGGATTGAGTAAAAGAGGAGCATCGGGAATGTTGGCGAATTTGAAATTCGAGTCCAACTTGATTGCAAGGATAAAAGAGGCGCAATTGGATGATGGGGATTTGTGGGCTATGTTTCAGAATTTAAAAGAGGGTAAACTGAAAGAGCTTAGGGAAGATACTATTCGTGAGGCTCTATTGTATGAGGCTCACAGCTCACCTTTTACTATACATCCTGGTTCGACCAAAATGTATCAAGATTTAATACAACACTTTTGGTGGAGTGTCATGAAGAAATATGTTGGGAGGTGCCTTACCTGTCAACAAGTAAAGATCGAGCACCAACGGGTTAGTGGTTTGTTGCAGTCATTGGACATTCCCGTGTGGAAATATGATGATATCTCTATGGCTTTTGTGTGTGGGTTGCCAAGGACTTTTAAAAGGCATGATGCTATATGGGTTGTGGTTGATAGATTAACCAAATCAGCACACTTTTTGCCTATTCGTATGGATTATTCGGTAAATAAGTTGTCTGAGCTCTTTCAGCAGGAAATTGTGAGGTTGCATGGTGTTCCATCATAATTCGTATCCGATCGTGATCCTAGGTTTACCTCTAGATTTTGGAAGAGATTACAAAAAGCCTGGGGTACTTCTTTTCATCCACAAACTGATGGACAGTCTGAGCGTATGATACATACTTGGGAGGATATGCTTAGAGCTTGTACCGTAGATTGGAAGGGAAATTTGGACGAGTACTTATGTTTGATTGAATTTTCCTACAATAATAGTTGGCAGTCTAGTATTCGTATGGCACCATATGAGATGCTTTATGGTCGGAAATGTAGAGCGCCAATTTTTTGGAGTGAAGCTGGACAGAAATTGATTGAAGGGCCCAAGTTGGTTAGAGTTACTAATGAAAAGGTTGTTATGGCTACGAATCGACTTAAGGAAGTTCATTCGAGACAGAAAATGTATGCCGATTAACACCGACGTCTATTTGAGTTTTGTGTGGGTGATAAGGTGTTTCTAAAAGTGTCACCATGGAAGGGTATACGACGATTTGGTTTGAAAGGAAAGCTCAATCCTCGTTATATTGGACCGTTTGAGATATTGGATCGACTTGGTGAAGTATCTTATCGTTTAGCTTTGCCGCCTCAACTATCTCGTGTTCATAACGTATTTCACGTTTTTCAGTTGTGGGGTTATAACTATCATCCATTGCACGTGGTGCAATATCCTTTTTCTGATATTCGACCCGATCTTTCTTATGTCGAGGAGCCCGAGGCTATTATAGATCGCGAAGAGCGAGTTACTCGTAGAAGTTCTATTCCTTTTGTTAAAGTTCAATGAAAGAATCATTCAGATTGCGAGGCCACTTGGGAGCTCGAGGAAACCATGCTGGTCGAGCACCCTCATTTGTTCGCTATTTGGTGCGCTTTCGTTTCAAGGCTTCTTTCAATTTCGAGGATGAAATTTCTTTTTAATAGGTAGAGTTGTAATATCCTATTTTTTTTTAATAATTGTGATTAAAGTAATAATAATAATAATAATAATAATAATAATAATATCATTAGTCAATGTCAATGAACAAGATAATCAATAATATTAATGAAACGTTGTATAGTAAATATCTCGGGCTTTTCATTTCTAGTCGGTTATAAACAAAAGTAAAAGAGTAGTAGTATGAATGGTCCATATTCATTTGAACACATATTTTTACTATAACAATATTTTAAGGAAAATTTCTTTCTTTGTTTGGGATCGATCAACACAAAGGGAAAGAAAAAAATAATGGTTAATTGGTTTGTAGATTTTAAAGGAGTAAAACTAATACGAGAATTTGTGATTCAAGATTAGAGTCTTCTTTTATCTTATTATTTATTATATTATTACCTAAAATATCTTAAATGGTTTTCATGATAAACGTTAAAAATGCACCTTGTTACATATATACATAATTATCATATATGTGTAACATATTTACGTTATCAAATTATACTTACATATGTTTTATAACAAATCGAACAAGGAATAATATGATAATAATGATTTTATAGAAAAAGAATGATTTGTTACTCAAACATGTTACCTATATTATCACATAACAGTTTTGTAATAATTTATATAATGTTATTATTAAACCTCCTAAGAAACCATAAGAAATAATATAAGTAAACAACTTACTGTAATTTATGAATAAATATTGTTTATGTTTGACTAAAATCAAAATATGTTTTCTTATATTTGAGAATCATATTGATTAACAAATTAAAATAGATATATAGTATATTATAATCTAAGACAATAAAGGATATTACATACTTTTCTATTTAAATGTGCTTTGTACTCATACACTTGTCTTTGTTAGATTTGATTCGGTGATCGCATTCTTTCGGTGATTCTCTCGTTTTTGCCATTGTGGTAATTGGAGATAAGGTACGGATACTCTAGGTGGTACTAGGCTCTTTTCGGTAACATTTTTCCTTTCAAAACTTTGTTTGAATTGTGTATAAAGATTATTGGTATGACATGCTTATTTGTAAAATTGTTTGGTTTGTTAGTCTTTAAGTGTGTTATGATTTTCCTCATTTTAGATGTATTAGCGAAGTTGCAAATCATATTTGCATATTAGGGAATCATAATACGTTGGTCTAATAAATTGTGTAAAAAATCGTGTCTTTAAAAACCCAACCGAAGCAACCCGCAAACAGCCCCTTAGACTGTCCTGAACAGCCCCTAAATAATAAGCTCCCAATTCATCCCACGAAACAGTCCTCGAACAGTATCACACCCCGCTAAAGCGGAAACACGAGATGTGAAGAGCTGGAACATCATTACACGAGTCATAATAAACATAACGGCTTCAAGTCATAGATTAATAAATAAAAGTGTTTACAATTTCAAGAAAAATAACCAAGTCATAGAATTGCAGTACGAATACATAAATAAAGTTTCAATTTAAAATTTCCCAAAAGAAAGTGGACAAGTCTTTTCCCAGATAAGTTCTCACGCGACCGCCTTGACCCGTCCATGCCATGCACCTCATGCTTACACTAAATTTCCTGAAACATAAGATAAAGTGTCAACTACGAAAGTAGTGAGTGATTTACAGTTTAAGTTTCTCGGCAAAAGTTCGGTTAAGTATATAAAAGTAAAAGTTTCCCAAAAAGGAGGTTAGCGGAGAAAGTCGCTTAAAATGTATATATTTAAAGTTTCTAAGTAATGGGCGTATCAATGCCCTAAAGTTCGTATAGACCAAGTAGAGTCAGATTTAGTAAAATCATAGTTGCGGAATCAATCGCTAAAAGTGTTGCGGAATCATTCGCTAAAAGAGTTTATGTATTTATGCGTATAAGTAACTAATTAGATTCTTGTATCAACCTCTTGGCATTCTATAACTTAAGTGTTCACACTAAACCGATTGTTCAACCGTGAGGCCCCTTACCCCGCCTATCCTACGGGGAGTTGTCAAGATCTTAGTAATATGTACTTAGACTGCCATCTAAGCAAGGAACGGTTCTTTCCTAAGTATCGATACCCATTATTACTAAACGGCTCGGAAGTTAATAGTGTGTAAAGTTAAAAAAAGCAGCTGGGCACTAAGTAGTTTTTTTTCAAAAAAAGATAGTTGTCACTTAAGAATCATGTTATAATCTCATCAAGGGTCGGTCTCGCATACAAGTATCAATAATTAGTTTAGCCGAAAAGGGGGCAAGCCTGTAAGTTCAAGTAAGCCAGTAGAGCAAATAAGTGTTTACGCATAAGAGTTTCAAAAAGTTTGTCCAAAATAGATTCATAGTTTCATAAAAGTTTCCAAAGTTCACAATAGTTTCATAAGTTCGTAATAGATTCAAAAGTTCACAAAAGTTGCAATTGTTCGTAAAGTTTCCAAATACAAGTACATCTTATGTTTCCCCCAAAAATCATGCAAAAATACATATTTAAATAAAGGGGTTGTAACTCACGGATTGCGAAGAGTAAGAATGCGAAAGTCGGTCGGAATGGAAGCCGGGAATCACGGATCGCCTAATATTACCAAGATAGTTCAATTAGTTATTATCTTATTATGTTATTTTTATGTAATATAATAGCTAAAATTTAATTAAACTTTAAGTGTCACGGTTAAGTATTGTCCAAAATAGTCCGAAATGGTAATTGTCACGTTTTTGTCCAAAAGTCCATTTAACGTTTATTACCATCACGTCACAAGTTCTTTTGCTCGCTGAAGTGGTTCACATTTTTCTAAGGAAATTTGGGCAGCGCTTCCGCGCCCAAATTTCATATCCAAAAATGCAATTTACATTTCCGCTCACAAATCACTTATAACACGATAGCACATTAATCTAGTTCATTTTAAGTCCGATTAGTCCATATATGTCTCAAATGTTATTACTTTTATGTTTCTCAGTCCCACACCTCATACATTAAAAAGTCAGCGGGTCAATGTTGCTTAAAACGATCAAAACGACAGAATTTCGGAAGAAAAGCAGGCATGTGCGCCGCTGTGAAGGCTAGGACGACGCACAGAACACATTTTTGTGTCCCACTGCGTCATCCTGGCTTCTAGGACGGCGCACAGCCTCGGGTTTTCGGGTTTTTCTTGCAAAACGTTTATTTTAGCCATAGATCTCGACATGCATTAGCTTTAAACTTATTAAAACATCATTTTAACAGTTTCTAAAGTGTTTTTAGCCGTAAGTTTATAGATCCAAAGGTTATTTCGGTTAAAAATCGTTTTTGACCATAAAAAGTCATAAATCTTTGTAAAAACTTATTTTTTTTGTCTTAGATCTTACATGCAAGTAACAAAATCAGTAAATAATGAAAAGGGAGTGATTTCTACCGAAGGGATTAGCTTGGATGATGATTTGGCCGGATTTTAGCTTCAAAAACCTTTACGAAAATGGTCCTTTACCGAAATATTTTGGCTTCTCTTGCTCCTCTTGATGTTTCAAACGTTTTGGATGGATAAAAGGTGTGTTTAAGGGCTGTGTTTCACTGGAACTTGGGGTTTTTGAGAGAGAGTTTGAGAGAAAAATGTTTATGTGTGTGTTTTTGTTTAAGAAAAATGATAAAATGAAAAAGGAAGTAAAGAAAATGTAAAGGGTGAGTCTAGGTACTGCCAAAAGCAGTAATGGAGTGTAATAGTCCGAGATTGATTGGTTGGTGGGTTTAGAAATCGAGACATGCAAGTTTTTCAAATAAATTACAAAATCAGTCCTGCAGGACGGCGCACAAAGCATGTGTGCGTCGTCCTGGACCATTTTTGTAACAGATTTTGTGTTTTGGCTGTTTTTGTATTATTGCTTCGTTGGACCTTTTCGTTAACTAAAGTTTTAAAGTATGGTACATTATGAACTTAGGAAAGTTCATTAGGAGTTTTCTTGGTATTAGGACTTATATAAATTGATTCCGGGTGTGATTCCGACACTGTCGCGTTTCCGGTTATTGAACAGTTAATGACTACGGTAGACCATAAGAGAGACATAGAGTATAAAATGCACCTGAATTTGGACGGTTGTCACATTCTCCCCGGGTCGAAAGAAATTTCGTCCCGAAATTTAGTTCGTCCTATTATGAAGAAGTGTTCTCGAATAGATGTGGATATTTCTGACGGAATTGGTCTTCACGTTCCCATGTGAATTCGTGACCACGTCGGGAATTCCACCAAACCTTGATAATCGGAATACGACTCTGCCTGAGTTGTTTGACCTCGCGGTCAACAACTTCGAGCGGTTCTTCAATGAAGTTTAGTTTGTTGTCGATTTTGACCTCGTCAAGAGGGATGACGATGGTCTCATCGGATAGACACGTTTTCAAGTGTGAGACATGGAATACATTATGATTTATGAACGTTCGAGAGAGTCTGGGGGAGTTGGAGACGATAAGCAACGGGACCGATACGCTCAATGACTTCAAATGGACCGGTGTACCTTGGACTTAGTTTGCCGCGCTTTCCGAAGCGGACTACTCCCTTCCATGGCGATATCTTGAGAAGCACTCTATCGCCAACTTGGAACTCGAGGGGTTTCCTTCGGTTGTCTGCGTAGCTTTTCTGCCGGGTACTGGATGTCTTTAGTCTTTCACGGATAGTGGTGATCTTGTCGATGGTTTCCTGGACGATGTCGAGTCTCGTAAGTTGTCGATCGCCAGCTTCTAACCAACAAAGCTGTGACCGACACTTGCGTCCATATAGAGCCTCGAATGGTGCGCACTTGATGCTGGCATGGTAGCTGTTATTGTAGGAGAACTCGACCAAAGGAAGGTGAGCGTCCCAACTTCCTCTGGAGTCGACTACACATGCTCTCAGCATATCTTCAAGTGTTTGGATCTTCCTTTCGCTCTGACCATCGGTCTGAGGGTGGTAAGCAGTGCTGAGGTCCAGTCGCGTTCCTAACGATTTCTGAAGGGCATTCCAAAAGCGGGACATGAATCGACTATCCCTATCGGAGATGATGGAGAGAGGTGTTCCATGACGAGAGACGATCTCGTTGATGTAGACTTGAGCGAATTTCTCCATCGAGTGATTTTCTCGAACCGGTATGAAATGAGCGGATTTTGTCAAACGGTCCACGATTACCCAAATCGTGTCGTTACCCCTAGCCGTACGGGGCAACTCAGTGACGAAGTCCATAGAAATTTGTTCCCACTTCCACATGGGAATCTCTGGTTGCTGAAGTAGACCTGAGGGCTTCTAATATTCCGCCTTGACCTTAGAGCAAGTAAGGCACTTAGCTACATACAAGGCGATATCCTTCTTCATGCCCGGCCACCAGTAATATTCCCGAAGATCCTTGTACAACTTGTCGGATCCTGGATGGATGGAGTATCTAGATCGGTGGCCCTCGTCCAAAATGAGTTTCCGGAGATCCTCAGATTTTGGAATCCATGCTCGCCCCTTAAGGTAGTGGATTCCGTCGGACTTGCGTTCGAATTCCTTTTCATGATTATGCAGCGTTTCGACCTTAATGTTCTCGGGTTTCAACGCTTCTTGCTGCGCGTTTGCGATCTGCGATCGAAGACTCGTCTGGATTTGAATTCCTAATGCTCGAACTCGAGATGGCTTTACCCTTTCCTTCCGGCTTAGGGCATCTGCTACTACGTTTGCTTTACCCGGGTGGTATTGGATCTCGCAGTCGTAGTCACTTAGCAGTTCTATCCATCTACGTTGCCTCATGTTGAGCATTTTCTGGTCTAAAATGTGCTGAAGGCTCTTGTGGTCAGTGTAGACCGTACACTTAGTGCCATACAAGTAATGCCTCCATATTTTCAGAGCGAACACGACGGCTCCCAGTTCTAAGTCGTGTGTTGTGTAGTTCTGCTCGTGTACTTTAAGTTGCCTAGAAGCGTAAGCGATGACCTTGTCCTTCTGCATTAGTACACATCCAAGTCCTTGGTGGGATGCGTCGCAAAACACTACGAAGTTATCCGTGCCCTCTGGCAGGGACATAATCGGTGCGTGACACAGTTGATATTTGAGCTTCTGGAAGGAATCCTTCTGATCTTTTCCCCAAATGAAGTCCTTGTCTTTCTGAGTGAGCTCGGTGAGGGGCTTAGCGATCTTAGAGAAATTCTCGATGAACCTTCGATAATAGCCAGTCAACCCTAGAAATTGACGGATTTCCGTCGGAGTCGTCGGGGCTTGCCATTTCTCGATCGCTTCGATTTTAGCTGGATCTACATGAATCCCTTCTTGGTTGACCACATGACCAAGGAAGTGTACCTCTCGGAGCCAGAATTCACACTTCGAGAATTTGGCGTACAATTTCTGATCTCGGAGGAGTTCTAGGATGAGCTTAAGGTGTTTCGCATGATCCTCCTTGTTCCTTGAGTAGATGAGAATGTCGTCTATGAATACGATTACGAATTTGTCTAGGTATGGCCTACACACTCTGTTCATTAGGTCCATGAACACTGCTGGTGCGTTGGTCAGACCAAAAGGCATGACAAGAAATTCGTAATGACCGTAATGAGTTCGGAATGCGGTTTTCGGAATGTCGGTCTCGCTGACACGAACTTGGTGATAACCCGAGCGGAGGTCGATTTTGGAGAAGTAAGTTGCACCCTGCAACTGGTCGAACAGGTCATCGATCCTCGGGAGTGGGTATCGGTTTTTGACGGTCAGCTTGTTCAGCTCTCGATAGTCAATGCACATGCGGAAGGATCCGTCTTTCTTTTTAACGAAGAGGATTGGGGCTCCCCAGGGGGACGAACTCGGGCGAATAAGACCATGGTCTAAGAGTTCCTATAACTGTTTTGACAGTTCTAGCATTTCGGGTGGTGCCAGACGGTACGGTGTCTTGGCAACCGGTGCTGCGCCAGGAATGAGGTCTATTCGGAATTCCACTTGTCGTTGAGGTGGCAGCCCTGGAAAATCCTCTGGAAAGACTTCTGGATGATCCTTGACTACTGGAATATCTTGGATTCGGCTCTCTGCAGGTTTACGCTCGACGACATGGGCAAGGAATGCGTCATAGTCCTTCTGAAGGTACTTGCGCATTTTGATGGAAGGCACGATGCGAAGTTGTCGTCCAGGCTTGTCTCCCTGAACAACGAGAGTCTCTTTTTCCGAAAGAGGGATACGGATGAGTTTGTCGAAACAGACGATCTCGGCTCGAAAGCGAGACAGCCAGTCCATTCCAACGATGACGTCGAAACTTGAAAGCTCGATAGGAATTAGATCAATGGGGAAGATTTTGTCAGATAAGCATAGCGAACATCCTAAGATTATATCCTTAGCTTCAAACTCTTGACCGTTAGCATATTCGACGGTAAAACTATCCTTAAGGACTTTAGATCCTAGGTTAATGAGGGGTCTAAATTCTAAGGAAATGAAGCTTCTCTCAGCTCCTGAGTCGAATAGTACGGATGCAAAATGATCATCGATGGAAAACGTACCAGTAACTGCGTTGGGGTCCTGACGTGCTTCCTCAGCTGCTGTTGCTGCTGCTGTTGTTGTTGCTGCTGATGATGATGGTTGTTGACATTGGCGTTTATCCCGGCGGTGATCTGAGCGATCATGTTGGGCATTTCCGCATTCAACTACTCAGCGGCTTGTTCAGCAATGATGCTAGCGTTTGAGCGAGGAGCCATGATTCTACAATCAGAAGAATAGATTCAATTTAGAACGCACGAATGGAATACGATAAGAATATAATTTAGTGAATGTTGATAATAACAACACGAGAATAACATGAATGAACAAATAGTACACGCATGACAATGATTCAAGAGATAGAACTATAATGATCGTCAATAGTAAAAGATTCACACCATAAGATAAGTACAATAATAAAAGATAGAAGTTCCATTAATGATAATAAGGTTTGTTACAAGTACTGAATGAGAAAATACGATTACAATACATAGAAGGAAAATGAGGTAAATAGTCTAAGTCGTGTACAATGAGAAAATTACGACTAGGCTAGGTACAGTACAATACAAGGAAATAACTAATGGCGCCTCTCTAGGAACATCTTGGCCGCCATGACCGCAATCAACGTGCCCATCACCAGGTACACACCAATGAGGTGCTGCACGGTTCGTGCCGTAGCTCGGGTCGATGCGATGACTCATAACGCCTGCTCCGAAAATTGTTGTGCAGAGTCAGTGACCTCACTGATAAGGAGCCCCTGCTGCTGGGTCTCCCGTGCCAGTCCCCGTACCTCGCGGTGCAGGTGAAGGAATGCGGCCGGTGGGGGAGGCTGAAGGGTAGGAGGCATCCTCTGCCTAGCGGCCTCAACATCTCTAGCGCGCTGCATTTCCTCGCGCTCCATCTGTCTCTCCCAGGAGTAATGGTCCATGACAGGGTTATGTGGGGCCTCCTCTACAGGGTGACCAAATGGGAGGTGGGAAGGCGGCCCGGGAGAATGACCTGCTTTCGCGCGGTCAACCTGGTACGGGGCCCCCGGTACTGGGGTGGCGCGGCGACGGGTACCGGTGGTGGGGGTGGTAGCACAGCCCTCGGGCTGGACCCGATGCTGCTGGAGATGGCCATGGAGGTGTCCTCCGTGGGGTCGGTGGTCTGTCGGCGATGGCTTTCAGAGGCGGTGCGGCCCTCAGAAGGCGAAGCGGCTCTAGGTAGCGAACGGGACTGAGATCGTGACGGTGAACGCGAACGGGAGGAGTGAGACATGACGGATCTGTGAACAATGAGTTTCGTAAGTATGTGAAGACACAAAAGAATTATAAAGGAAATGTGTAATGAAATGCTTGCACGGGTCAGTCACGTGAGAATCGGGAAAAGACAGAACCGGGAATTTTTCGACTCAAAGACCGTTAACAATAGTAATTACGTTCCGTCCTTGCATAATTCATTTTGAACTAGACATGGGTGATCAGGCCATGCGTAGTTAAAAATAACCATGCAATCGCGAAATTAATTCCCTAAAGTTTGAACCCATAAATGATTTTCCGAAAAAGGCCTTGGTTATAGTTTGATTTCGAAAATTTTGAAAAATTTTTAAAACCGTTTTCACTATAACCTGTGCTCTGATACCAAGTCTGTCACACCCCGCTAAAGCGGAAACACGAGATGTGAAGAGCTGGAACATCATTACATGGGTCATAATAAACATAACGGCTTTAAGTCATAGATTAATAAATAAAAGTGTTTACAATTTCAAGAAAAATAACCAAGTCATAAAATTGCAGTACGAATACATAAATAAAGTTTCAATTTAAAATTTCCCAAAAGAAAGTGGACAAGTCTTTTCCCAAATAAGTTCTCACGCGACCGCCTTGTCCCGTCCATGCCATGCACCTCATGCTTACACTAAATTTCCTGAAACATAAGATAAAGTGTCAACTACGAAAGTAGTGAGTGAGTTACAGCTTAAGTTTCTCAGAAAAAGTTCGGTTAAGTATATAAAAGTAAAAGTTTCCCAAAAAGGAGGTTAGCGGAGAAAGTCGCTTAAAATTTATATACTTTTAAAGTTTCTAAGTAATGGGCGTATCAATGCCCTAAAGTTCGTATAGACCAAGTAGAGTCAGATTTAGTAAAATCATAGTTGCGGAATTAATCGCTAAAAGTGTTGCGGAATCATTCGCTAAAAGAGTTTATGTATTTATGGGTATAAGTAACTAATTAGATTCTTGTATCAACCTCTTGGCATTCTATAACTTAAGTGTTCACACTAAACCGATTGATCAACCGTGAGGCCCCTTACCCCGCCTATCCTACGGGGAGTTGTCAAGATCTTAGTAATATGTACTTAGACTGCCATCTAATCAAGGAACGGTTCTTTCCTAAGTATCGATACCCATTATTACTAAATGGCTCAGAAGTTAATAGTGTGTAAAGTTCTAAAAAACAGTTGGGCACTAAGTAGTTTTGTTTCAAAAAAAGATAGTTGTCACTTAAGAATCATGTTATAATCTCATCAAGGGTCGGTCTCGCATACAAGTATCAATAATTAGTTTAGTCGAAAAGGGGGCAAGCCGGTAAGTTCAAGTAAGCCAGTAGAGCAAATAAGTGTTTACGCATAAGAGTTTCAAAAAGTTTGTCCAAAATAGATTCATAGTTTCATAAAAGTTTCCAAAGTTCACAATAGTTTCATAAGTTCGTAATAGATTCAAAAGTTCACAAAAGTTGCAATTGTTCGTAAAGTTTACAAATACAAGTACATCTTATGTTTCCCCCAAAAATCATGCAAAAATACATATTTAAATAAAGGGGTTGTAACTCACGGATTGCGAAGAGTAAGAATGCGAAAGTCGGTCGAAATGGAAGCCGGTAACCACGGATCGCCTAATATTACCAAGATAGTTCAATTAGTTATTATCTTATTATGTTATTTTTATGTAATATAATAGCTAAAATTTAATTAAACTTTAAGTGTCACGGTTAAGTATTGTCCAAAATAGTCCGAAATGGTAATTGTCAAGTTTTTGTCCAAAAGTCCGATTTAACGTTTATTACCGTCACGTCACAAGTGCTTTCGCTCGCTGAAGTGGTTCACATTTTTCTAAGGAAATTTGGGCAGCGCTTCCGCGCCCAAATTTCATATCCAAAAATGCAATTTACATTTCCGCTCACAAATCACTTATAACACGATAACACATTAATTTAGTTCATTTTAAGTCCGATTAGTCCATACATGTCTCAAATGTTATTACTTTTATGTTTCTCAGTCCCACACCTCATACATTAAAAAGTCAGCAGGTCAATGTTGCTTAAAACGATCAAAACGACAAAATTTCGGAAGAAAAGCAGGCATGTGCGCCGCTGTGAAGGCTGGGACGACGCTGGAACTTGGGGTTTTTGAGAGAGAGTTTGAGAGAAAAATGTTTATGTGTGTGTTTTTGTTTAAGAAAAATGATAAAATGAAAAAGGAAGTAAAGAAAATGTAAAGGGTGAGTCTAGGTACTACCAAAAGCAGTAATGGAGTGTAATAGTCCGAGATTGATTGGTTGGTGGGTTTAGAAATCGAGACATGCAAGTTTTTCAAATAAATTACAAAATCAGTCCTGCAGGACGGCGCACAAAGCATGTGTGCGTCGTCCTGGACCATTTTTGTAACAGATTTTGTGTTTTGGCTGTTTTTGTATTATTGCTTCGTTGGACCTTTTCGTTAACTAAAGTTTTAAAGTATGGTACATTATGAACTTAGGAAAGTTCATTAGGAGTATTCTTGGTATTAGGACTTATATAAATTGATTCCGGGTGTGATTCCGACACTGTCGCGTCCGGTTATTGAACAGTTAATGACTACGGTAGACCATAAGAGAGACATAGAGTATAAAATGCACCTGAATTTGGACGGTTGTCACAAACAGCGACTAATTTATCCCTCGAACAGTCCCCGAAACAACCCATTTTAGTCCCCCGAAACAGCCCGTAAACAACCCCCTAGACTGTCCCTAAACAGCTCGTAAGCAGTCCCAAAATAACCTGAAATCAACCCCTAAACAGCCCCGAACTTGTCCCGAAATAGCTCGGTAAAGAACACGTGTGAGTGTGGCGATTGGTACGGTGATTCGTATAGATTGTCCCTCATTCCGTGTGGCTTTGCAAGTCCCGATAAGTGTCCGTTTACTTTGTTATTTCTAAAGCTTTGAAAATCTTGTTATGGTGGCTCGTGACAAGAATTAGGCAAACGGTTGGGTTAGACACGTGAATTTTAAACGAATAAAAAGCCATATTAATAAACATTTTAAGTTTGCGGTCAAACCAAAATACTTGTGTTTATTTTTAAATAGCTTTCTAAAACATATTTCGAATGACTATTAATCACTTTGAAAAGTTGTAAAGTATTTGAAAATTTATATTACATAAGTCGGTCAGAACGGTTTCTTAAAATATGCCAAGAGTAATCTATCCATTAAGGTCCATGGGTTCGTTATTGTGACACCGATAACGTGACATCGACCGTAACGATGTATTATGGTATATCTACGGCGTCTCCTTTTAATTACCCGATAGTTGGTACGAGCTCTTTGCTATACATTATTATAGGAGGCGTATGGATCGATCCTAGGAATTTTGTGTGTTTGATGGTGGACGTTATCGTAGTGTAATACGAAATGTTTGCACTGAAATGAATGATTAGTGGAGTAGCTACACTATGATTTCATTGTATTTGTTACATATTTGTTTGACTTTTAGTGCATTATGTTATGAAATTTAGCCTTTTTATATTTTGATATACGTCCTATTAAATACTTTGGGATTATATATATTTGTACTCTGCTTTGAAAATAAGTTTGTTTCGATATTAAGTTTGTATTTGAAATTAGTCTTTGCGTGTCATACTATACTCTTGTCTCTTTTATCTGCTCACTGGGCTTTGGCTCAATCGTATTCCTTTTTTCATCTTTCTTTTACAACAGGTGATCAAGTGGGCTTTGGGAACGAAGAAAGAGTGTATAGTTGAAGTGGACTTAGCAACTTTACCTTAGAGTTTCTCAAGCTTTAGTACTTTGGATCTTTTGTTTTATTAGTACCTTTTGAGGAATGTCGACTAACTTTGTCTTTTGACTCTTGTTTGACTTTGAATAAGATTAACGCACTTTTTGCCTTTAAGTTCCTTTTGATATCATTTTGTACTCTTTGTAAGATTGGGGCGTTACACATTCTTTCAACTCTTTCACTACAAAATGTTTTACCCAAATGAGTTTTTCATTTATGGAACGCTATCTTCGCAATCGTCTACACTCGCTTCCAACCAAAACTTACCACAATCCCACATAAGTAGTTTCGCAAACTTCCAATCACAAGGCGGAGCTTTCCATTACCTACTCAATGCTTGTACACAACAAAAACAACCATCACAATTTTAACCACCACCACAAGAATCTGAGTTCCGACCCTCTCATAGGAGAAAAACAAAGAAAAGCCCTCACATTGGTCACAAGGTCAAGGGAAATGTTTGACGATGGGTTCATATATCCGAACCGAAAATAATCAAAGTGGGAAATCATTTTGGTTATCGTTTTTCATGATGAATTCAACGAAATTGGAAATCCTATTCACAAAAGATCAACTATCGGGAAAATGGAAGCTTATGGGCAAATCCGTGAGATTGTCCATTTCGTGTTCGGATGGAGCAAATAGAGAACGACGAATTAGTGAGGATGACTTGAAGGTCTACAATATAGCGGACCAATATTTTTACAACGAAAAACAAATAACTTTTAACCACAAAAGTGCACTGACCGTTTTTAAAGAAAGCACTAAAATCTCTAAATCTCGACCTCGTGGTTCCCGTTCAATGGCGAAGTTGTGACAACCGTCTTAGTTCAGGTGAAAACCGCATTCTCTACCTTTAACTTATCTTTGTATTGACCTCGTCGTTACTTGTCTCGTAAACTCGTGTACGTCGGAATCGAAATCGGAATCACACAAAATGAATCTTAATACCAAGAAAATACTTAGTGAACTTGTCTAAGTTCCTATTTAAAATAACCGGAAACTTTCAACTAACGAAACGCTTAACAAAGAAAACTAAACGAAAACGAAGCAGTGGAAAAGTCACCACCTCTTGCGCCGCAAGAGGTGGTGACTGCGGCGCAAGACGGCTACAGAAATTTTAAATTTTTGTTGTTGCTAGTGCTTGGTGACTCATCCAAAACCGACCCAAATGACCAACACCTGTATAAACAAGTGTCAAACTCCCCTTTAATCCAGAAAATTCACATTGGTATCATCTCCCATTGTCACATTCATTTTTGCAAGACTAAACACACACTCACACTCATTCTCTCTCAACTCTCACATACAAACACACACAACTCTTTCAAAAACAACCCCTTCTAAGGCATAATCTAACTAATTCAAGGGCATTTTCATACATTCATCACCATCATTTCATCATTTCAAAGGTAAAAATCTTGTTCTTGAACTTATTTTTCATATTTACTCAAGATTATACATAAATCATCAAATCTATATATGTTTTATAACTAAAATGATGAAAGCATATCAAAAACTCCATTGCATGCAATTTTTATTGGTAAAAATGGAAGTTTATAAACTGGAAAATCTGGAATTTTCAATAATATAAACAAAGGTTATGTTTTTCAATTTAAGATTTTGATTTATGACTCTAACCGAAGAAATCGACAGAATCTGTTGCATGCATGTAAAAATTATGAAATATTGACCAAAGATGTAAACTGTAAAATGTAACTTACTGTCAAAAATTGGGAATCTAACTCCTATTTTTAGATTTGTTATGAATTTTACAGTATTTAATCTGATTTAAACTTGATTTTTTGAGAAAACATACCAAATGAATTAATCAGATTATAAAAATTTGACATAGTCTAGAACCTGTCAAAATATGATTTTACAGATTTTACTGGAATTTTTGGAATTAATTTACTATTATTTACTGTTTTTACGGTTAAAACGCGTTTAATGCGTAAACTACTCTAACTTCTTCAAAAACTGTCGGATTGAGACGAATCCAGTTTCTATGACTTCGTATTCCAGAACGTGATTTTTTTGTTATTTTTATAAAATTTTAGAACAACAGAATCTGACAGTTTCATAGTTGGTATAATTTAGGTTTACGCGATTCCGATTCCTATTCCGGTCACTCCACGCACACTCCTAGTACTATCCTCTCGCTTTAGCGTAAGTCCTTGTGATTCATTAGATTCATTTCACATATTCGAGTTCAGTTTGTGAAGCGGGAAAATGATTTGTTATTTTGGGCATTCTTTATATAGCGCGGAAGCTCTGCCGAATTTTAGCCAGAACCGACCCACCTTCGTCCGAGCTATCTTTTCACCGCCTCATTCTCACGTGAGTTACAACCCCATTTAATTACTGTTTTCAAATAACTTTTGGGGGAAACAAGAGATCTAACGAACTTGGAACTATTATGAACTTTTGATGAAATTGTGAACTCTTATTGAACGTTTTGTGGAACTTACATGTGAAAACAGTTTTAATTGCCCTTTTTCGGCTAAATGGTTTGCCACCCTTTTTCGGCTAAATGGTTTGCCACCCTTAATCGGCTTTTTGGTTCAAATCTGTTATAAATTTATTACTTTTGCCACACTCGGCACCGTATTTAATTTGTTTAATGCCACTCTCGGCACTCGTATGAACTCTGATTGATCGTATAACTAACGTGACTCTTGAGGGATATAACTAACCATAAGTGACTACTACTAGTTTGAAAAATGAAACATTAGTGCCCACCTTGCAAACACACTATTAGCTTTGATAAGCCGTTTAGTATTTATGAGTATCGATACTTAGGAAATAACCGTTCCTTGCTTAGGCGGCAGCTTAAGTACATATTACTTGATCAGAAATGACTCCCCGTAAGTAGTCGGGGTAAGGGGCCTCACGGTTGGTAATTCGGTTTAGTGTGAACACTTAAGTTATATTATGCCAAGTAGTCGTTATACATGATTTCAATCAATAGTTTACTTATCTTGCGCGTATAGAGTTATACGACTTCCGCAACTATCTTTTAAGCAACTGTCTTGGTTCGAACTATCTTTTGAGCAACTTTTGGATCGAAACTATTCTTTAAGTATTGTTCTACTTTTAGAAACTTCTAAGTATAGATATACTTAACTCAAACCCTTTTTAGTCGAGGACTAGAAAACTGTAACTCACTCACTACTTTATTGTAGTTGACACTTTATCTCTTGTTTTAGGAAATCAAATGTAAGATACGAAGTGCATTATGTGGATGGGTCTGGCATATCACGTGAAGTCATGAATCGGGAGAAGACCTATTTTGATTATATTTTGGGAATTTTGTTAAACAATTTACTATGTTCTTATGTTATGTACTTGTCAAATGCTTGGTTATCTTTAAACTGTAAACTCATGTTTTATTCGTAATGACTTGAAACCGTATGTTTTAATTATAACTCGTGTGATGATATCTTTGCTCTTCACATTCCGTGTTTCCGCTTTAGCGGGGTGTGACAGAAGTTGAGTGGGGGCGAGAGTGGGCTACGGCCCATCCACAAATATTTTTCGATGTATATATGTATTAGTTTTATGGTTCGGAAATTTGCAATTAACTTATTTTTGGCTCACCCATTCTCCATAATTAACTTAATTTATCTTTTAAATTGCTAGGGAGTTATTATATTGTTAAGGAAACATTCATCTTGGACACCGCCAAAATCTCAACAATTTAAAATTATAACATCATCTTTTATTTTTCATGATAGTTTCATACTTATTAATTTGAAGAAAAAAAATGCACTATACAATCTAAAACTAAAAGTAACGAATAAACATATAAAGGGATCTTATTACATCACGTTTTAGTGTCAATTAGTTTATTTTGGCCTACGCACGAACAAATTCCTAGTTACGCTAGTGTACTCGATACTCGAAACAAAAAGAGTGTACCAGATGAGGAAACTCCGGTAAACCTCGACAAAGATAAAGACAAATCTGAGCTTTATAACGGTGATCGAATTGTGAGACCTCAAGGAAAGTAGCGAGCAACAAAAAATGCACCTTCTTATTCGTCTTCCGGCATTTCTTCCATGAGTTTCGATTAAAAATATGAAGTTTTGATCCAGTTGCGAGAGCTCCGAATTGCTAAGGAACAAGAGATCAAAGTAAGAAGATGCATCGTGGGTGAGCAAAAAAATGGTACCGGTACCAACCGAATATAAACGGTACGATACTCGGTATCATATTTTCCAAAAGTTCGTTATTCGGTACCAATGGTACCAGTATTTTATATGATACCGTACCAACTAGTACCGAACCGGTTTATTTCGGTACGATATTCAGTACCAAATAAATGACTAAAATAAAATTGGTATCAATCGGTTCGGTATGGGACTGGTACCACGCTCACCCTATATTATTACCTATTTCTTTAAATGCCTACGGATACAATGGCTCAATAAGACCGCATCCGAGATGAGAAGAAAAAAGAGGAAATTCGAGATGCATTATTTATCGTTGGTGATGATACATAATGATTTCGTTATGTTGTTTTATTTTTAAGAAATTGCAATGATTTTCTTTAAAGTATTTATAATGCCTTTGATTAGTATTATTGTTGTAACGCTCTTTTTAATTTATGTAACCGCAATTTTAATTATTAATGTAGTTGTTATTTTATTTTATAAAAGGGAGAATTACATATATCTCCAATAAAACTTGAATAATTACATATTTACCCATTAAAACTCCAAAATAACGAATATACCCATTTTATATATTAGTACAATTATACCCTTATGTTCTTAACGTCGAATTGAGTGCTAAAGCCAGAAAAATGATACATGAATGACGTAATTAATACATTGATACATGAGTGTGTTTTTCTTCAAAGTAATTTCGATTATTTTCGGTTCGCGTTTCGAAAAGCTTCAATGTTGCTTCGGATTAATATATACTTATTCCAGAATATGAGAATATGATAGGTGATTTTGTGATGATTAAAAACAAATCCATTCATTTTATCGAGATTATGTACTAGTAATAAGAATTAACCCACGTGATTTGAAAATGTATTTTTATGTGTGTATCTAATGTCGGGAGTTCAATACAGGTTTAATGAAACCATATATGCAATTTGGGAAAAAGGGCATAATAGTCATATTTGAAATTGTTTTAGATTGAGAAATAAAAATGGATAAATTTGTAAAATTAAGAAATATAAATGGGGATATATGTTATAAAAAATGTATTTAATAAAGGAGAAATGAAGATTAGAAAAGCGTGTGGATCTCATATGAAATTGTAATGAAGTGTTAGACACGAACCAGGGCCCATTTAAAACATTGTTATGACATTAATATACTTGATGAGGCCCATGCCCAATTAACACATTGCTATGAAACAGTTTTTATTAAATATTCAATTTCTTATGTGACGGAATTTCTTTGTTATGTTTTATTTTAATGATAACGTATTAAAATAAAAGATATATTTGTCAAAAATGTTAAAAAATTATTAAAATAACAGAATTTTAACTTGGATAATAAATGTTACTCCTTTCGTCCCACTATAAATACCCATGTTTTAGTTTTTGAGGTCATTTATTTTCAAATTTAATCTTAAATATCATTTTTTGTGTTATAAACTATTTAATGAAAATTACAGCAATAAAAACAAAAACACATTTAATATCCAATCCAATCATGTATTTTACATAAAATATTATATAACACACACAAAAATATTTAATATCGAAGTTTAAAATTAAAACTTTAAAAAGTAAAACGTGGACATTTATAGCGTGACGGAAGGAGAGTATGTGTTTTAATTTGAGAAAATTTATATAAATATTTTCTTTTAACTTCAATTACATATCTATCCAATATAAAAATTTAAATTACATGTACAATATTTTAAACTTGATAATTAACATATATCTAAAATGACTAATTTATATTAGTTAAAACACTAAAATACATATGAAATACTATTTGATCTTAAAATACTTTTTTATGAATGAATTAAGCATATAATTGGTTATTGTATATATTAAGGTTAAAAATGATAAAGGTTAAAATTGATTTAAAAAAAATAAAAATAAAAAGTTTCTGCTCTTAAACTTGAAACTAAAAAGTTATGCATGTTTCATAAATTATGAAATAGTAATATAAGAATATAGATAATAGATATCAACACGGGGCATCGTATAAATCATTTTTGTGGTTTTAATTTAGTTTTTGTTTACATCATGTCAAATAATCATTTACAAGGTCGGTCGAAACCATGTACAAGAAGTATGAGTGACAGGATCTTGAGATCGGAAGGTGCCTATTTCTTATGATATATATATATATATATATATATATATATATATATATATATATATATATATATATATATATATATATATATATATATATATATGGGAGGGTTCATATAAAAAGTGTTAAATTTGTAAAAAGTGTGAGAAGCATTGTGGGAGTGACATGTGGCAAGCTTGAATTTTTTTTTTTTTTTAATAAAAAAAAAAATATTTTTAATAAAAAAAATATTTAAAAAAAAATCGAAATTTTTTTTTTCGAGAATTTTTTTTTTCTTTTTGCTCGAAAAAAGTTGTGTACGAAAAAAAAAAATGATACACATTTATGATGCACATTTATGATGCACATCTATGATGAACATTTTATATGTGCATCATAGTTGAATATCATAGTTTTTTTTGTGCATCATTTATATGAATCATATTTTTTGTGCATCATATTTTGTGTGTGCATCATATGACGTGGCAGATGACGTTATCAAAAAGAATTTCAAATTTTTTTTTTTTTACGATTTTTTTTTTTTTTCAAAAAAAAAATATTATTTTTTTAAATATCTTTTTATTAAATTTTTTTTTTTTTCCAAACTTGCCACATGTCACTCCCACAATGCTTCTCACACTTTTTACAAATTTAACACTTTTTATTTGATCCTACTCCTATATATATATATATATATATATAAAATAAGTTTATTGGAAGGTGTCTCTTAGTCCCTGCTATACATTTGTATATCCACCAATCTCATCATTCAAGGGACATGTGTATGTAATTATCCATCCTGAGAGAGCCTCGAATCCGAGACCTCCCACAGATAGGCAGCATGTTATATATATATATATATATATATATATATATATATATATATATATATATATATATATATATATATATATATATATATATATATATAAGGAGGATCAGATAAGAAAATAGATTTTTGGTGAAATGTGAGAAAAGACTTTGTTAGAGCAAGAATCGACAGGCTCAGTAACTTGGGTTAGATTGATCACTCTCTTGGCCTCCTGCTCAAGCAGAGCAAACCTAACAGACTCTTGGCGAGTCTAAGGTGGACAAGAGATTGATCGGAAAGGCTTGACGGAATATGGTTAAGTATTCCGGTCAGTGAGTATGTGAGGAAGATGATGAAGTTGCCCCTAAAACCTGAAGCGTTGGGTATTTATACCCAACATTGCCAGGTACCAACAACAGTCATGATGATCATTTATTGTTCATCAAAAGGATTCCAACGGGTATAAGTGAAAAGGTAACGCTCCTGCAATGATATAATCTCATCAATGCCTTTGACGGTTACATCCAAACATTAGGCTTGGATGTCTGACTGGCAAAATGTCAGGAGCATGATACCTTGAGATGAACTCCAAAGCATCAGTGTTGGTCTACACAAGTCCTTAGACATGCCAGAGCATGAGTGTCGGACTGAGCGTCGGATGCCGGGGCAGATCTCCGGGCACGGGACCAGCTAGGTGCCGGGGCCACGACTCCCGGACACGGGGCGCCTAGGTGTCGGGACACAACTCCCGGACACCAGGTGCCGGGGCCATGATTCCCGGACACGGGGCGCCTAGGTGCCGGGACACAACTCCCGGATCCCGGACACGGGGCGCTAGGTGCCGGGACACAACTCTCGGATCCCGGACACGGGGCCATGATTCCCGGACACGGGGCGCTAGGTGCCGGGACACATCTCTCGGATCCCGGACACGGGGCCATGATTCCCGGACACGGGGCGCTAGGTACCGAGACACAACTCTCGGATCCCGGACACGGGGCCATGATTCCCGGACACGGGGCGCTAGGTGCCGGGACACATCTCTCGGATCCCGGACACGGGGCCATGATTCCCGGACACGGGGCGCTAGGTGCCGGGACACATCTCTCGGATCCCGGACACGGGGCCATGATTCCCACACACGGGGCGCTAGGTGCCGGGACACATCTCTCGGATCCCGGACACGGGGCCATGATTCCCGGACACGGGGTGCTAGGTGCCGGGACACAACTCCCGGATCCCGGACACGGGGCCACGATTCCCGGACACCGGGCGCTAGGTGCCGGGACACAACTCCCGGATCCCGGACACGGGGCCACGATTCCCGGACACGGGGCCTTACTCCCGGTGTCGGGGCTCACGTTCCGGTTCTGGTCCTTTTGTCAGATTGAGATTCAGTGGGTCGGGCCCAAATGTTAGGTTTGATAGGCTATAAGTATAAGCCATCACCTACTAACACCATCATGCCCCCCAGTTAGGTTTTAAAAATTAGGTTTTGAAGCCTAACTCTTCTACTTTAGCCGTTCGGTATTTTTTTTTTTTTTTTTTTTTTTTTTTTTTGCGACGTCCGGTTCTTGTCCGGTGGCTAGGCAAGTAGCCGGCACACAGCCGGCCTTTTTTGCCGGCGACATGATGTTGTTAGCCGGCATATAGCTGGCCTTTTGTGCCGGCGACTTGATGCTGTTAGCCGGCATATAGCCGGCCTTTTGTGCCGGCAAAATTTTTTTTTTTTTTTTTTTTTTTTTTTTTTCGTAACTGAGGCCCTTCTTCTTTTTGTTTTTGGGAACAGGTGAGTTTACTTGTTCCAATCAGAAGCTTCGTCCTTTGCGGGTAAGTTATTGTTGTTTTCTCCATCCTTGCACCTTGAGTCTTATTTTTATCTTATCAGTATTCTTGAATTGTAGCAGTTTGTTATAATGGGTTCAAAAGCTGAAATGGTTTCCCGAAAAGAGAAAGAGGTTAGGAAATGCAGTAGTGACATCAATGATGTTAAGCTAGCGGATTTAATAACTAGGTTTCCATGCCTTAGTTCCTTCAATCCTGTAGCACCTACCATAGACCAACGTGCCACTGAGCCTCCTTCAGGAAAAATTACTTTATACACCAGCCTTCTTACCCATTCAAACCTTAGACTTCCATGTAGCTCCTTTTATATGAAAGTGCTAACTCATTACAAAATTGGATTTGCCCAAATGCATCCTGTAGGTGCTGCTAAGGTTATAATGTTTGAGATGTTGTTGGTTGGGATGAAAATTGCTTGTTCTGTAGATTTGTTTAGGCATTTTTATAAACTGTGTAAATCTAGAGACTGGTTTAGCCTAGAACAGAGAGAGAGAAGCAAAGAATGGAAACTAGTTGAGGATCCTCCTGATAGCCTTAAGAACTGGCGGTTTGACTTTATTTTTGTGGATAGATCGTTTATTAAGCTTTGGTCAAGTGCCCTTTTTAGCTGGCCATCTAAGATACCCAACGGAGTAAATGAACTCCCCGAGCTTTCCGTTCCTAAGGCAGAGGCATATGCACGCCTCCGCCGTATGTTTGTGAGGTATAGGATATGCCCCGAAGGGGTGTTGGCGATGGCTGGAATTATTAAGGATGTTGAAGAGGAGACGGTTCCCGTCATTGTGTCGGAGACATCAAAGAAACGTGGGTCTCTTTAAAATCCTTTTTTGACTATATTATTTCGTGAAGTTGATTGTCATTTATATCGTTTCTTTGTTGCAGTTATGGGGTTGCTAGATTTCTTAGTGGGGGATGAAGCATGTGAAGTAGAGGATCATCCGCCTGCCGTAGCTTGCCAGATGTACAAAGCAGCTGGTGTTGATGTCCCTGGTGTTTCTCCTACAGGAAGAGAGGGACAGGGCCTGGAGGTTAGGCTTCCGCTTCCAAAGAATACTGAGGATGAAGATCTCGTAGTATCCCCTGCTGGTATTATTTCAAACCTTTTGGTCTATTTAAATAATAGCTATATATAACTGATGTTTTTTGTTTGTGTAGGTGATGATCTTGATCCCAATGGTTACATGCTTGAAGAGCAGGATTCTTCTCGTCAGAGACAAGGTACCTATGAGTTATGATTATTTTTCGCTGTTTGTAGTAACTAACTTGTCTTTCTTTTATGCAGTTGAGTTGGAGGATATTGGATCTGACGATGGTCATGAGCCATGCTTTGATGGTGCATCTGTGTTAGGAAAGAGGCCATCAATAAATGTTGAGGATTATGACCTTCCTACACCCAAATCGAAAAAAGTGTTGTTCCCTGCTTCTCCACCTCTTGGAACAAATCTTGTAAGGCGTTATGGGGGCCTTCAGATGGCGCCCCATGGATCTACTAGTATGGCTCTTCCTGCTTGTGGCAGTACTGTTCAACCTTCTGCATTTGTTGGCACGCCATCTGGTCAACGTTTTGTGCCTGCCTGGTCATTTTGTGTGGGTGACAATGGGCAAACTGTTGGATCTGTTAGGTATTTCATGGACAATGTTGTCCCACCTCAACTTGTTATGCAGTCAAAGTTGCAAGGAACTTCTGAATTGTTGGATGATGCTGATATGAGCCTTTTTCATGGCTTTATGGGACATATACTTGCTAGGCAGCGTACATGTGAAGATCATGAAAAATTGAAAGTTGATTACTCGGATCTGAAGAAAGAGGTGGAAAGTTTGGCTGTGGTTAGGAAAGATCTTGAGGCCGAACGCGAGATTGTTTCCGGCCGGGACAAGGAGATTAGTGATCTTTCTGCCAAGATTTCCAACTTAGAGAAAGAGAGGGATGGATTGGTAAGGAGGGCGCAGGAGTATGAAAATATCCTGGCTGCAAAATATAAGGAGTTGGCGACAGTGACCAAATCTTTAGAGGTTGAGAGACAGGTAGTTGAGTCTCAGCGCCAGCAACTTGATGTTGCCTTTCAGGGTAGAAAAGACCTTCTTGCTGCTTTTCCTGAGTTGTTCAAGCTATTACTTGATCATCCTGATGTGATGAATTTGATGTTGGAAGTTAATCGGGCTACTCATGCATTTGGCAAACACATTGTAGGGACCAAGTTGCCATCCGTTGCCGGTGATGCAGTGCTACCCTTTCTTGATCCTTTGGCGCAAAGTCAGATGCGAGCTGCTAATGCTTTGTTTGAAAAGAAAAATTTTCTTATCCTGGAGCGCATTGTCCAAGACTTGGACATTTCTATTGATGATCTTCTTGCTATTGTTACACCACCAGTGTCTATGCCACCAGTGTAGTGTTTGCTCTTTTTTATATGTTTGAACATTTTTCCCTTTCTGTTATGAATATCAGCTTTATAAGCTTTATGGTTTGGATATTTTGCTTGGCTCTATGAGTGGTTTCTGTTTAATAATAAATGTTTATCCGTTGGATATTTATCTTATGATTTGTTTGCTATTTAAGCATATTACATCAGTGATGCATTATTTGGTTAACCGTTTATTTGTATTACTCGCGAGGTATGTCTCTTCCCTATGAGAAGTGCTTATCTTTTCTCAAGTAGATGAAAAGACGTGTTCGCATGTTTTGGCTTAGACATGAGTGTCTTATTTGGCCTTATGCTTGTGATGTTGAACAATGTTCATAAAATAAAAAGATAATGCAGTGCATAATTGGGATAATATCAGACCAAACATTTTATTATAAGGCATGGTATCCATGTCCTTGATAGAAAACAAGGTTAAACCTTGACAAAACATGAAAACATAGAATAAAAATTTATCAGACCTTGATCTAGGGTTAGTCTATGTATGTCTGACCTTCAATCATAAAGATGTGACCTTCTGGCGGTCCCGGTCGTTCAGTATTCTCCCCCTCTTTTGCCAGGCATATGTTTTCTGGGTTGGGGTCCTGTTGGTTTGTTGTCTTGCAGCTGGCACTAGGTGTTCTAACTTCCCTTCGTCCAGCGCCCTTCTGATCTCTCCTTTCAATTCCCGACAGGCATTGGTGTCATGTCCATGGTCCTCGTGAAATTCACAGTACTTGTTCATGTTTTTCTTACCAGATCTGTGTGCCATTTGTGGTGGAGGTTTAAAAGTAGAGCCTACATGCTCTGTCTGAAGGATCTCTTTCGGGGTCTTGTTGAGAAATGGCTCGGATGCAGTCTTGTCATAAGGGCTAAACCTTCTGTTGCCTCTGTCATCCCGTCTGTCATTTCTCCTATCTTCCCGCTGTTGGTCCTGTCTACCTGACGCTATCCCACCGTTCCAAAGCTTGTCCTTCTTTCCAGCCACTCCTCTTGCCAAAGAGACAGTTTCCCTTGATCTTAAGAAGTCATAGGCTCTATCTGTGGCTTCCTTGAAGGTGGCAGGAGTCCTTTTTGCAAGTTTTTCCTGCAACTGACCAGGCAAGAGGGAAAAGGTGAAACCTGAAATTTAATGGCTTTCTGGAAAACCTGGGATCTTTTGGCATTCCTGCGTGTACCGCAGTATGAAGTCTCGCAAAGCTTCCCCTTCCTTCTGCCGGATTAGGTGGGCCTCCAGATGTGTCATGCGTTGTTTCTTTTGCTGAAAGAATTGATACACAAACTTTGCCTTTAGATCAGCAAAGTCCCTAATGCTCCTCTCTGGAAGGCCAGCAAACCAATCTCTTGCAAACCCTTGCAATGTTCCTGGAAACATTTTACAGGCTACCGGGTCTACCCATTTTTCAGTCATGATGGCCTGCTCAAACAAGGCCATATGGTCGCCTGGGTCTCTTGTGCCGTCATAAGTGCCTACGATGGAGGGGACCTTCTGCTTGTCTGGCATCGGATATCTTGACACCCAGTCACAAAATTTCGAACTTACTATTGATACAGGCATAATAGCTTCTCTTGGCATTTCTCCTTCTGCTAGTTGCTGCAACAGTCGTAATAACTCTTGATTGGGATTTTGAGGTGGCGCCGGTGCCGGCGCGTTCTGCCTCAGGCGATCCGCCAACTGTGTACCAGGACATCTGTTTCGGATTGTTGTGGGATTACCTGTGGCGGTGCTGGCTGCAGGGATGCCAATAGTTGAGCCAGGAGGTGATTAGATGAGGTTGGTGCCGGGACTGATGCTGCTCCTTGGTTATTCTGAAATGTCCTTCTCTGCGTTCCCATGCTTGGGTCCTCTCCCGTTACTTGAGTGCCGGGTTGGGATCCCGCCGAGGCAGGCTGCCTAGGGGCTTCAAAGCCATGAAGTTCTGGGACAGCCTGCCTAGAGGCTTCAGCGGCTTCTTCGTGCAGTGTTGAGGTACGGGACATGGGGATCTGAAAACTTGACACGTTTGGCGTTGGTATGGCAGATGCACTAGCTCCGGGCACCCGTGTAGAATACAAAGGTCCAGTGGTTGTTGATCGATACAGACGGGAAGGATCTGAATCTCCTAGTGTCCAATCCTCCAAGGCGGAAAATCCGTGCCTGCCTGTCCTCCCCATAGGACCTCTTTCAAACACCATGTCTGTCTCCATGTCTGGTATGAACTGACTGGATGGAATAGGCAATGAAACAAATGCATGAGGTGACGAAACAATTGTCGGTATCAGGGTGGTATTCCCTTCAGCTTGGGATGTGGTCACAGTAGTCACGGGGGAAGGGGTTACAGTAATCATTGGGGGTGGGGCTATAGCAGTCACTGGGGGTGGTGTTGTAGTAGTTACTTCTGGGACTGAGGAAATTATTGGTGAAGAGTTCATGTCTTCCATGATGAAAAAAGAAACGAATTAAAGAAAAACTTGTGAAAATCTGGAAATGAAGATGAAACACCGTTGCTAAAAAACGTGTCCCACGGATGGCGCCAATGTTAGAGCAAGAATCGACAGGCTCAGTAACTTGGGTTAGATTGATCACTCTCTTGGCCTCCTGCTCAAGCAGTGCAAACCTAACAGACTCTTGGCGAGTCTAAGGTGGACAAGAGATTGATCGGAAAGGCTTGACGGAATATGGTTAAGTATTCCGGTCAGTGAGTATGTGAGGAAGATGATGAAGCTGCCCCTAAAACCTGAAGCGTTGGGTATTTATACCCAACATTGCCAGGTACCAACAACAGTCATGATGATCATTTATTGTTCATCAATAGGATTCCAACGGGTATAAGTGAAAAGGTAACGCTCCTGCAATGATATAATCTCATCAATGCCTTTGACGGTTACATCCAAACAATAGGCTTGGATGTCTGACTGGCAAAATGTCAGGAGCATGATACCTTGAGATGAACTCCAAAGCATCAGTGTTGGTCTACACAAGTCCTTAGACATGCCAGAGCATGAGTGTCGGACTGAGCGTCGGATGCCGGGGCAGATCTCCGGGCACGGGACCAGCTAGGTGCCGGGGCCACGACTCCCGGACACGGGCCGCCTAGGTGTCGGGACACAACTCCCGGACACCAGGTGCCGGGGCCATGATTCCCGGACACGGGGCGCCTAGGTGCCGGGACACAAATCCCGGATCCCGGACACGGGGCGCTAGGTGCCGGGACACAACTCTCGGATCCCGGACACGGGGCCATGATTCCCGGACACGGGGCGCTAGGCACATCTCTCGGATCCCGGACACGGGGCCATGATTCCCGGACACGGGCCGGAGCCCAGGTGCCGGGGCCACGATTCCCGGACACGGGGCCATGATTCCCGGACACGGGGCGCTAGGTGCCGGGACACATCTCTCGGATCCCGGACACGGGGCCATGATTCCCGGACACGGGGCGCTAGGTGCCGGGACACATCTCTCGGATCCCGGACACGGAGCCATGATTCCCGGACACGGGGCGCTAGGTGCCGGGACACATCTCTCGGATCCCGGACACGGGGCCATGATTCCCGGACACGGGGCGCTAGGTGCCGGGACACATCTCTCGGATCCCGGACACGGGGCCATGATTCCCGGACACGGGGCGCTAGGTGCCGGGACACAACTCCCGGATCCCGGACACGGGGCCACGATTCCCGGACACGGGGCACTAGGTGCCGGGACACATCTCTCGGATCCCGGACACGGGCCAAGATTCGGATACGGGGCGCTAGGTGCCGGGACCAACTCCCGGATCCCGGACGCGGGGCCACGATTCCCGGACACGGGGCGCTAGGTGTCGGGACAAAACTCCCGGATCCCGGACACGGGGCCACGATTCCCGGACACGGGGCCTTACTCCCGGTGTCGGGGCTCACGTTCCGGTTCTGGTCCTTTTGTCAGATTGAGATTCAGTGGGCCGGGCCCAAATGTTAGGTTTGATAGGCTATAAGTATAAGCCATCACCTACTAACACCATCAGACTTTGATTTAATATATTTTTATTTTGATTCAATAATACTTTTGAAAATATCATTTTTATTTTGTTATGATTCAATATATCAATAAAAATAGTTATTATATTACGAATTATAACTTCGATTCACACTTTCTTTAAAAAAAAAATTGAAAGTTTTGAATCAAAAAGAAAATTTGTTGAATCAATATGCTTTATCAAAAAAAATGAATTTCTCACCACATCCAAATATTCTCTCTCTCTCTCTCTATATATATATATATATATATATATATATATATAATATATATATATATATATATATATATAAAATGTTTATTGGAAGGTGCCTCTTAGCCAGTGGTATAAATTTGTATACCCACCAATCTCATCATGGAAGAGACATGTGCCTGTAAATTACCCACTCTGAGAGAGCCTCGAACCCGAGACCTCCCACAGATAGACAGCATGCATAACCACTTGGGCATATATATATATATATATATATATATATATATATATATATATATATATATATATATATATATATATAATATATATATATATATATATACGTGTGTGTGTGTGACAACTTAGCAGAAACAAAAATATTTTTATTTAGATGACATTTTTATAGAAAATAAATGTTCTTTGTATTAAAACTTTTTATAAAGGACCCATTTTTTATATTCACATGAGACTTCGTATTTTGAAATCGGCCCTGATCATTTATACTCATTACTTGTTTGCTACCTCCCACAAACCATCACCCTAACTATCTCATTACTTTTGCTACCTTCCACAAACATCACCCTAACTATCCCAGAGAGGTGAGCATGGATCAGTTCGATTCGGTTATGGACCAAAACCGCATCTATAACCAAACTTTCGGTTAATTAAAAATGTTAACTGTTCGGTTTCGGTTAAATCGATTTCGGTAATCGGTAATGTGTTATTTATTGGGTCGGTTAGCGGTTCACCGTCGGTTAATACCTACAAATATTAATTAAAGTTATAAGCTAAAAATAAAAATAATATGTCATTATTAGTTATAAAATACAATAACAAAAGCTATTATAGTAGCTCTCTTTGAAGATGTTTCCTAAATCGCAAATGTTTTATAACAAATTCGTTATTTTAAATATAGAATACTATGTCAATTTCCTTGAACCAAATATAATACGACAATTTAGTTTCAACTTTGTTATGAACAAGTAGGAAATATTATCAAAAAAACTAAAAAAATAAAAAAAAAAATAGAATAATAGATATTCTCATAATGTTTTAATGCGTTTAGAATGTAATATAATATCTACTATTACTTATAATCTAAGGGAACACACCATCTAATGTGTGAGTTATCGCAAATAGTGGAAACATTTGAAACTCCTAACTCTTTAGTTGCCCTATGTTTTAATTACCATAATGAAGAGTTTTACTATGTCCTAACTCTTTAGTTGTCCCATCTTAAACTCCTAACTCTTAGTTGCCCCATCTTTTAATATATGTTTAATTACCATAATGGAGAGTTTTACTATGTCATAACTCTTTAGTTGCCCTATGTTAAACTCCTAACTCTTTAGTTGCCCCATCTTTTAATATTTGAGTTTAAGTACCATAATGGAGAGTTTTACTATGTCCTAACTCTTTAGTTGCCCAATGACCTATAAATAACGGCTTTGTATTCTTCTTACAAAATGATCCAGGCTGTTGGCAGCTATGCAAATTAGTATTGGCAAGTTGGTTGGCATGCCGTTGACCGATGCCTACAAGACCATGTTTCACGTTTT
>CAJVGC010000589.1:18791212-19172452 GCA_910822075.1 Senecio squalidus
CTCAGGCCATTTTCTTTGAAGGGCATAAATGTCTGCGACATCACACCTTTGGAAACGACCAACACTTTCAACAGAACAAACGATTTTGGAGGAGCATCCTCACCAGTGTCCACCAGAAACAGTGGATCCACGTGATAGAAATTCGCAAGCTGTTTGAGCTACGATGGGGGCAACAGAAAAGGATACAAAGCAAGCGAAACACATTTCTAGACATATTTAAACTATGAGTAGCCAATAAGGAAACATACCTTCTTCTGCGTAGAGAAGAATGCAATAATTCAGGGGCATGTGGATTTCGTACATACCAACAACCCTGTAATGGTGGAAGTCTAGGTCCCTAGTGAAGTAATTTGGGAGTCTAACTTAAATTCAAAAGTCCGGCCACCCATGAATAACTCCGGAGGGAAACCATCATTGCCAATGCCCAATCGATTCACCAGTTTGTTGGCACAACTATCAAACTACTTCTCCGCCACGGAATGAAATGGTAAAATATTATATCACTTGGTCTCATCAACAACATGCACATGGACCCTATACCTGCAACAACGAAAACAAACATTACAAAGGCCAGGAATTGGTAGGTTAATACCATAGTCCCTACATAAATAACTCAAAACAACAACCTTATCATAGGGTACTTGCAAAGTCATTGCAAAGATCACAAAAAACCAAACCATCATTACAACTAACTCTTTGTGCACTCTCCACAACTCTTGTATCACCAACCCGATTGAGTATATAGACGATCAATTGTTGCCAAAACAGTGAAAACATGGTCTTGTAGGCCCTCGGTCAACGGCATGCCAACCAACTTGCCAATACTAATTTGCATAGCTGCCAACGCCTGGATCATTTTGTAAGAAGAATACAAAGCCGTATTTATAGAGGTCAGGGGGCAACTAAAGAGTTAGGACATAGTAAACTCTCCATTATGGTACTTAAACTCAAATATTAAAAGATGGGGCAACTAAGAGTTAGGAGTTTACATAAGGGCAACGACAGAGTTATGACCTAGTAAACTCTTCATTATGGTAAGTAAAACATATATTAAAAGATGGGGCAACTAAAGAGTTAGGATTTAACATGGGGGCAACTAAAGAGTTAGGACTTAGTAAAACTCTCTATTATGGTAATTAAAACATAGTGCAACTAAAGAGTTAAGGTTTCAAATGCACACCATTCCACTATTTGGGAAAACTACACCTTAGATGGTGTGTTCCCTTAGTTATAAGTAATAGTAGATATTATATTACATTCTAAACGCAATTAAAACATATGAGAATATCTATTATTCTATTTTTTTTATTTTTTTTAGTTTTTTAGATAATATTTCCTACTTGTCTAACAAAGTTGAAACTAAATTGTCGTAGTATATTTGGTCAAGGAGGAAATTCACATTGTATCTCGATATTTAAAGTAACGAATTTGTATCAAATATTCGCGATTTATGAAGCATCTTCAAAGAGAACTATTATAATAACTTTCGTTATTGTATTTTATAACTAATAATGACATATTATTTTATTTTTAGCTTATAACTTTATTTAATATTTGTAGTTATTAACAGCGGTTAACTGATAACCGACCCAATAAATAAAACATAACCGATTAACCGAATCGATTTAACCGAAACCGAACAGTTAACATTTTTAATTAACCGAAGTTTGGTTATAGATGCGGTTTTGGTCCACTAACCGAATCGAACTGATCCTGCTCACCTCTCTGGGATAGTTAGGGTGATGTTTTGTGGAAGGTAGCAAACAAGTAATGAGATAGTTAGGGTGATGGTTTGTGGGAGGTAGCAAACAAGTAATGAGTATAAATGATCAGGGCCGATTCAAAATACGAAGTCTCATGTGAATATACAAAATGGGTCCTTTATAAATTTATTTTCTATAAAAATGTCATCTAAATAAAAATATTTTTTGTTTCTGCTAAGTTGTCCCACACACACACGTATATATATATATATAATCTATATATATATATAATATATATATATATTATATATATATATATATATCTATATATATATATATATCTATGCCCAAGTGGGTATGCATGCTGTCTATCTGTGGGAGGTCTCGGTTCGAGGCTCTCTCAGAGTGGGTAATTTACAGGCACATGTCTCTTCCATGATGAGATTGGTGGGTATACAAATTATACCACTGGCTAAGAGGGCACCTTCCAATAAACATTTTATCTATATATATATCTATATATATATATATAATATATATATATCTATATAATATATATATAATAGAGCGAGAGAGAGAGAATATTTGGATGTGTGAGAAATTCATATTTTTTTTTGATAAAGCATATGATTCAACAAATTTTCTTTTTGATTCAAAACTTTCATTTTTTTTTTAAAGAAAGTGTAATCGAAGTTATAATTCGTAATATAATAACTATTTTTATTGATATATTGAATCATAACAAAATAAAAATGATATTTTCAAAAAGTATTATGAATCAAAATAAAATATATTAAATCAACGTCTGATGGTGTTAGTAGGTGATGGCTTATACTTATAGCCTATCAAACCTAACACTTGGGCCGGCCCACTGAATCTCAATCTGACAAAGGACCAGAACCGGAACGTGAGCCCCGACACCGGGAGTAAGGCCCCGTGTCGGAATCGTGGCCCCGTGTCCGGGATCCGGGAGTTTTTGTCCCGACACCTAGCGCCCGTGTCCGGGAATCGTGGCCCCGCGTCCGGGATCCGGGAGTTGTGTCCCGGCACCTAGCGCCCCGTATCCGAATCTTGGCCCGTGTCCGGGATCCGAGAGATGTGTCCCGGCACCTAGTGCCCCTGTGTCCGGGAATCGTGGCCCCAGTGTCCGGGATCCGGGAGTTGTGTCCCGCACCTAGCGCCCCGTGTCCGGGAATCATGGCCCCGTGTCCGGGATCCGAGAGATGTGTCCCGGCACCTAGCGCCCCGTGTCCGGGAATCATGGCCCCGTGTCCGGGATCCGAGAGATGTGTCCCGGCACCTAGCGCCCCGTGTCCGGGAATCATGGCTCCGTGTCCGGGATCCGAGAGATGTGTCCCGGCACCTAGCGCCCCGTGTCCGGGAATCATGGCCCCGTGTCCGGGATCCGAGAGATGTGTCCCGGCACCTAGCGCCGTGTCCGGGAATCATGGCCCCGTGTCCGGGAATGTGTCCCGGCACCTGGGCGGCCCGTGTCCGGGAATCATGGCCCCGTGTCCGGGATCCGAGATGTGTCCCGGCACCTAGCGCCCGTGTCCGGGAATCATGGCCCCGTGTCCGGGATCCGAGAGTTGTGTCCCGGCACCTAGCGCCCCGTGTCCGGGATCCGGGATTTGTGTCCCGGCACCTAGGCGCCCCGTGTCCGGGAATCATGGCCCCGGCACCTGGTGTCCGGGAGTTGTGTCCCGGCACCTAGGCGGCCCGTGTCCGGGAGTCGTGGCCCCGGCACCTAGCTGGTCCCGTGCCCGGGAGATCTGCCCCGGCATCGCGACGCTCAGTCCGACACTCATGCTCTGGCATGTCTAAGGACTTGTGTAGACCAACACTGATGCTTTGGAGTTCATCTCAAGGTATCATGCTCCTGACATTTGCCAGTCAGACATCCAAGCCTAATGTTTGGATGTAACCGTCAAAGGCATTGATGAGATTATATCATTGCAGGAGCGTTACCTTTTCACTTATACCCGTGGAATCCTATTGATGAACAATAAATGATCATCATGACTGTTGTTGGTACCTGGCAATGTTGGTATAAATACCCAACGCTTCAGGTTTAGGGGCAGCTTCATCATCTTCCTCAATACTCACTGACCGGAATACTTAACCATATTCCGTCAAGCCTTTCCGATCAATCTCTTGTCCACCTTAGACTCGCCAAGAGTCTGTTCACTGCTTGAGCAGGAGGCCAAGAGAGTGATCAATCTAACCCAAGTTACTGAGCCTGTCGATTCTTGCTCTAACATTGGCGCCATCCGTGGGACACGTTTTTTAGCAACGGTGTTTCATCTTCATTTCCAGATTTTCACAAGTTTTTCTTTGATTCGTTTCTTTTTTTCATCATGGAAGACATGAACTCTTCACCAATAATTTCCTCAGTCCCAGAAGTAACTACTACAACACCACCCCCAGTGACTGCTATAGCCCCACCCCCAATGACTACTGTAACCCTTTCCCCAGTGACTGCTGTGACCACATCCCAAGCTGAAGGGAATACCACCCTGATACCGACAATTGTTTCGTCACCTCATGCATTTGTTTCATTGCCTATTCCATCCAGTCAGTTCATACCAGACATGGAGAAAGACATGGTGTTTGAAAGAGGTCCTATGGGAGGACAGGCAGGCACGGATTTTCCGCCTTGGAGGATTGGACACTAGGAGATTCAGACTTCCCGTCTGTATCGATCAACAACCACTGGACCTTTGTATTCTACACGGGTGCCCGGAGCTAGTGCATCTGCCATACCAACGCCAAACGTGTCAAGTTTTCAGATCCCCATGTCCCGTACCTCAACACTGCACGAAGAAGCCGCTGAAGCCTCTAGGCAGGCTGTCCCAGAACTTCATGGCTTTGAAGCCCCTAGGCAGCCTGCCTCGGCGGGATCCCAACCCGGCACTCAAGTAACGGGAGAGGACCCAAGCATGGGAACGCAGAGAAGGACATTTCAGAATAACCAAGGAGCAGCATCAGTCCCGGCACCACCTCATCTAATCACCTCCTGGCTCAACTATTGGCATCCCTGCAGCCAGCACCGCCACAGGTAATCCCACAACAATCCGAAACAGATGTCCTGGTACACAGTTGGCGGATCGCCTGAGGCAGAACGCGCCGGCACCGGCGCCACCTCAAAATCCCAATCAAGAGTTATTACGACTGTTGCAGCAACTAGGAGAAATGCCAAGAGAAGCTATTATGCCTGTATCAATAGTAAGTTCGAAATTTTGTGACTGGGTGTCAAGATATCCGATGCCAGACAAGCAGAAGGTCCCCTCCATCGTAGGCACTTATGACGGCACAAGAGACCCAGGACGACCATATGGCCTTGTTTGAGCAGGCCATCATGACTGAAAAATGGGTAGACCCGGTAGCCTGTAAAATGTTTCCAGGAACATTGCAAGGGTTTGCAAGAGATTGGTTTGCTGGCCTTCCAGAGAGGAGCATTAGGGACTTTGCTGATCTAAAGGCAAAGTTTGTGTATCAATTCTTTCAGCAAAGAAACAACGCATGACACATCTGGAGGCCCACCTAATCCGGCAGAAGGAAGGGGAAGCTTTGCGAGACTTCATACTGCGGTACACGCAGGAATGCCAAAAGATCCCAGGTTTGCCAGAAAGCCATTAAATTTCAGGTTTCCCCTTTTCCCTCTTGCCTGGTCAGTTGCAGGAAAAACTTGCAAAAAGGACTCCTGCCAACCTTCAAGGAAGCCACAGATAGAGCCTATGACTTCTTAAGATCAAGGGAAACTGTCTCTTTGGCAAGAGGAGTGGCTGGAAAGAAGGACAAGCTTTGGAACGGTGGATAGCGTCAGGTAGACAGGACCAACCAGCGGGAAGATAGGAGAAATGAAGACGGGATGACAGAGGCAACAGAAGGTTTAGCCCTTATGACAAGACTGCATCTGAGCCATTTCTCAACAAGACCCCGAAAGAGATCCTGCAGACAGAGCATGTAGGCTCTACTTTTAAACCTCCACCACAAATGGCACACAGATCTGGTAAGAAAAACATGAACAAGTACTGTGAATTTCACGAGGACCATGGACATGACACCAATGCCTGTCGGGAATTGAAAGGAGAGATCAGAAGGGCGCTGGACGAAGGGAAGTTAGAACACCTAGTGCCAGCTGCAAGACAACAAACCAACAGGACCCAACCCAGAAAACATATGGCCTGGCAAAAGAGGGGGGAGAATACTGAACGACCGGGACCGCCAGAAGGTCACATCTTTATGATTGAAGGTCAGACATACATAGACTAACCCTAGATCAAGGTCTGATAAATTTTTATTCTATGTTTTCATGTTTTGTCAAGGTTTAACCTTGTTTTCTATCAAGGACATGGATACCATGCCTTATAATAAAATGTTTGGTCTGATATTATCCCAATTATGCACTGCATTATCTTTTTATTTTATGAACATTGTTCACATCACAAGCATAAGGCCAAATAAGACACTCATGTCTAAGCCAAAACATGCGAACACGTCTTTTCATCTACTTGAGAAAAGATAAGCACTTCTCATAGGGAAGCGACATACCTCGCGAGTAATACAAATAAACGGTTAACCAATAATGCATCACTGATGTAATATGCTTAAATAGCAAACAAATCATAAGATAAATATCCAACGGATAAACATTTATTATTAAAAAGAAACCACTCATAGAGCCAAGCAAAATATCCAAACCATAAAGCTTATAAAGCTGATATTCTGTTATGAATATCAGCTTTATAAGCTTTATGGTTTGGATATTTTGCTGGCTCTATGAGTGGTTTCTGTTTAATAAAAATGTTTATCGTTGGATATTTATCTTATGATTTGTTTGCTATTTAAGCATATTACATCAGTGATGCATTATTTGGTTAACCGTTTATTTGTATTACTCGCGAGGTATGCTTTCCCTATGAGAAGTGCTTATCTTTTCTCAAGTAGATGAAAAGACGTGTTCGCAGTTTTGGCTTAGACATGAGTGTCTTATTTGGCCTTATGCTTGTGATGTTGAACAATGTTCATAAAATAAAAGATAATGCAGTGCATAATTGGGATAATATCAGACCAAACATTTATTATAAGGCATGGTATCCATGTCCTTGATAGAAAACAAGGTTAAACCTTGACAAAACATGAAAACATAGAATAAAATTTATCAGACCTTGATCTAGGGTTAGATGTATGTCTGACCTTCAATCATAAAGATGTGACCTTCTGGCGGTCCCGGTCGTTCAGTATTCTCCCCCTCTTTTGCCAGGCATATGTTTTCTGGGTTGGGGTCCTGTTGGTTTGTTGTCTTGCAGCTGGCACTAGGTGTTCTAACTTCCCTTCGTCCAGCGCCCTTCTGATCTCTCCTTTCAATTCCCGACAGGCATTGGTGTCATGTCCATGGTCCTCGTGAAATTCACAGTACTTGTTCATGTTTTTCTTACCAGATCTGTGTGCCATTTGTGGTGGAGGTTTAAAAGTAGAGCCTACATGCTCTGTCTGAAGGATCTCTTTCGGGGTCTTGTTGAGAAATGGCTCGGATGCAGTCTTGTCATAAGGGCTAAACCTTCTGTTGCCTCTGTCATCCCGTCTGTCATTTCTCCTATCTTCCCGCTGTTGGTCCTGTCTACCTGACGCTATCCCACCGTTCCAAAGCTTGTCCTTCTTTCCAGCCACTCCTCTTGCCAAAAGACAGTTTCCCTTGATCTTAAGAAGTCATAGGCTCTATCTGTGGCTTCCTTGAAGGTGGCAGGAGTCCTTTTTGCAAGTTTTTCCTGCAACTGACCAGGCAAGAGGGAAAAGGTGAAACCTGAAATTTAATGGCTTTCTGGAAAACCTGGGATCTTTTGGCATTCCTGCGTGTACCGCAGTATGAAGTCTCGCAAAGCTTCCCCTTCCTTCTGCCGGATTAGGTGGGCCTCCAGATGTGTCATGCGTTGTTTCTTTTGCTGAAAGAATTGATACACAAACTTTGCCTTTAGATCAGCAAAGTCCCTAATGCTCCTCTCTGGAAGGCCAGCAAACCAATCTCTTGCAAACCCTTGCAATGTTCCTGGAAACATTTTACAGGCTACCGGGTCTACCCATTTTTCAGTCATGATGGCCTGCTCAAACAAGGCCATATGGTCGCCTGGGTCTCTTGTGCCGTCATAAGTGCCTACGATGGAGGGGACCTTCTGCTTGTCTGGCCGGATATCTTGACACCCAGTCACAAAATTTCGAACTTACTATTGATACAGGCATAATAGCTTCTCTTGGCATTTCTCCTTCTGCTAGTTGCTGCAACAGTCGTAATAACTCTTGATTGGGATTTTGAGGTGGCGCCGGTGCCGGCGCGTTCTGCCTCAGGCGATCCGCCAACTGTGTACCAGGACATCTGTTTCGGATTGTTGTGGGATTACCTGTGGCGGTGCTGGCTGCAGGGATGCCAATAGTTGAGCCAGGAGGTGATTAGATGAGGTTGGTGCCGGGACTGATGCTGCTCCTTGGTTATTCTGAAATGTCCTTCTCTGCGTTCCCATGCTTGGGTCCTCTCCCGTTACTTGAGTGCCGGGTTGGGATCCCGCCGAGGCAGGCTGCCTAGGGGCTTCAAAGCCATGAAGTTCTGGGACAGCCTGCCTAGAGGCTTCAGCGGCTTCTTCGTGCAGTGTTGAGGTACGGGACATGGGGATCTGAAAACTTGACACGTTTTGGTATGGCAGATGCACTAGCTCCGGGCACCCGTGTAGAATACAAAGGTCCAGTGGTTGTTGATCGATACAGACGGGAAGGATCTGAATCTCCTAGTGTCCAATCCTCCAAGGCGGAAAATCCGTGCCTGCCTGTCCTCCCCATAGGACCTCTTTCAAACACCATGTCTGTCTCCATGTCTGGTATGAACTGACTGGATGGAATAGGCAATGAAACAAATGCATGAGGTGACGAAACAATTGTCGGTATCAGGGTGGTATTCCCTTCAGCTTGGGATGTGGTCACAGTAGTCACGGGGGAAGGGGTTACAGTAATCATTGGGGGTGGGGCTATAGCAGTCACTGGGGGTGGTGTTGTAGTAGTTACTTCTGGGACTGAGGAAATTATTGGTGAAGAGTTCATGTCTTCCATGATGAAAAAAGAAACGAATTAAAGAAAAACTTGTGAAAATCTGGAAATGAAGATGAAACACCGTTGCTAAAAAACGTGTCCCACGGATCCAATGTTAGAGCAAGAATCGACAGGCTCAGTAACTTGGGTTAGATTGATCACTCTCTTGGCCTCCTGCTCAAGCAGTGCAAACCTAACAGACTCTTGGCGAGTCTAAGGTGGACAAGAGATTGATCGGAAAGGCTTGACGGAATATGGTTAAGTATTCCGGTCAGTGAGTATGTGAGGAAGATGATGAAGCTGCCCCTAAAACCTGAAGCGTTGGGTATTTATACCCAACATTGCCAGGTACCAACAACAGTCATGATGATCATTTATTGTTCATCAATAGGATTCCAACGGGTATAAGTGAAAAGGTAACGCTCCTGCAATGATATAATCTCATCAATGCCTTTGACGGTTACATCCAAACAATAGGCTTGGATGTCTGACTGGCAAAATGTCAGGAGCATGATACCTTGAGATGAACTCCAAAGCATCAGTGTGGTCTACACAAGTCCTTAGACATGCCAGAGCATGAGTGTCGGACTGAGCGTCGGATGCCGGGGCCACGGGACCAGCTAGGTGCCGGGGCCACGACTCCCGGACACGGGCCGCCTAGGTGTCGGGACACAACTCCCGGACACCAGGTGCCGGGGCCATGATTCCCGGACACGGGGCGCCTAGGTGCCGGGACACAAATCCCGGATCCCGGACACGGGGCGCTAGGTGCCGGGACACAACTCTCGGATCCCGGACACGGGGCCATGATTCCCGGACACGGGGCGCTAGGTGCCGGGACACATCTCTCGGATCCCGGACACGGGGCCATGATTCCCGGACACGGGGCCGGAGCCCAGGTGCCGGGGCCACGATTCCCGGACACGGGGCCATGATTCCCGGACACGGGGCGCTAGGTGCCGGGACACATCTCTCGGATCCCGGACACGGGGCCATGATTCCCGGACACGGGGCGCTAGGTGCCGGGACACATCTCTCGGATCCCGGACACGGAGCCATGATTCCCGGACACGGGGCGCTAGGTGCCGGGACACATCTCTCGGATCACGGGGCCATGATTCCCGGACACGGGGCGCTAGGTGCCGGGACACATCTCTCGGATCCCGGACACGGGGCCATGATTCCCGGACACGGGGCGCTAGGTGCCGGGACACAACTCCCGGATCCCGGACACGGGGCCACGATTCCCGGACACGGGGCACTAGGTGCCGGGACACATCTCTCGGATCCCGGACACGGGCCAAGATTCGGATACGGGGCGCTAGGTGCCGGGACACAACTCCCGGATCCCGGACGCGGGGCCACGATTCCCGGACACGGGGCGCTAGGTGTCGGGACAAAACTCCCGGATCCCGGACACGGGGCCACGATTCCCGGACACGGGGCCTTACTCCCGGTGTCGGGGCTCACGTTCCGGTTCTGGTCCTTTTGTCAGATTGAGATTCAGTGGGCCGGGCCCAAATGTTAGGTTTGATAGGCTATAAGTATAAGCCATCACCTACTAACACCATCAGACTTTGATTTAATATATTTTTATTTTGATTCAATAATACTTTTGAAAATATCATTTTTATTTTGTTATGATTCAATATATCAATAAAAATAGTTATTATATTACGAATTATAACTTCGATTCACACTTTCTTTAAAAAAAAAATTGAAAGTTTTGAATCAAAAAGAAAATTTGTTGAATCAATATGCTTTATCAAAAAAAAATGAATTTCTCACCACATCCAAATATTCTCTCTCTCTCTCTCTATATATATATATATATATATATATATATATATATATATATATATATATATATATATATATATAAAATGTTTATTGGAAGGTGCCTCTTAGCCAGTGGTATAAATTTGTATACCCACCAATCTCATCATGGAAGAGACATGTGCCTGTAAATTACCCACTCTGAGAGAGCCTCGAACCCGAGACCTCCCACAGATAGACAGCATGCATAACCACTTGGGCATATATATATATATATATATATATATATATATATATATATATATATATATATATATATATATATATATATATATATATATATATATATATACGTGTGTGTGTGTGACAACTTAGCAGAAACAAAAAATATTTTTATTTAGATGACATTTTTATAGAAAATAAATGTTCTTTATGTATTAAAACTTTTTTATAAAGGACCCATTTTTTATATTCACATGAGACTTCGTATTTTTGAAATCGGCCCTGATCATTTATACTCATTACTTGTTTGCTACCTCCCACAAACCATCACCCTAACTATCTCATTACTTGTTTGCTACCTTCCACAAAACATCACCCTAACTATCCCAGAGAGGTGAGCATGGATCAGTTCGATTCGGTTATGGACCAAAACCGCATCTATAACCAAACTTTCGGTTAATTAAAAATGTTAACTGTTCGGTTTCGGTTAAATCGATTTCGGTTAATCGGTTATGTTTTATTTATTGGGTCGGTTATCAGTTAACCGTCGGTTAATAACTACAAATATTAAATAAAGTTATAAGCTAAAAAATAAAAATAATATGTCATTATTAGTTATAAAATACAATAACGAAAGTTATTATAATAGTTCTCTTTGAAGATGCTTCATAAATCGCGAATATTTGATAACAAATTCGTTACTTTAAATATCGAATACAATGTGAATTTCCTTGAACCAAATATAATACGACAATTTAGTTTCAACTTTGTTATGAACAAGTAGGAAATATTATCAAAAAAACTAAAAAAAATAAAAAAAAAATAGAATAATAGATATTCTCATAATGTTTTAATTGCGTTTAGAAATGTAATATAATATCTACTATTACTTATAATCTAAGGGAACACACCATCTAAGGTGTGAGTTTTCCCAAATAGTGGAATGGTGTGCATTTGAAACTCTTAACTCTTTAGTTGCACTATGTTTTAATTACCATAATAGAGAGTTTTACTATGTCCTAACTCTTTAGTTGCCCCATGTTAAACTCCTAACTCTTTAGTTGCCCCATCTTTTAATATATGTTTTAATTACCATAATGAAGAGTTTTACTATGTCATAACTCTTTAGTTGCCCTATGTTAAACTCCTAACTCTTTAGTTGCCCCATCTTTTAATATTTGAGTTTAAGTACCATAATGGAGAGTTTTACTATGTCCTAACTCTTTAGTTGCCCCATGACCTATAAATAACGGCTTTGTATTCTTCTTACAAAATGATCCAGGCGTTGGCAGCTATGCAAATTAGTATTGGCAAGTTGGTTGGCATGCCGTTGACCGATGGCCTACAAGACCATGTTTTCACTGTTTTGGCAACAATTGATCGTCTATATACTCAATCGGGTTGGTGATACAAGAGTTGTGGAGAGTGCAGCAAAGAGTTAGTTGTAAATGATGGTTTGGTTTTTTGTGATCTTTGCAATGACTTTTGCAAGTACCCTATGATAAGGTTGTTGTTTTGAGTTATTTTATGTAGGGACTATGGTATTAACCTACCCAATTCCTGCCTTTTGTAATGTTTGTTTTCGTTGTTGCAGGTATAGGGTCCATGTGCATGTTGTTGATGAGACAAGTGATATAATATTTACCATTTTCAATTCCGTGGCGGAGAAAGTATTTGATAGTTGTGCCAACAAACTGGTGAATCGATTGGGCATTGGCAATGATGGTTTCCCTCCGGAGTTATTCAGTTTGGGTGGCCGGACTTTTGAATTTAAGGTTAGACTCCCAAATTACTTCACTAGGGACCTAGACTTCCACCATTACAGGGTTGTTGGTATGTACGAAATCCACATGCCCCTGAATTATTGCATTCGTTCTCTACGCAGGAAGAAGGTATGTGTCCTTATTGGCTACTCATATTTTAAATATGTCTAGAAATGTGTTTCTCTTACTTTGTATCCTTTTCTGTTGCCCCCATCGTAGCTCAAACAGCTTGCGAATTTCTATCACGTGGATCCACTGTTTCTGGTGGACACTGGTGAGGATGCTCCTCCAAAATCGGTTGGTTCTGTTGAAAGTGTTGGGTCGATTTCCAAAGGTGGTGATGTCGCAGACATTTATGCCCCTTCAAAGAAAAGGGCCTGAGCTGCAGGAAGTCAGTAATAATAAGTTGAAGTCAAACATCCCGTTTTACTATTGAAGTTAGTAATAATATATTCGATCTAAGTTGAGATTGGCTTTACGGTCGTGATGTAATAATTTAGAAATTGTCCCCGCGCAACGCGCGAAAATACGCCTAGTTTTAAATGTTTTAATAGTGTTTAAATGAACAACATCATTAATAAGATCCAATTTTGTTCAATGGATTTGATTTACATTTTCGCTAGTATATCTTTTTCATTGATTTAAATGAAAAAATTAGTGGAGTATAATTAAAGATGTTTAAATTTAATAAAAAAAGATTTGTTGAAATATATATTGAACGGTTCGATTAACTGGTTGGCTTTTTTGGGAAACCCATAACCGAACCAAAATATTCGGTTAATGGAAATTTCAAAACCGAAACGTCAGTTATGTGATTGTGTCGGTTAATTTGGATCGGTTAAGTCAGTTTTTTTTGTTACAATTTGGTTAATCGATTTTTTGCTCACCCCTACCATCCCTATTACTCAACTCCCCAACCATCGATAATAACCCCCCTTTATGTCCGAATTTTAGTTTGAATGTTCTTCTTGAAGACTGTCACTAAAACCACCAATTAACAATATCAATCATGCTCGAAAGATAGTTATTTTAGCTTATGTAAAAGGTTTATTAGCTAATTAGCTTATGTAACAAAGATAAACTCATTTATGTGTTTGTTTGAACTTATAAGTTTAGACATATTAGCTTATGTAAAAGATTTTTTTATAAGCTCATTTTATTAGGCTTATTGACTTTTTAAAGCTTTTTATAAGTTCATAAACTAAATCACCACTTATCATATATTTATAAACTTTTATAAACTTTTACATTATAAGTTATAAGCTACTTGTAAAATATAATTCTAAACACAATATATAAGCTTAGACAAACACCCAACATTTGAGAAACCAACAACTATCAAGCTATGACGTAGATTTTCGACCTTAGATATGGTAAAGATTATTATTTAGATCAATGGAACGCATGATTTAAGTGAAACCTTAAGAGTTAAGATCGGAAACCTTAAGAGTTAAGATCGTTATGCATACGACCGTAGACCGGCGTGTGTGAATATTTTTGTAGAGGCCCAAAAAGTTCTAAGACTAAATTAGTTATGCATATTTACACAAAATATTTAAAAGACCAAGTGATCTACTGTTTGTTTTTCTTAAAAAAAAATATAGATTAAATCAATCAAATAAAACAAAATCTATAATATTAATAGTATTCGTGTTATCCTGTTAATAGAAGGAAAATCTATAGCGTACTACAATTTTCGTAAATATTTGAATTCGTTGATACCACGTTACCTAATCACCCGTGACCATGATATTAATTTTTCATTTAAAGGCTAGCTGTACCTTTTTGCTAAAACAAGTAAAGCATGTGCAATTAATGAGTATACAGCTTACATCGTTTTCGATTTATATGTTTATTTATCATTTCATAAAAGAAATAAAAAGATAATGTATGTGAAGGAGTAGGTTTATTTCGCGTATTGTAACCAAATTGATTTATTTTTTTGTAACATCAAGATAGATGCATATTTAATGCGTAGATAAACTTGTTCGTTAATATAAAAAGATACATGTTTTTAGATACTACTCATACAAAAATGAAAACGTAAGTATATTATTTTCGATTATTTAAGTTGATTTTTTTCTAATAATTAGTTGAGGTTATTAATAGATAATAAGTTATCATTTGTTTAAAAGAAAATTGCACAAGTATATAATGAAGAATTCAAATTATTACATCGACTCTCTTAGCATCCTATCAACTTTGATAAGTTGATAACACTACAATTGTGAAAGTTGCAAAAAATAATGGGAAAATTGAAAGAAAAAATATTAACTTTGAATCGATTATAATTGTGTGTAACCATCTTTGTTTTTTTTCAAAAAAAGGTCTCAACTTTATATACGTTGTCATTATAATCATTTTTTACCTTTGACTCAGTAGCCGGTTTACTTTTCTAATTTTATTTTTAAAAGTAAAAGTCAAAATATAAGAAAAAATTGGGTCCACGCCAACATTTATCCGATAAAAGGTAAAAAGAAAATGGTTACAAATAACAACGTATAAAAAGTTGATGTTTTTTTTTAGAAAAAACAAAAATGGTTACATCGAATAACAATTGAGTCAAAGTTAATTGTTTTTTCATATAATTTTTCAAAAATGGAAAAAAAACCGTATCAATAAAGCAAACAAAATAACTATTAAAGTAGAAACAACTTTAAAAATATTTATGTAATAAATAAAATATATAACAATGCCAGTAGTGTCACTCACTACTATAAAAACCGGCATCCACGACAGAATTTGAGAGAGCCAAATTATAATCTGAAATTATTGTCGAATTTATGACAAAAACACCGAAAAAATTTATCGACAAATTTTTGGCAAATTTACGAGTGATCTTCGTCGAAAATAAAACTATCGGAAAACTGTTGAAAATTTCCAACCGATTTACGACAAGTCCAATAAATAAAATAAAAATAAATAATTAAATAACAGTGGTTGCTTATTCGTCGTAAGATAATATTTGGTCGAAAGTTCGTCGGAAATTTTCGACAAAGTTGCGACTACTTTGTTGATTTCTTGAATTTTAATCTTATGAATCCGACATTCACACATGTAGACTCCCGTATAATTTTACATACTTAAAATTAGTGTATTAAAGTCTATTTTGGGTTTGTAAGTCTTTATTAAATATAAGATAAATTGAATGTCTCTATTAAAAGATAGATAGTCGGTATTGATGAGATCGAACAAGTTAATTACAGATATTGATGAGATCGAACAAGTTAATTACAGTGACAAATGAATTTAGTAACAAAAATGAATATATAACATAGAGATGTAAATAAGATTTCAATCTATATATATATTGATGAGTGTAATGTTTATAGAGAGATAGTGTTATCCGAGAGATTGTGAGTATCAAAAGCATTCCAAAACGAATAAGCGATTATTATATATATATATATATATATATATATATATATATATATATATATATATATATATATATATATATATTGTTAATACAAAGGACCTCTAAACTCCTTAGTCCGACCCGATTCACACTAAGTCTGAGTTGAAGTCCGTTTCCCTTGAATTAACCTATATGATCTCGAATCCGAATCCCCCGCACTAAGAGAAAACACCAGGTTGAGCGGGGCTATACCCCTGATTCAACTCGGGCGTAAGAATAAGTACTTTGGTTCGGACAGAAATATATCAGTATAAGATTAAAGTAAAAAAGTCCTGGTTGTCCTTACTGTTTACCTGGGTATATATAGGAGGTATTTCGGGTAATAGAAGGCTCCCTGGCCTTTGCCCCTTTTTACGTATCGGTTAAAAGGATGTCCTTCGTCAGAGTACCTTTTGTCGGTTCCTTGTCGTATCTGTTTTGTCTTTATCTCCCTTTGTCGTTTCTTGTCCGAACTAAGGGACTCCGATTACCTGGTTCGGTTTTGGACCCGAACCAGGTAATCGGACCCTATGCCAACAACTCCCCCAAGTCTAGCATTGTATTCCGAAGAAGTCGGTATAATGCTGGACTTAAAAGCGTTGGCAATCTTCCATCTTCACTTATTCTCTTTCTTGCTGCTACTTCGGCGGCTTCATACGCTTTCCTTCGACTCGCTGTCTTCTCCACTTCTATGTATCCAGCTGTCATTATACTATTACACGTGGCCTACTCGGGTGGTTTGAACGACGCCAGCTGTCCTCTCCCTGTCCACGTGTTATCCACGCGTCACACCTTTTTCAAGGCCACGCGCGCCTCTTGAGGTGCCTGCCACTTGCCTATAAATAGGGGTGTTCCTCCTTCATTTGTTTCTCATTCACTCTCCGAACCTCTGCCCTTTTTCCTCCAGAATTGCCTCGACTTCGGTGTCCTCTTCTTACCCTGATATTATGGCAAAAGAGTCAAAAGAAAATCTTAAAGAGATGTATAACACGATGCCTTCCGGAGATCTTCGCACTTTTTACAAGACTTATCACATTGACAGCACTTATGGCGTCACTGTTCCCGGACCAACTGACACTATCAGAGATGCCCCTCCAGGTAAAATTGGTGTGTACTGCGCTTGGTTCGAATACTCGAACTTAAGGCTGCCCTTCTCCCGTTTCTTTCTCGATGTGATCCAATATTTCAAAGGCCATGTTTCCCAAATGAATCCTCTGGGGGCGAACAAGATTACCAACTTTGAGATCCATTGCCGTGCTTTCGACAAAGCCCCCGATCTATTGACTTTTCGTCATTTTTACAAAGTGGGGTTGAATGGGGATTGGCTTACGGTTGATAAAAGAAGAGGTGCCCCTGAGTGCATCGACTGGTCTCTTTCATCTCTGAAAAATTGGAAGAATCGTTTCTTCTTTGTCAATGCTTCGGTAGCTCCCATCCGAATGAGGTGGTGCGGTAAGGGCGATACTCTTACTGATCCGGAGCCTGATACTAACGATTTGGACCCCGATCTCATTATGGATCTACAGACTAATCCGATCAGAGCTCGCTCTTATCCGGAAAGGGTGTTAGTTTTAACTGGGCTAAGCCAGAATTGGACTCGCCCTCTTGCTCGCCCCTGCTTGAAACTTGCCGATGAAGGTTCTTTCTTGCTTTCTTTCCTTATCCATATATGTATATACATTCTTTACTGCGAACTAACTCCTCTTGTTTCGTGTTACAGAATTATCCCTTCTCTCCTTTTTAAAGATGAGGCATTGGGATGATGTGGTTTTTAGTTCGGCCCCTCTTGCCGAAGGTGCTCCTGGGTTTTTGACCACGACTCTGGATCGTGTTGCACTTCCTGATGAGAATATCCCCGCACCCTACACCGATGCCGAAGCAAATGTTGTTGTGAAAAGGAAGAGAAAAACCAAGAAATTCAAGAAGATTGTGAAAGGTCCTCCTGCTAAGAAACCCAAGACTGTCAGTAAAGCCCCTCCTACTTCTCAAGCTTCGAAAACCAAGGAACAACCTGCTTCTACTTCAGTTCCTTCTCCGTCTACCAAAGAGCCCAGTCCCGATACCGAAGAACTCTTTGCTGCCTCTAACGAAGATGATTCGGAGGAGTATGGGTTAGCAACCGAATCTGATGAATCATCTTCTTCATCCGATACTGCCGAATCTGAAGATCCTTCCGTTTATGAAGATCGTCCTTCTTACTCCGATCGGTCGTGCCCTTTAACTCCCAAGGGCGCCACTAATTCGGAGGTTGAGAAGATCTTACAGGAAAGTGGTCATTCTCATGAAGGCGAGGTTGATCAACCTCCTAAATTCTTCAAGCAGAAAGCATTATTTTCAGAGGCCCTCCCAGAAGGACCTGGTGCCAGCTCTTCCGCTGCTGATCCGAAGAGCGGAAAACTTTCCAAGAATCTTGATCCACCCCAATCGAAGAAAGATGTTGAGGGTTCTAAGGCCTCTCCTGCGATTGTTTCCAGTAAGTCATCATCTGAAGTTCAAAAGATAGCTGCATCTAAAAAACCCCTTGCTTCATCCGGGAAAGCGGACAGTTCCATCAAGTTCGGAAAAGAAAAATCCCAGCTTGTTAAAACCCAGGAGACATCCAGTTCCAAAAAGGATTCTCCCCGTGCCAAAGTGACAGGTCCCTAGAAAACAACTTCGGCCAAGGGCACTTCGAGCAAGGTTGCTGATCCCAAGGAAAAAGAACCGATCCTTGATACTCCGGATCTTAATGGTGTCGAACCCTCCATCGCTGTGAAGAAGTTTCAACCTCGTTTTCAGCAAGTTTATAACCGTTCCTTGTATACAGATCCTGGTGTTTGTCGGGATCTTTTGGATACTCTAGCCACCCCTGCTGAAGTTATTCATGTTGATAATACCAATAACTTCGCTTTAGCAGAGCAGCTTGATCATTTGGTGGCTCAGCTTTTGGTTGTTGCGCCTGAAGTTCGGTCTAGATGGCTTGTCTCCGAAGATGAGATCCAGAATCAGACCCGGTTGATTAAGGCTCTTGAAAGAAACACCTCTCTAAGCAATCAAAGGGCTGATGGACTACAAGTTCGGTTTGATGAGGAAAAGAGGGAACTTGAAGGTCAAGTATCCCATCTCCGCCAGGAGGTAGAGGAGCTAAAGAAAGCTCGGACCTCTGGCGTCGAGTCCTCTTCTCTCAATGATGACGCAGTTCGAGCCTTGGGAGAATTGAATATTACTCACAGCCGGACTGTGAAGGAGCTGAGGGATCAAATTAATGTTTTATCTTCTGATCTTTTTGCAGCTGAGGCCCGGAGCTCCCAGGCGACGAATGATATGGTCCGGGAAAGAGAACGTACCAAAGAGCTCGAATCACATGTTTCAGAACTAGAGGCCACCAATACCACTCTGCAGGAGGACCGAAGCTGGTTGATTTCTCAGGGCCCAAAACATGTGGTTGAAGGTCTCTTTCAAAGTAAAGATTTTGTGGATGCAAGCTCCCGTGTCAACATTGCTTACTATCGCTCCGGATGTCATGACGGTGTGGTCGCAGGATATAGAGAACACCGTTTGGGGCAGCGTATCACTCAATCACTCTTTCATGATCCCTCCGCCGAAGCCAATCTTACTGCAAGCAAAGAAGCTTTTCAACGGACCCATTACTCGTACCTAGATGCCTTGGCTGCCACCGATACTCAAATGCTCGAAGTCTTTCAGTCTGTGAAGCCTACATTACCCGATCCTGAGACCCCTGAAGCAGAAATTCCCCAATAGTCAGTTTATCAATGTTAGCTTATTAATGTATGTTTTTTGTTTGAATCGTAGGCACAATTTTGTGTCAGTTGTATGGTTACATCGGGGTTTGAATCCCCTTTAATGATAGTGCCTTTACGCTTTCATATGCTAGCCTTTTACTTTTAATTGTGTATCGTCATCGAATCAGGTATTTCGGTATTACTTCGAATCGTCATTCGGAATTACACTTTTATGGTGTACTTGGCTGCAAAGTCAAGCCGTGTTACTTTCCTCGGATTTTGATCCGGTATATGATTTATAAACAAGATTAACAAATCCAATGCACTGTGTTATAAGAAAGTTAACCATTCATTCCTTCCAATGGTAAAAATTACATCGCTTGTTACTTCCAAAATAGAAGGAAAACATACATCTTTAGATCCCATCAAGACTTTACTTGGTATAAAAGAAAATAAAATGTTCCTTCTCTTCGGGGAAAACCCCGGCATTACATGTAACATTTCCGCAGGTTCATTTCGTTCCAGGTTCGAGGAATTATGGTTCCATCCAGGTGCTTTAATTTATACGAACCATTTCCATTGTTTTGCATCACCTGATACGGATATCATGTCACTTTTTGAAGAAAGGCCACGCCGCTGTTACCGATATCATGTCACTTTTTGGGAGTTTAGGAATCGGTGCATGTATCTGGCATGAGTCACACTTTCTTATTTCTTGATGTGCGTCTTGATGCATCGTGGGCCAATAATATCCTAGATTCATTATCTTTGCCACTACCGCTCTTGGTCCTGCATGCATTCCACAAGACCCTTCATGCACTTCCCTTATCAGGTAATTAGCTTGCAAAGGTCCCACACATCGGAGCAATGGTGCTAGGTACTTTTTTCTGAATAATACCCCTTCCAACATGATGTACTGCGTAGCTTTCATTCGAATCTTTCTTGCTTCCCCCGCATCTTCGGGCAACGTGTCATTGGTGAGATATTCAACCAGGGGTGTCATCCATGTATTTCCTTCCTCTTCGACAATGACATTTACTTCTACCCCCTCATCAATAGATCTTCCCTTAATTGCCTCCAGAAAGATATTGCTAGCCAACGTTTCTAAGGTTGACCCAGCTATGGATGCCACTTTACTAAACACATCAGCCTTCTTGTTCTTGCTCCGCGGTATCTGTTTGATCTTACAAGAGTCAAACTCTTTCATGAGGGTTGTCACCTTGTCCCTGTATCTTCTCATCCGATCATCTTTTGCTCCGTATTCCTCATTCACTTGATTCGCTACCAGCTTCGAGTCTACATAGATTCGCAATCTTCCCACCTTCATATCTTTGGCTAACCTGAGTCCGGCCAAGACTCCCTCATATTCTGCTTCGTTATTAGAGCTCTCAAACTTCAAACGGATAGCATAGGCGAACTCCTCTTTTTCCGGACTGATCAAGATGACACCTGCTCCGGCACCTTCTTTACTGGCTGCTCCGTCAGTGTATAACCTCCATGTAATTCCCTTTGCTCTCTTTCTTTTTCCCAGTACCGTCACTGGCTCGGCCAACGCTACTCCTTGGTCCGGGATCTCATTCAAGAAATCTGCCAATACTTGCCCCTTTGCTGTTGTTTTTGGAGCATATTCGATGTCATGGCCCCCTAAATCAATCGCCCACTTTGCTATTCTTCCTGCCATTTCCGGACGAGTTAATATTTGCTTCAGTGGTTGATCCGTAATTACCCGTACTTTATGTGCTTGGAAATATCTCCCTAACCGCCTTGATGTGAACAAGAGTGCTAAGGAGAGTTTTTCCAAAGAGTTGTAGTTGAGTTCAGCTCCTTGCAACACTTTACTAATGAAGTAAATGGGCAATTTCTTCTTCTCCCTTTCTACCAATAGCACGGCACTTACCACCTCTCCGTTCGTTGCCAAGTAAACCAACAAAGTTTCCCCCTTCCGAGGAGCCGTTAAGTATGGAAGGTCTACTATGTATTTCTTCATGTCTTGGAAGGCCTTATCTGCCTCCTCCGTCCACTTAAAGTCTTTCTTGTTCATGCATTGCTTTAACGTCTTGAAAAAGGGTAGCGCTCTTTCGGCTGACTTTGAAAGGTATCTCCCCAACGCCACTATCTTCCCATTTAGACTTTGTACTTCCTGCAGCGTCTTTGGTGCCACCATGTTGGTAATAGCCCGCACCTTATCCGGATGGATCCTGATGCTCTGTGGCATGATAATGTGACCTAAAAACTTACCCTCTTCCACTCCGAATGAACATTTTTTGGGGTTCAACTTCATATTTACCTTCCGTAACACTTCAAATATTTCTTTGATGTCTCTCAACATTGCTTCCTCGGTTTCACTTTTGATCACTAAATCGTCTACATAAGCTTCCATATTTCGACCTATATGAGCTTTGAACACCCTATCTATGAGTCTTTGGTACGTGGCACCAGCGTTTTTGAGTCCAAACGGCATCTTTTTGTAACAGTATATCCCCTGATCTGTGTGGAAAGCTGTCTTATCTTCGTCCTCCCGAGCCATCTGTATCTGATGATAGCCCTTGTACGCATCTAAAAAGCATTTAAACCGGAACCCTACCAACGAATCAACTTTTAGGTCTATCTCTGGCAATGGGTATGCGTCCTTGGGACATGCACTATTGAGGTCCTTAAAATCTACACACATCCTCCACGTCTTGTACCATGACTGGGTTTGCCACCCATGTCCGGTATCTAACTTCCCGGAGTATCCCTGCCTTAACCAGTTGATCGACTTCTTCACATTCTGCTTTGCTTCGTTCCGGTGCTAGGACTCTTTTTTTCTGTACCACGGGTTCGGAGGCCTTATAAACGCTCAAACGATGTTCTGCTATCTCCCTTGGTACCCCCGTCATGTCCTCTGGCTTCCATGAAAATAGCTATAGATTTTGCTTTAACATTGCCACTAACTTTCTCTTGGTTTCCTCCGTTAGGGTTTTCCCAATAGTTATCATTTGATCCGGAAAATAGGGATTGACTTGGATCTGCTCCTCTTGGGTTCTGCTCTCTTCTATCATCAATATTTGTATCTGATGGCAACCTCTATTTCCTTCTGAGGTAATGGTAGCTATTCCTCCCGGCGTGGGGAACTTCATCATCCCGTGTACTGTCGATGCAACTGCTCCCAATTTCTTTAACCCTGGCCTTCCCAAAATGCAATTATATGGGGACACTGCTGCCACCACTAGAAAATTCATGCACACCGTCCGGATCTTATCACCCTCAGCCAACTGCACTGGTAAGCATATCTCTCCTATGGAGAACTTTGTCTGCCCAGCGAATCCTACCAATGGAACCTCTTTCACTTTCATCCTTCGTTTTAATGCTGGATCCAGCTCTCGGAAACATTGCTCAAACATGATTTCCGAGGCACTTCCATCGTCCACATATATTCGGTGGACCAGGTGATCCGCCACTTGAGCCTTAATGAGCATTGGGTCGTCAGTGGGGTTTATAGCGTTCAATGGGGGGAATGCTATGACCTGGTTCATCCAGTCTCTTGATATTTCTTTCTCGGGCTCCTGATTAACCATGCTTGCTGCTCGAATCATGTGGATCTCCCTTGCTTTCCCTTTAGGGCCTTTATCATTTCTTCCTTGCTTGTTTCCCCCTCGTATATCACGAACCAAATGGTTAAGCTTTCCTGTTTATACCGCATCTTCTATTTGTTTCTTTAATGCATAGCAATCATTTGTAGCATGCCCCCTATCCATATGAAAATCACAATATCTATCCAGGTTTCCCTTTTCCGGAGTTCCAGGAAGGGTTCCTGGAGGTGGTTTTACTAGATTAATGCCCCTTTCCGTATTCATAATCTGCATTGGTGTTTTTAGCAAGTCGGTGAAGTGGACATTCCTCCTGCTCTCCCCCGGTCCCGAAATAGGATTGTTTCTTGGAGAAATGGGGGGCATGGGAAACTTCCCCCCATATCTTTGGGCTCTACTAGGCGAACCAAATGACCTCCTTCCTTGAATCGACCCGGGTGTTGGCACTCCTGATCCTCTCCATGATACTCCGGAGTTTCCTGCCACTCGTCCTCCTAGCTCTTCCGTTCGTCCTGACGCTTCCTTCCCCTTGATAAACTCTTTCACCCTTATCATCATCTCTTCCACCGTAGCCGGGACTCTGGCATTGAACAATTCTATCAGCGTAGGTGGTTTGATACCTTCCATGAATCCTGAGACTTTCATTGTTTCCGAAGCTCCTTTCACCTGCAGCATCTCTTTTTTCCACCTTTCCACAAATTCTCTGAACCCCTCCCCATCTCTCTGCTTCGTTTTATGGACATCTGTCGGCCCCTTTACGTACTTACGCTGCTGTGTGGCTGCTGTGTGAAAAATGACCCAAAAACTACTTATAACTCCTTGTAACTATCTATTTTTCCGGGTTCTAGTGCCTGAAACCATACCCGCGCTGGTCCGACGAGTGTCTGTGCAAACATACGACACCACACAGGCATTGACCATAATTCGGTTTCGGCAGCTCCTGCGAATGTGTTAAGGTGGTCATCTGGGTCTCCGGATCCGTCATAAGTCCGAATGATACCAGGCATTTTTGTTTTTGGTGGAATTGGGAATCGAGCGATCCTCTTTGTGAACTTGGAGGAGAAATCTGATTGGTATGGCAAGCTCAAATCTTCATCTTCGTCTTCCGACTCTTCCTCCTCACTGAAAGTTAGCCTCCTCCCTTTAAACCCTTCCTTTCGAGGCTCCTCACCTGCCTTACCCTTCCCCTTTTTCAACGATTCTGTACGCTCATGTTCTTCTACCAACGCTCTCAGTAATTCTATGTTATCCTTCACGAACTTACTAGAAAACTCCCCACTGGTTCTGGTTTCCTTCTCAGCGTTCTTGTCGGAACTCTGTCCATCGTTGGTGATTAAGTTAACTGTATCAACTGGAGTTTCCATTTCAAGTGAGTATCTCCTTCGGTCCCACGGATGGCGCCAAAATGTTAATACAAAGGACCTCTAAACTCCTTAGTCCGACCCGATTCACACTAAGTCTGACTTGAAGTCAGTTTCCCTTGAATTAACCTCTATGATCTCGAATCCGAATCCCCTGCACTAAGAGAAAACACCAGGTTGAGCGGGGCTATACCCCTGATTCAACTCGGGCGTAAGAATAAGTACTTTGGTTCGGACAGAAATATATCAGTATAAGATTAAAGTAAAAAAGTCCTGGTTGTCCTTACTGTTTACCTGGGTATATATAGGAGGTATTTCGGGTAATAGAAGGCTCCCTGGCCTTTGCCCCTTTTTACGTATCGGTTAAAAGGATGTCCTTCGTCAGAGTACCTTTTGTCGGTTCCTTGTCGTATCTGTTTTGTCTTTATCTCCCTTTGTCGTTTCTTGTCCGAACTAAGGGACTCCGATTACCTGGTTCGGTTTTGGACCCGAACCAGGTAATCGGACCCTATGCCAACATATATATATATATATATATAGATTAAGGTTCAAATGGGATCCCTAATTTTCTAAAGATCCAGGGATCCATTTTTAAACCACAAGATTGCATTAAATGAATGGTTGAGATTAAAAGTTGAGTTTAATAAAATCTGACTAAAAATACACGGAGGGGTATAATGGTCATTTTGTTGTTTTTATTCATTTTCTTTTTCACTCTCCTTCTCTCTCTCTCACTCTTCTAGGGTAACACTCTGTCATTCTTGCTAAAACCCTCTAAACGGAACCCTAATTCTTTCGGTTTCTCTCGATTTTCAATTGTATCAAAGCCTAATTCTTCATCAGTTGCTAATTATGAAGCCGTCATTTCGATATGTAAGGTTTCATTTTTTATTTTAAATTTTTATCTATGTTTTTTAATCTTCGATTTAGTTCAATTTCTTATTTAATGATTTCTTAATCTGTCGTTTTCTTCAATTTTCAATATTTAAGCTTTGTTTTGTGTTTAATTTGTTGTTTAAAAAATAATTGTAAAAGTCTGGTTCAAGTATATCTTCTATATATTATTTATATAAAAATCACAAGTGATTCGAACACAGTTTTTTTACATTTTGTTTTTAGTTGTTTTATTAATTTTAATTTAGTTTTTAATTTTGTGTTTTTTATTATGAATATTACATATGATATCTTATAGGGAGGCGTGGTTGTTTCTTTTATAAATGCATCTCGAATCTTCTTTTCCATTACTTTTTTTTAAGCACTTGTACTTTGTTATGAATATCACCGATGAATCTTCGTATTGAATTGTTATATAGTTTTTAATATGAGATGACATGTTTATAAAAAAATCACAAGTGATTTTTAATACAGTTTTGAATTATTATATTGTATAGTGGTAATATGAATTTGACATGTTTATAATTTTTTTTATATTAGGAATACAAAGTCTTTTTTTTAATAGAGGTCTTTCATATGTTTATAACTGGCAAATAGCTTAATGTCTGATAAAGGTAATGCTTTTTTGAGGATTTTTTTGAAAAATCCTCAAATTTTCGATTGTTTGGGGGAAATGGATTGAAATGGGAATGTTTTTATAATGTGTAGAATTTGAGCTTATTGGTTTTACCTTTTACAAGCGAATAATGTATAGTTTTTCTCATTTTCAGGGATCGAGGAAAGTCGACAAGAAACATAATTATGGAGAGTAATGGTCAAAGGAGAGGAAGGAGAAGAGACAATGTTGTTCAATATAACGGTGAAGGTGAAGTGAATTCGATCCATGGACAGCTTGGGCTTATAAACCGCGAACAATTACATTGTTATTCATTGGTGCATGCTTTTTGATGTAAGTTTCTTTACAAAGAGGAATCTCGTTGAATGCTGCACATAACTTGCTGGTGGCAGGTGCGCAGAAAGACGAGGATATCATTTTCTGAAACGGAGGTTAGTTTTTTGTCGTATGTATCTTATGTTTTATATCCGCTATCTATGCTTTTGCTGGAGGAAATTTGATTGGTTAGATGAATGCGTCTCTACTATTTGAATAAAAGCTTCATGTGTGCAGCTATATTTGGAACAAGTTTTTCGTTTTATTTGTATGATGTTATTCTTTGGGCGTTGAAGTACTCTTTAAATTATGGATCAATAATCTTAATCTTACTGCTGTTCATTTGTATCTTTGTTGTGGGTTAGAGACTTGCTTCTTATTAGTTATTTCCTATGAAAATTTTAGCCTTTTTATTCCTGCTGACATTTACCCGCTCCAAAATGAGATATTTACCCCTATTCGGCAAAACAGAAAATCATGCACAGGACAAACTGATTTCAAATTAAAAAAGAAAAATAATTCAGAAAATCGTTAGTTTATCATATTGTTCCATCGGTAATAGATGAAATGAAACTGTGCAAACACCCGCAGATGTGGTAAATGGCAGATCTTTTAGCACACCACAAAGACCATTGTCTATATGCAGATCCTCTTGTAGCGTCTCCCAAACCTCCTCCTTTTAGGGTTTCGTACTTCATCAGGTTTCCAATCAAACCCAGAAAAAGTTATTTTCTCTCAAATAATTGCAAAAATAGTAATAGCGGTTATGACCTTTAGCAATTACCTAATGTAAATCTTTTGAGAATTCAGATGTATTCTCGACATGTGAAAAACGTAAGATAGTTCGGTTTGGTATTTGTTACCAATGCCCAATGGTTTAAGGGTCTTACTAAATTAATGTACACATTTTTCTTTATCGAATTAAACACCGTTGTTTTGGTTGATTATGCATTTTTTGCCATTGAATTTCTGAAAGCCCGTTTGGAATTTGCTTTCAGTTGGGCAAGTGGAGCTCTTGATCCTGTAGGTAGTTCATCGGCTGATATCGTTACATCAGTCAAAAGGTGAGTGTTTGTCTGTTAATTTGGTGGCATTTAGTTTGCTAAAATTCATTCATTCATGAAACAGACAGTTTAATGTTTATTGCTTTATTGAAGGGGCATATGGGCAATGATTGCGGTTTTTCTGACTTATTGTTTATTGCAAGCTCCTTCTACGTAAGTTTCATCCGAATTGTATTCATTAGAAAAGTAGTCATGATTCATGTTGGTTGTCCCAATTTACTTTAGTTTAATAGTTAATTTACTATATAAACGTATTTTAGTCATTTTGAATCAATCTCGTGGTCTTGCAGGTTACTAATTAGACCACATCCCGCAATTTGGCTATTAGTTCATGGGATGGCTGTTATTTAACTACTTATGTAAGTAATTATTTGAGCATAAATTGCAAAATGTTGTAAGTAATTATCAAATATAATTCTGAAGTTAAGGATTAGTTATAAACTAACAGAATTATTATGATTCATTTTCTATATTATAACCCGATCCCGAACTGTGACTCAAAATCAAAATGACCTGCTGCTATGAACAGACCATGTTCTAACGACCTGAAAACACCCTTTCTTTTCACGAGAATTTGTGATGCTACCTAACAGAGGACAATATAAAAAAAATAATTAAGTTAGTGTATGAAGGGAAATTGGATAACAATAAGTTAACTACTGAGATGGCAAAACGACCGCGTTGGGTAACAAGTCAAAACATATTCGGGTTGTTTTTTGTACGGGGTCGGGTTGACCCGTTAAACTTTTATGCCCAGTTTTTATAGATAGTTAATTAACGATTTACGAGGCGTGCTTTGACCCATTCATCTCATTACCCTTTTAGCTAACTGTTTTGATTTGACTCGTTTAAACCATAATAATAAAAACTGACCCATTCATAAGCAAATGGGTCAAAATGGCCACCCCGACTCGCTACCAAGTAGCATTCAGTTAGGAAATGTGAAAATTTAATATTAAAATCTCCTACAAGAGCAATTTGATATTAGATTATTATGCATTTAAATTTGGTGTATAGAGGAACAGGATCTTTATCAAATGTGATGTTAACATGATTGGGAAAATTTCAAAAATAAAAAGTGTTATATAATATACATAATTTTTCGATAATCACTTGTGATTTTGGTTGTTACAGGTGTTAGTGTAGTTGTTAAAGGCGGTTCATTTCATTAAAAGTCTCATGGCATCTAATGGTATTTTTTAATTTTTTTTTTACTGTTTAAATGGTCTGTTTTACTTACATGAGATTTTGCCTTTTTATAAAACATAATTTTAGATAATCACTTGTGATTTTGGTTGTTACAGGTGTTAGTGTAGTTGTTAAAGGCGGTTCATTTCATCAAAAGTCTCATGGCATCTAATGGTATTTTTTAATTTTTTTTTTCTACTGTTTAAATGGTCTGTTTTACTTACATGAGATTTTGCCTTTTTATAAAACATAATTTTAGATAATCACTTGTGATTTTGGTTGTTACACGTGTTAGTGTAGTTGTTAAAGGCGGTTCATTCATCAAAAGTCTCATTGCATCTAATGGTATTTTTTAATTTTTTTTTTTTTACTGTTTTAATGGTCTGTTTTACGTACATGAGATTTTGTCTTTTTATAAAACATAATTTTAGGTAATCACTTGTGATTTTGGTTGTTACAGGTGTTAGTGTAGTTGTTAAAGGCGGTTCATTTCATCAAAAGTCTCATGGCATCTAATGGTATTTTTAATTTTTTTTTTTTACTTTTTAAATGGTCTGTTTTACTTACATGAGATTTTGCCTTTTTATAAAACATAATTTTAGATAATCACTTGTGATTTTGGTTGTTACAGGTGTTAGTGTAGTTGTTAAAGGCGGTTCATTTCATCAAAAGTCTCATGGCATCTAATGGTATTTTTTAATGTTTTTTTTTACTATTTAAATGGTCTGTTTTACTTACATGAGATTTTGCCTTTTTATAAAACATAATTTTAGATAATCACTTGTGATTTTGGTTGTTACAGGTGTTAGTGTAGTTGTTAAAGGCGGTTCATTTCATCAAAAGTCTCATGGCATCTAATGGTATTTATTTATTTATTTTTCTACTGTTTAAATGGTCTGTTTTACTTACATGAGATTTTGCCTTTTTATAAAACATAATTTTAGATAATCACTTGTGATTTTGGTTGTTACAGGTGTTAGTGTAGTTGTTAAAGGCGGTTCATTTCATCAAAAGTCTCATGGCATCTAATGGTATTTTTAATTTTTTTTTTTTTACTTTTTAAATGGTTTGTTTTACTTACATGAGATTTTGCCTTTTTATAAAACATAATTTTTGATAATCACTTGTGATTTTGGTTGTTACAGGTGTTAGTGTAGTTGTTAAAGGCGGTTCATTTCATCAAAAGTCTCATGGCATCTAATGGTATTTTTTAATGTTTTTTTTTACTATTTAAATGGTCTGTTTTACTTACATGAGATTTTGCCTTTTTATAAAACATAATTTTAGATAATCACTTATGATTTTGGTTGTTACAGGTGTTAGTGTAGTTGTTAAAGGCGGTTCATTTCATCAAAAGTCTCATGGCATCTAATGGTATTTTTTTTATTTATTTTTATACTGTTTAAATGGTCTGTTTTACTTACATGAGATTTTGCCTTTTTATAAAACATAATTTTAGATAATCACTTGTGATTTTGGTTGTTACAGGTGTTAGTGTAGTTGTTAAAGGCGGTTCATTTCATCAAAAGTCTCATGGCATCTAATGGTATTTTTAATTTTTTTTTTTACTTTTTAAATGGTCTATTTTACTTACATGAGATTTTGCCTTTTTATAAAACATAATTTTAGATAATCACTTGTGATTTTGGTTGTTACAGGTGTTAGTGTAGTTGTTAAAGGCGGTTCATTTCACATAGAAATATAGGTATGTTAATACATCTTATTTTGGTATGAATTATATTCTACTGTATATGAATCCGTTTATTGAATTTTATTTTGTTAAAAGTGCAGTTTTTAGCTGTTATTTAGGCTGTTTTTTAGCCGATAAACATGTTGATGAACACACAATGTGTTTGATGAATTGTCACATAGAAATATAGGTATTTTATTACATCTTATTTAGGAATGATTTATATTCTACTGTATATGAATCCGTTTATTGTATTTATATTGTTAAAAGTGCAGTTTTTAGCTGTTATTTAGGTTGTTTTTTAGCCGATAAACATGTTGTATTTAGCTTTTGTTTATGGCGTAAAAAGTGCAGTTTTAGTTGTTAGAAATGTTGTAAAACGTGCTTTTCTTACTGTTGTTTATGCTGTTAAAAATGCGGGTTTAAGATGATGTTAAAAGTTTTTTGAAATGTGTTTTATGTAATAACCGTTGAGACCTCACAGCTCACTTTTAGGCGCTACGATGGGTGATAGACATTTGCAGCTTGTTGCGGAACAATGATGGGTAACAGGTATTGATATTTTTTGTGATAATATAACTAACTTGTTTCTTTACATTTCAAACATATGAATCGCTTGTTCTAAACGCCTTGTATCATTTGGTAATACTTTTTTTCTATTTGGTTTAGGCATATGGTTGCTCGTAGGAGACCGAGACCGAGACCGATGGAGTTCCCATGTTAAATGACCACAATATCCACACCATATCTGTTAGCTACCCGTTTAAGTGAAGAGCAACCGAATGACTCGTGAGATGAGCTTTTAGAGTTTATATGTGTTTGGCGTCAATATTTGTTTTTTTCATGTATTTGGATTAAAAAATATTTGAGGTTATGAGTTTTAGCCACCCAGCCCTTAAGAAAAATATGCATTACCCATTGTGTTTTTAATGTGAATGATGTGTTCTCATTTTATCGAGTGTTTTACTTCTTCTCGACTGCTTACGTGCTTATTTACGCGACATAATTTGCTTATTAATAGCTCTCTTGAGTGCTTATTAGTGTTTTAATTCATTTATTTTTCTAAACCAATTTCATTTCTCCTTATTTCGTCTCTTTGTCAATTTAATTTCTTTAAATCTCTCTTCTAAACGTGCTCTTAGGTTATAGTATAAAGTCACATGTGATTTTATGAAATTTTATGTATTAACGCAACAACAATTTATCATAACATCAAAATCACATATAATTTATAGCGTAATCTAACATTAAACTTATATAGTTTATAAAATCATATTAAATTTTAAAGGCCCTTATTTTATACTATAACTTAAACTATATATTATTAAACCAAAATCACATGTGATTTTATATATTAACATAACAACTTCTTAAAACATCAAAAACATGTCACGTAAATGATTATTAAAAACTAATAATTTTCTTAGGATTAAGGGGGTTCTTGGTTAGGGGTAATGAGGGGTAATGAATAACATAGAATGAAAAGTAATGGAGGGTTATAGGATGTATATTAAACTAGAATCGAAAATAAACACCAAAATCATATGTCAAACTACAAAAATCACATGTGATTTAACTATGATTTTGTATTATTAATTTCCAAAATTCGGAAAAAAGTTCGTAAAAAATATATGAAGTTAGTGCTCTAAGGAGAGTTTTAATCGGTTATCCATGTCTAAAAAATTTTAGATATCTTTCATGATCGGAAATCGTAATATATAAAGTAAAAGCTAGCATTAAACTTTTATAATATATAAAATCACATTTAACTTTTAGGGCTCTCAATTTTAGGACCACTAAAATTTTGAGACATCTCAAAAACAATAGATATTAGAAACCTACTTTGATTTATTTTTGTATAAAAATTAATTATCTCAAAAACCGTTAATATATTAACACAAATAAATTACACAATTGCAACGATCATTATTTTTTTATTCTATAGAGCACCTATCTCGATATATACTTTTGAAGAACTTTTTTTCGGATTTTGAAAATTTATATTATAAAATCACATGTGATTTTAGTAATTTGACATATAAATTTTTGTATTTTTCTTTCCGATTGTAGGTGAATATACATTATATAACATATGTGAGATTTGAAATTCATATTTAGTCTTCAAATCAAATGTGATTTTCCTTTATAAATATCGATATTTGGCTAAAAACAAAAAAATAACAAGTCGTCAAAATTGACTATATTGCAAAAGACATTGGAACCATTATGAGGGATTCCATGTAGGTAAGAAGCCCAAGAATATGTAAATTATAACAAATTACAGCTAATTGCTTTGATTTGTTTGGAAAAAGCTATTTCCTATAAACGTTCAAAGTGGGTATCTAACGTTACTATTTATATGTGCACGGGTTTTCTTATGTTGAAACATGTAGTGACATTTTTATAATTTGTTGACTACAAAATTACATTTAAGTTATTTAGTGACTTAATTTAATAAAATCACAGGTGATTATCAAACATTTGGTGACATTTTACATCAATGTACTAAGGCACTAAATTGTCCATTTGGAACCAAACTTGTTTACCCGCTAGTTATACATGTAAGTACAAAATAAGTACACTATTCATTGTCTAAGCATTCAAACAAATATATAAAATCATGTAAACAATAGTCAAAAGCATATCTATACAGGAGTGTACATTGTCCAAACTACCATACAACTAGTTCGTTGAATAAAATAAAAACAAGTATCGCGGATTCACATATTGTCATACGGTCCGGGTATCCGTAAGTCAAGGTTTTTTTTCTACCCAGACAATTTTGACCCATTTAACACTTTATAAAATTTATATAAAAGAAAGTCCTAGCCCGTTTTAATGTGTTACCAACCTACCCATCCTCCAACCTCTAGAGAGCACTTCATATCGCCCCAAATAAGAAAGCGTGTGATTACCAATGTTCAGTGCATATAAAATACAAATAAGAAAGCTGTTGATTTCCAATATTTCGATGCATATAAAATACAAATAATTAGAGCATAATAGGGAGTGTGAAGGCAATACTTGTAAGTTTCCATGTACTCTTCCGCACTTGCATCAATAGCTTTAAAGAAAGCATCCATCCCAGCACCAGAAACTGCTGAAACTCCAACAGCGCGTAAATTCTTATAGAATTCCTCCAGTGCAAGAGAAAGACTTCGAGTCAGAGTAGATACAAATTAACAATAATTCTTTAAATCATTCGACAAACCTGCAAATGGGGCAATCGAGCTGAAATAGACGATTTTTCTGTTTGCAGTGTAAGAACTTTCCTTTCAAGCTCGGCTATGTAAAATATCTTTCTTTGCTTTGATCTTGCTGCAGATTGCCTATTTGCCCAAATCCTAAATAAACGAAAAAAAACAAATCTTGGTAACACGATTCATCATATCTAAGAACACTATTAACTATAAACACAACTACCTTTTCGCACGCTTTGGATCAACCAGAGCCACATCAGCAAGCTTGTTATCAGCCATCCATTTCTTAGCATCAGCTGATAACGTCTCTTCTTGATTAAACGCTGTAGAACTAGAACCATCCATCGACATACTATGCTGATGCTTATTAACTCTATTCTCAGGTAACGGTATCACATTTGTTGTTTTTGAAGAATAGAAATGTAGTCTTCCCACTCCCTAAAACATGATCACAAACCGATAAACAGTTACATTACCATTTCCATACTAAAACTCAAAACCTTCTAAATTACTAATTGCTGAACTACCTGCCATTTCAACGACAATGATAATAACGGGTTTCTTCTTAAAAGCGGATGCGCTAGAGGACCCTTTTTCCAACTTCAGCTTCTCCATGGACTTGGAAATGTCGTCTTTTACACAATCACAAATAACATTAAACAGCTACTCGTTAGCATTTAAACATAATATAATAAACTTTTTCTATCTGTAAAGTGATGTATCACTTGTGATTTTGTTTTAACAATTTAAACATAATATAGAAAACTTACTTTCACCACTCTGCATATCATTTGTCTGTGTGGGCTTATGAACAGTTTGCTGATTAGTTTCATCGATGCTTTCTGTATTTGAAGCCATCTTAAATTTTTAGTATGTTTTATTTTGTAAATTGTTCAATCGAATGACCTAATTGACTGATTTATTCAATTGATCCATAGAATTTGTTGAATAAATTTCAATCGAGATTCAATGACGGATTACAATGGAGAGATTTTTGTTTTAGGGTTTTAGAAATTGATCGAGTTTTGAGGCGTGTGGAGATATTTTTTTTTTTCTTTTTTTTCTTAAGAGCCTGTAAGTTTTTAATATTTTCTGAATATGACAAAAATGCCCCTATGTGGTTTTGATCCCTAATTGAATTTGTGTGGCTGAAAAGGGGATCCCTGGATCTCTAGAAAAAAAGAGATCTCATTAGAACCCTCCCCTATATATATATATATATATATATATATATATATATATATATATATATATATATATATATATATATATATATATATATATATATATAGGGATTAGTTCATGCGAGAACTCAGATTTTTGCTAAAACTGCGAGAACTCATTCTCAGCCACTCATTTATTTTTGAATATTAAACAATTTTCTGAAATTAGAAAGGGTAAAATAGTAATCATCTTATTTGTAGTTTAGATTTTTTTTTTCTTTTCTCTCTCATCTTAATTTATTCTTTTTTTTCACTACATATTTGTCATATCTTTTTAAAATAATTGTCATTTTCTTAATAAACTTTTGTGTGGTCTGGGAAAAAAAATAATTCGTCGATTGGGTTAGTATTTTAAATCTTGTGCATTTATGAACAAAAGTTTTTCTTTATCAAAAATCTTCAGCCAATGATTTTTTCGCATGGTTACCAATATCGTTCTTTACATAGCAACTGGGAAAAGATAAATATACAAATATATTAATTTCACTTTAATGTATATTATGTTATAGTAAGAATTTTTTATTTAGAGAACCCTAACTTTTAAATACTAAACTCACTTTTATGTGTGTTCATATGATCGCACCTTAATGTTCACAAATGAACAACTGTGATAATATATGAACAATATATGATCGCACTTTAAAGTTTCAAATGAACAACTGTGATAATATATGAACACATGATACAGAAAAAATCCATAAACTAAACATGATAAAATATGAACAACTATAAGAAACCAGAGATGAAACCATTTTCTATAATGTAATATATTTCATTGATTTGAGTATCTAGTATTTGTATTTCTAAAACCAACAATAAAATAACATATTTTAATGTATGGTATGAATTATTTACTATGAAAATAATATAAAAAGGATGGATAATAAGATAATAGTATATGGGGACAGAGGAGAATCAAATATGGACCACGTGACTTTCACCTTCTCAAACATATCACCAAACAATGTTCGTCATCGTCGAAAAAGGTTCTACAAAAAATCAAAATTATTTTCAGATCAATAATAATCAACATAATAAAATCATAAAAATCAGAAAAAATCACAAAACAATTTACAAATAATCAAAAAAAACATATATAATCAATAACAAGATAAAATCAAAAAATTACAAAAAAAAAAAATCACAAAAAAGCAGATCTATAAAATTAAAATCAAAATTGAGAAATTACAGATTTAGAAGGTTCGAGAATTATGGCCATGCTAATAGGTTCTTCGAGAAGCAAGTGATTGGAATGCATGATTACTGATTTTGATTTTGATTGAAAGAAAAAGATGAATTACAGAGAAAAAATGAAAATGAGTGGGGTTAGGGTTTGACATACTTTATGAAACGCATTTAGGTATTAAAGAGAGAGAGGGGGAGATTTTTTAGGAAACAATGTGAATTCTCAAAAATACCCTTTTAACACTTATAAAAACTTACTCAATTTTTTTATTAATTACAAATATGCCATTTTCGTTTTTAACCCTTGATCTGATCATCCAATGGCTACAAATTGGTTCTCGCAGTTCTCGCAGAAATTTGAGTTCTCGCATGAACCATTCACTATATATATATATATATATATATATATATATATATATATATATATATATATATAGAGAGAGAGAGAGAGAGAGAGAGAGAAAGAGAGAGAGAGAGAGGTGTCATATTGTAAATTCTCATCTAAATAAGTAAATGACATGTCTAACATTTACACGTGATATTCTAATAAAGACGGGCTCAACTGCGTAGTCAGAAGAATTTTGCATCTCATTCATCTCCTCAAGGAGCTTTAGTATTTCTTGTGTACTTCATAACAAAAAAACTTACGAATGAGCTTTTGGTACCTCTGCAAATATCGTAAATTCGTAATTATAAGTCTTCAAAACACTAATTACGATCTGATTCTCCATGAGATCTTGTGAATTAACACTACTACATACTTTGTAGCTCAACAAATATTCATTTAAATAATGGAAAAAACAACAAACTCAAATTTAATGAACTTGCCTCCATTGTGTTTCTCACTATCCATCTTTATTTAACGAGCTTCTACATTGGCTTAGTCTAGACCTCTATTCCACCAAATCCAACATCTAATGTTAAATCGTGAAATTCCATCAAATCACGAGAGTACCAAGAGGAAACTAAGTTTTAAAAAACGTATAATATTGTAGTATAAATTCAATGTGATTTTATATATCTCCAAGCAGGGTCGGACCTTGGGTCGGTGGGCAGGTTGGACGACCGCCCAAGGTATTAACAAGTTAGGGGCATCATCTGCTGGATTATAGCGAAAGTTTTTTTTCTTCGAAAGTTGGGTTTTTTGTTATGCTTTTGGTAGTTCAAGTGTTTGATGTAAAGCTAGTGATCATAAAAATATTTGATGTTTCATATATATATAAAGGTTTAAGAGAAAAGATCAATTAAGACCTATAATTTTGTTGAGACAAAAAGACATTATTTTGGCCCTTAATCCCATTTTAATCTAATGGTTAAGATTAAAACCAAAACCCATTTTTATTTTATTTTTTTAAATTAATTTATCTCACAAACCGTTGATCGTTAGACGAAACAAAATACACCGTTGCGATGGTCTCGTTTTTATCTTTAATTAAAGCAGTGGTGTTATATACTTTCGACGACTTTTTTTTTCCTTTTTTTTTATGGGTATTGAAATTATAACGATAATATCATATATGATATTTATATCATTACGTAAAATTGTATAAAAGAGAATTACTATAAAATGTATAAACTACCTAAATTTAGAAAAAAAATCGAATTTTAACTAGATTTATTTTTTCTCGTTTTTTGACATAAAATGTGATATACTAAAATCACATATGATACTACTATATCATATGTGATATTACTGTAAATCATATATGATATGAATATAAATCATATGTGATATATATTAAAATCGCATATGATAATATTATATCATATGTGATATTACTGTAAATCATATATGATATGAATATAAATCATATGTGATATATACTAAAATCACATATGATAATACTATATCATATGTGATATTAGTGTAAATCATATATGATATTAATATAAATCATATGTGATATATACTAAAATCATATATGATAATACAATATCATATATGATATTACTGTAAATCATATATGATATAAATATAAATCATATATGATATTATGTATGTAAAAATGTTAAAACTTAAAAGACAATAACACACATGATTTTAACTCTAAATATGAATTTTAATACACAACAATGTTATACAATGTATAACCTATATAGACCCAGAAAAAAGTTCAAATTTTGACGACTTTTATTTTTTCGTTTATGGCCAAATGTTGAAATTCGTAAGACAATATCACATATGATTTGAACACTAAATACGAGTTTCGAAACATAGATTTGTTATATTACATACATTCAACTTAAATCAAAAAGAAAAACAAAAAAATAATATGTCAAACTACTGATATCACATATGATAAAACAGTGATTTGTAATATAAAATTTCAAAACTCGTAAAAAAACCCGAAAATAAATTTTGTCAAAAGTATATCGAGTGGGTGCTCTATAGAAAGAGGAGAAAATGCTCGTTTTAATGATACAATTTATTCGTTTAATACATTTACCGTTTATGAGATAATTAATTTTTAAACAAAAAAAAAGTTATGATAGGTTTTTGAAATGAAGAGTTGTGATTGGTCCATTTGGTCTCAAATTTTTTAATAGTCTATAAAGCTTCGGTCATGTTAATGGAAGTAACCGATTGTCCTAACTAATCGGGGAAAAAGGGGATTTAATTTTAAAATTTACACTTTAAACCCACATATAAAACTGCATATCTTTATTAACGTCATCATTAAACTTGTAATATTAGTATTTTTTCTTTTTGTCTTTAAGCCCTGCTGAATAAAAAACACTCGAGTCTTGGCCATGTTTATAAGCAATATTATATATTCAGATTATTATATGAAAAACCATAAACATCGCCAAGCTTGAGGATTTTTTTGTTTCTTATTTATTAAATTTATACCATTTTCCGACGAAAAAAAAAGTATAAAATTATGATACATTATCACCTTATCATAAATTCCAATAGGCGGGGGATTTTTATGGAAATTTCAAAGAGGGAAAATAAAATAAATTTGATAAAATTAAAAAGCCCTAGTGTCTAGGGCGCCCCCATTTTTTGCTTCCCACATACAAACGCTCATCTATTGAATGGTTCTTTCTATATGTTTGATTGTGTCTTTAGGATGAGTCAAAATCTTGTGTTTCATACTGGTCTTTGGGCAAGTTCAGTTTTAAGTTCAAAAAAGGAAAAGGATGGTGTTATTTATTCATGGATATATTAACCTCCTCATGGAGAGTCTGCAATATTGTGGTCTAGCCCCCCCTTGTATGAAGATGATGCCTTATTAGTATTTCCCTTTTGCTGATACAAAAAAGTTTTTGCATTATTGGATCCTTTAATTTAGTTTTACCTCATTAATTGTTCATTTAACCTAAAGAATGGACATATTGCCTGCATAAAGTTAGTATAAAGGTGTTGAATCCTTTGCATTTGACCTATTTTATAATAGTAAACCAATTCTAAACGAGGCAAATCAATTTATGGACATGAAAATATGAACCATTGATATAATCGTACGGAAAATAATGAAGATCAAGAGATATGATCGTACGATCACTTACTCACCATGGATATGATCGTACGGTCACTTACTAACCTGTTTTCTACGATCTCTTAAGGTTCTTTTTAATTAATGTCATTATTTTTATTATTATTTTTTTATTAACTCATTATTATAACTTTTATAGGAAGCAAAATAGTGTGGACAACAACCTTCTGGAAATTTTCTTTCCCGTTAACATTTTCATTTATCTTTCCCACTTTTTATACTATTTGATGATATCTACTTACAAGATGCAAAATAGGCGGGTGGCTAATTAAAATGGGTCATTTTTAGTAGGGGAGGGGTTGGGTTGATTCATAAATTTATTTGGTGTTTGTAGTAATGATGTTAACTTTATGCCATCTACGAACGAAAACAATGTTGTGTTGACGTATTTAACACAAGGCTCAAACAATTAATATTTGATGACCATTTAGACATAGCAAAGTTAGTTAAAATGTGAACGAGCCAAAAATTAATCGACGCTTTCGTTCATGTTGATTAGATATATAAAATCAGCGAGTTCATATTATGTTAAACGTATGTTTATGAATAATTATTATGTTTCCTTAATAATCATTTGATTTTAGTACTTAAGATGCTTTTCTAATTTGTAGATAAACATGTCATAAACAACGGACTAGATATGTTTGGAGCATGAATGACATACAAAGGAAATAGAAGAACACCATGAAAAGAAATTACAATAGGCATAAGTCCATATATATGGCGAGTGAAGATTGATGAGGGTTCGACGTTTGGACAAGGCTGGGGAGACTGTGTTATAGGGAAAACGGTGTTCGATATTGTGCCCTCCTCAAGAAAGAAATGCAAGACAAAATCATTGAAATGATGAAGTACATACCAAATTTTCCAAGTTTGTCTTAGTTAAATGTTTGTCTAACATTTTATTAATCGTATTTTGTGAACCTATTTGCATGATTCTTGAGACATTCTAGTATACTACTACTTTTATTTGAATTTATTTTTGATGTTGTTTTAGTATTTTCATATTTACGCTTGTTTTAATAGTATTTGAACATTTTAGATATTATTGTGTTGCTTGAAAAAAGCAGAAAATATGGAAAAATAAATATTTTAAAAAATAATATTTGCGACAGAATAATGACTGAGTGTTCTGTTGCAAAATTATTAAAAAAAAATCATTCCGTCGGAAAAAATAGATGTTGTAAAGCTGTCGGAATATGTTGTAAATAGTTCTGTCGGAAGTTTTCGTCTAATAACTTTGGTCGGAAATTCATAGGAAAATAGTTGGTCGAAAATAAGTCGGAATAAGCAAGTTGTTGATATTTATTGAATATTTGTTATTATATAGGGTATATATAAATCATGTTAAGTAAGATGGTTGGCAAAATGTTTTAAATAAACTATCTGTTAACTTATTTTTTATTTTGATACATTTTAAAACGATCTATAGTTATATGAGTATTCAATAGTTATATATGCAAAGGCGGAAATTCTTTCACAAAATCCGTATGTTCTTTAATAATCCACAATAAATATTAGCGTTTTATTTGCATGAATTGTTTTCAAACGTATAAGTTAAAGTATCTTCGATTCCAGAGTTTTATAAGAATATGTTAAATCAAATTTGCCGAACTTCATGAGTTTTAAGCGTGAGATTGTTGATTCGGAAGCTTGGACATACTAATTGATGAAGTTAGTAAGGACTACCTATGTATATGTCCAAGTTATCAGTGTCTGTCAAGTTGTCAGCAGCTGTCAAGCTATCAACGCCTGTCAAGCTGTCAGCGCCTGTCACGCTGTCAGCGCCTGTCAAGCTGTCAGCGTCTGTCAAGATTGTCGGCGCCTGTCAAGCTGTCGGCGCCTGTCAAGCTGTCGGCGCCTGTCAAGCTGTCGGCGCCTGTCAAGCTGTCAGCGCCTGTCTAGCTGTCAGCGCCTGTCAAGCTGTCAGCGCCTGTCAAGCTGTCAACGCCTGTCTAAGTTGTCAAAGCCTGTCTAAGTTGTCAGCGCCTGTCAAGTTGTCTGTCAGCGTCTCTCAAGTTGTCAGCGCCTGTCATTTGAAGCTCCTGTCTTATTGGCTGACGTCCCGTCATAACGGCGCTTCATGACTGCTTTATTGTCGTCATAATAGTAAGACGTTACATATACTAGGGATTGATGATTAAGGCAGCTCAAATATTCATGATCATCATTAATGGACCAACGCTCCATATACTTGAGACTGGCCATATAAATACATGGTCCAAATCATTGTCGACCTCATCTTATCTCATCTCAACTCACACTTACTGAAACTTAAACACAGAGTTCATACACTCTTGGCTTCATCCTCAACCTTGATCACCCTAAGTTCGTCAAGAACTTGTTGGGTTTGTATTGTGATCATCACAGGAGATCTAAGGTTGACATCACCTAAACTCTAATCCTTGTGTTTGACAATCGTTGCTCGAACATTGGCGCCATCCGTGGGACACGTTTTTTAACGGCGTTTCACTTTTCCCAATTTCTTTTTTTTTCTCTTTCTCCGTAATCAACCGTTTCCATGGAGGCAACAAATTCATCGCAGGTCATTTCTTCAGCGCTCGAAATAACCACTACCGTGACTACCACTGCACCGGAAACGGTGATGACTTCACCCCCTGCTTTTCTTCCATCACCTGTTCGTACCACAATGCCGGAACCATACGTCGATTCTGAGTGGACGGTGTTGGATCTAAGGTCGACACGAGGGTATCCCTCTTTAACAAGTCCCATTTTTTCCACAAGGCTGGCGGGAACAAGTATGTTTACTTCACCACCGCCAGTGACATCCATCCCTCTATTTCAGCCTCTTTTGTCCCACGGAACAAGCTCGCAAGAGGATGGCACGGGTCTTGTAAGACAACCTGTTTCGATTGCTTCCCAGCCTGCTACTCAAGGGGTTCAGGAGGATCCCATTGTGGAGCTGCTTAGAAGGTTATCTTAGAGCACTCAGCCACCACCACCCCCACCACCACCTGCTTCGTCAGATCTGTTGTCACAGTTAGTGGAGGCATTGCGCCCAACGCCTCAGCAAACGCCCGTACAGCTAGTGGATCCGTTGTCACAACTCCTGGAGCGGCTAAGGCAACCAAGCACACACACCCCACCAACACCTCTACCACAGGACACATCTAAAGACATGCTCAAAGTGTTGCAAACCCTAGTGACTGCAGCAGTACCACCCCGTGTAGCCACTACGCCTTTGTCGGTGGTTAGTTCAAAGTTTTGTGACTGGGTTGCCAGATTCCCACTCTCAGATAAGCAAAAAGTCTCGTCCGTTGTTGGTACTTACGACGGTACTCGAGATCCAGACGACCACTTTCTCTGTTTGAACAGGCTATTATGACGGAGAAATGGTTAGACCCAGTCGCTTGCCACATGTTCCCTGGAACATTACAAGGTTTCGCTCGTGATTGGTTTGCTGACTTGCCTGAGAGGAGTATTCAAGATTTCGCAGATCTAAAAGCCAAGTTTGTGACTCAATTTGTACAACAAAAGAAGCAACATAGAACTCATATAGAGGCTCATTTGATACGACAAAAAGAAGGAGAGGGGTTGCGTGACTTTATCCAGCGATACACACAAGAATGCCAGAAGATCGCCATGTTACCAGAGAGTCAACAAATTTCTGGCTTTACTCTTTCCCTGCTTCCAGGACAACTGCAAGAAAATTTAATCAAGAGAACTCCAGTTACTTTCAAAGAAGCCACGGACATGGCATATGACTATCTAAGGTCAAAGGAAACTGTCTCCCTGACAAGAGACGTAGGCGGCAAGTCATGGACCGACACGTCAGATCGCAGGCATGATGCTCTAACTGAAGACCATCGACGAGATGAAAGGAGCAACATGAGGTTTGGCCCATACGATAAACATGCGTCTGAGCGTGCTCTTAGCAAAACACCAAAAGAAATCTTGATAACAGAGAAGGTTTGCGCTACCTTCACACCTCCACCCCAGATGGAGCATAGGTCAGGTACGAAAAACATGAATAAATACTGTGATTTCCAAGAAGACCATGGACACGACACAAATGTCTGTAGAGAGCTCAAAAGGGAAATCAGGCGGGCTTTGGAAGAAGGCAAGCTAGAACACCTTGTCCCTGGCGCTAAGCAGCAAGCAAATAAAACTCCACTTAAGAAGAGTTATGCCTGGAAAAAGAAGGGGGAAGACACAGAACACCTCGGACCACCTGATGGCCATGTATTCATGATACATAAGGGAGCCAATATGACCTGACCTGTCAAGGTGCGATAGTCTTTACTGTCATTTTTTCCTTTGTGTTTTCATAAATTTTTCCAAGCACATGGAATGTCATGGTCATGTATGAAACTGGCAATAATAGCATTTGGTCTGATCTTGTATCTCAATATTATCGCACAATATCATTTTTCTATGGTATTTGCATAAACAAATAAACATTGAAGTAAGGATTCAATACAAAAAGCATACGGCCACAATAGACATCTCAGTCTGCCAAACATGCACTTTTGTTACGTACAATGTTACAACTTGAACACGCATGCGCACGTACACAACTAAGAACATAGTTCAATACAACATGTATGAAGCCAAGAAAGACAACATTGTCTGGCCAAATAACATACAATCATATTCATCTTTTAATCTACTTGATAAAAGATAAGCACTTCTCACTGGGAAGAGACAATCCTCGCGAGTAAACAAAGTAAAGATTAACCAACAAAAGTGCCATTGGCACAGTGTCACAGGCACAATATGAAGCATACATCAGAGATACTCAAATATACCTATGTCATTGGCATGCAAAGGAACCATGGGCCCTCAAGAAAGTGTCATACGCACAACAAAATATACACATTGTCATGCACACCCAAGACGGTGTCATGGACACAACATCCATAATAAAAAGATAAAAAACAAAAATGTGTTATTGGCTTGATCATCCAATAAAACATTATTTTTCAAAGCTAGACAATGTCACACAAAGCAAGGCTACGCCTAGACAACGCCATGCCAAATCACAACAAGGACAAAGACAGGTTATTTCAGATAGAGCTGCATAATTTGCAACCGAACAGACTTCCGGCTTTGACAAAAGTTTCTATGATTCTTTTAAAGAACACACGGTTAGTTATTTTCATGTGTGGACTAAACAGGAAACATCGAATGCTATGCTACAGCCAGTCCGGTCCGATGCTACCGCCGGTCCATGGCTTGGCTACCACCGGTCCATGGCTTGGCTACCGTCGGTCCATGGCTTGGCTACCGCCGGTCCATGGCTACCGTCGGTCCATGGCTACCGTCGGTCCGATGCTACCGTCGGTCCATGGCTTGGCTATCGGCCGGTCCTGGCTTACCGTCGGCCTCAAAAAAAAAAAAAAAAAAAAAAAAAAAAAAAAAAAAAAAAACTTACGAGTAACGAGTGATGATAGTTACGACTAGCAAACCGTTGTTTTGGCAATTCCTAACTCGGGGGCATGATGAGGTTAGTAAGGACTACCTATGTATATGTCCAAGTTATCAGCGTCTGTCAAGTTGTAAACGGCTGTCAAATTGTCAGCGGCTGTCAAGCTGTCAACGCCTGTCACGATGTCAGCGCCTGTCAAGCTGTCAGCGCCTGTCAACCTGTCAGCGCCTGTCAAGTTGTCAACGCCTGTCTAAGTTGTCAGCGTCTGTTAAGCTGTCAACGCCTGTCTAAGTTGTCAACGCTTGTCTAAGTTGTCAGCGCCTGTTAAGTTGTCTGTCAGCGTCTCTCAAGTTGTCAGCGCCTGTCATTTGAAGCTCATGTCTTATTGGCTGACGTCCCGTCATAACGGCGCTTCATGACTGCTTTATTGTCGTCATAATAGTAAGGCGTTACATATATTAGGGATTGATGATTAAGGCAGCTCAAGTATTCATGATCATCATTAATGGACTAACGTTTCATATACTTGAGACTGGCCATATAAATACATGGTCCAAATCATTGTCGACCTCATCTTATCTCATCTCAACTCACACTTACTGAAGCTTAAACACAGAGTTCATACACTCTTGCCTTCATCTTCAACCTTGATTACCCTAGGTTCGTCAAGAACTTGTTGGGTTTGTACGTGTGATCATCACAGGAGATCTAAGGTTGACATCACCTAAACCCTAATCCTTATGTTTGACAATCGTTGCTCGAACACTAATGTTCAACCTGAGGTAACAGACTTGGAATGGATTCCAAATAACTCGATTTTTCCACACGTAAAATGATGTTTATTTTCAAATCAAATAGATATGCAATTCCATTATAGATACGTTGAGTTATAATACCCTACATTCACATGAAGTCATGTCCATCTCATATGAAAAACACATCAATAATTGAAGAACACTTGGTTGTAAAATACTTATCACTTTAATAGTTTTGAATGTGAGTATCTACCAACTGTTATGGAAATAAATGTTACCTAAAAAGCTTATAAATTAAAACTGCATTCATCCCCCCTATAAGACAAAACACACACAAAAACAATAAAACATTTGGTAAAAGGTTTAACCTGTATAATTGAATAATCAAATAGAGTGTCAAAACTTATAAAAAACAACATAAACAATATGTGAGGTCCTTCAATCATACATCTTTCTTTACGGTTAATAATTTTTTTTATGGGGTGTTTTGTTCAAAATAAACTTGAATATAGGGGTGTAAGTAAATAAAATTATATGTATGTTATTCGAGCTCGACTTGTTAAGATATCGTACCGAGTTTGAACTTAATTTGGGACTCGTTTAAGTCCGCGAACATATACTAACTTGTCAAGATCAATAGATTTGATATAAACCCAACACACGTTGAATAGAGATCTTGATCTATCGAAGAAGTTTAGCAGCGGATAATCACTTTGATATTACAAGTTTATTGATCAAACGGATATTGTTTATTGAAAGTATATGAACAATAACGAATACCAAAGTTTAAGCCTCAATATATTAACCGTTTAAGGAATGATTAACATACCTGTTTTTCTTAATACAAGGATCTATGTATATATAGACCTTGAGGCTAATCTAGCTAAACTAGAAAACTACTTTACAATCACAACTATATTATGACTGCAATCACAGTGAGAGATAATAAAATACTTATAACTTTTTTATAATATCAATAAACTCTTTTACATATATTGAATATTTCGTTTTCAAAACGTCTATTTGTCACGTTTTCTTTCATTTTGAATAGTTTAATCTATATACACTATAAAGTATTTGGATATAAAGTTGAAATTTAAACATTGTAAAATTACTAAACCATCCTTTTAACTAATTCCTTATAAGGGAAATTTACATCTATGTCCTTATAAAACTTCAATATTACGTCAATGTCCTTGTAAAAATCAAAATTACGTTAATATCCTTTTAAAATATAAAAAATTCTCATATATATCCAAAATAATAAATTAATAATATTTAAATAATTTTAATATTTAAATTATTCATCTAAATATTAATTAAACTTTTTACTCAAATATGTTAGGTTTAATCCAACATTAACCAATGTATCTCAATTTCATAAACTCGCATTATAGATTTAAAAGATATTGATTTCTATAATTTTGAACATTAATCGGAATAAAAAGGTTGCAAAACTTCCTCGTCTTGATTGATTAATGTTTTGTAATATATGTTTAAAACAATTTATTCATTAAATTTAATCTATTCAGTTCATTCGGTATTTTATTCTTCATTGATATATTTGTTTAAATAAGCATGTGGATTAGTTTTATTGATTTATTCAATAATTTAAAATATTTAAAGTCATTTAATTAATATTTAGATGAATAATTTAAATATTAAAATCATTTAAATACTATTAATTTATTATTTTGGATATATATGAGAATTTTTCATTTTTGGAAGGATATTAGCGTAATTTTGATTTTTACAAGGACATTGACGTAATATTGAAGTTTTGTAAGGACGCATATGTAAATCTCCCTTATCACAATTGATACAAATAAGGAAGAGATAATTACATAAATAATCAATAATTATCTAAACTACACTTGCAGTAGTAATGAGAAGCGGGCAGTAGTAACTGGCATCAGTAGTAGTAACCATCAGTCTTCAGAAGCATTAACAAGTTACATGCAGTAGTAACTGTCTTCATGCAGTAGTAACTGTCTTCATGCAGTATTAACTTGAGCAGTATTAATGAGCAGTACTACTGAGCAATATTAATAAAATTAAACTATTTAACTAATAGTTTAACCCAAACAATCTCCCCCTAACTTGAACTTTTATTTCTCATTAAAGTACCAAGTTTTTATCAAGTTTAATTACATGACAATGATGATTACAAAAACTACTTGTTACTATTATTCCTTTTAGCTTCTCTTTCTTCCTTCAACCTTTGATGTTCTTCATTTCTCTGAAGTACCATCCTCCAAATCAAATCATTAGCCATATGGGAGGTTCTAAGAGCAAACAACCTTATGGTGATCATTTCATGTAGAGTGCCAAAATTCAAGTTATACCTTCTGTCAACCAAGTAAAACCTGATAACACCCTGTCTTCTAATAACTGAATGGACTCCACTCCTTTCATACAAATACCATCTGACCACTGGATCATGTCCTTCTCCTCTATAAAATACAGTGCTTATCATTTTCTCATCAGGAGCAAACATTCCATTTAGCCTGTCAAGAGCAAGATCTGTACCAGAACATGGGCCTCTATTCTGAGAGTATTTTCTAACTCCAATTTCATACATCTTGTCTTGAAAACTCTCTAATCATCCTATAGAAAGTTGGCATTGTATACTTCTTATTATCAGCCCTTGTCACCACATAAGTTGTTCTGTTTTCACCCCCAACATATTCCCAGTCTATGATTTCAGGAAGATCTACAGCCAAAGGTTCTACATGAATACCTTCTTCAGGAAGAATCAAGGTTGAGCAGTCATCAGGTGAGATCTTCACATCTCCCTCCTTCTCCACAATTGATGATGGATCAACTAGAATGAATTGATTTGAAGTTGTAGTTGATTCATCAATTTGTACCTCAGCCTGAGTAGTTTCAACTGTAATTGGTTCTTAATTTGCTGTTGTTGATTGAGTTGTTGATACTTCCACTCTTGGTTTCTTGCTGGGTTGCTTTGAAGAGATAGACTTCTTCCTTTTATGGTGATCAGGTTGAACAACAGATAGAGATTGAATACGATTGGGAACTACCTTTCCATGTGTGATTACAGTAGCTCCAAGTTCATGAGCTCTCTTTAACAGCCTTTCCAATTAATATCTTTCTTTTTCTTCTTGCTCACTCAACCTAGCAGCCTCTTCCTTGTCCTTCTTTCTTTCCTTTTAAAACAGGCCCAAAATATTCCCAAAGCTCATAGGTCCTAGTGATTTCCCACTGTAACCTCTAGCCTTCAGATAATTCATGAATCTTTGCTTGTCTGTCATTATCTTCTCTTCCTTAAGTGTCTTCTTCACAGTCAATTGAGACTTCTTTGCAGGTTCGGCTTTTTGTATCTTTGAAAGCTCCTTGTTGTATTCAGCTAGCAAAGCATGTCTCTCTTTCTCCTCCCTTGCTATTCTTTCAAACTCTCTTCTTTGAAGCTCAGCATGCACTTCCCTTGTTGTTTCAGGATCACCACCCATATCAACAGTTTCAGAAGCTAACTGCAATGCAACCAACTCATCCAGTTTGATCTTCTTAGCAGCTTCTAATGACTTTCTGTCTTCCTCTATCAACACACCTTTACCTTTACCTTTAATTGTAGAGTCAGTTGGATTCACCCTTCCGCCTCCAATATATTGAGTCTTAGGTATGTTGATCTGTCTTGTGTTAGGAGGGATTATTGGAACTACTCCAAATCTTTCTCTAGGATCCAGAACATAGTCTTCCCCTTCAACTATTCTTGACCCTTGCTCTGCATAAGTAGGGATAGTAACTCCCTTTTGTTTGGGTCTCTTAGCTTGTTCTGGTTTCCTCTTTTGAATTATGTCACTTTTGATCTTAAGTAGTTCCTCAGCAAGTGTTCTTTCCTCCACCTATGGTTTTTCAACAGTAGGAACCACAATGGGAATTGTGGGTGGTGTGGTAGCAGTTGCAGTAGTTGGAAGAATCACCGTAGGAATGCTAGTTGTTGTGGTTGTAGTAGGAACTAAAACAGGTTATGTAGAAACTACTGCAGTAGTAACAACTGCAGTAGGAATGACTTCAGGAATGACTGCAGTAGCAACAACTTCCTTGTCAGTATTAATGGTTTCTTCATTGGAGACAAATGTAGTAACAGGAGTTGTAGTAGAAACAGTCTCTGCAGTATCAATGGCATTATTAACCAGATCTTCAAGCATAGTTGTAACCATATCTTTAACTTCTTCCTGCTCCCCCTTAACATTATCAATCTCCATGTTTTCATGCTCCCCCTCAACCATACTACTACCCACATCATCCTTTGTATTCTCAGCATCAACCTCCTCTTCATCATTTATCTCCACCATTCTCTCCCCCTTATTTTTTTTCACTATCATCACTACCTTCTACTAGATTTTGAGCTTCAATTATCACCTCATCAGTAGCAGTAATAACAGTTTCATCACTTCCTTCAGCTTTTTCCTTCTCCCCCTCATCACTGACTTCTATCTCCTCATTAATTGAAGGCAGAACTGCAGCAGAAACAGATACTGCAGTACTTCCTTTTGAAGTAGTAGAAACCACCTTGTCATCCTTCACCTTCTTTATCTCCCCCCTTTTGGAATCATCATTGGCATCATCTGAAGAACTAGATGAGCCTGAGGGCATAGGGGAAGTACCAACACCCTTCATTTCAGGATTCTGCTTCTTGAGTTGTGTTTCAAGATGTTGTTGTTGCTCCACAAACTTAAGAACCATTTGTTTTAATACTTATAGCTCTTCTGCATGTTTATCAACTTTGGCAGTGAACTTAAGGCACATTTCCATCAATTCAATGTTAGAGTAAACACAACTATCATCACCCATTTCCTGTTGAGTACCAACAGGTGGAAGATCATAGGAGGTAACAGAGGGAGCCTTCTGCCTAACAGAAGCATCTTCTTCCCCCATGGTTTCTGGGCACCTCGGTCCACTCTCTAAAGCTTCCTTAAAAGAAGCAACTTCAGAGAGTGTTTCCATTGGTCGGGTCTTAATGCCTGTCAAATTGTCTTGTGCACCACTAGGTGATGCAACAGTAGTTTGAGCCCTTCCAATATGCTCATCGCTCTCCTTAAAGACCACCTTACCGAGCTTGGGAAATAGCTCATTGTGTTCTAAAGTAAAGCCTCACCTGAAGATTGTTTAGGCAAGGTGGTTTCAGCAATGGGTGTAGGGGTGGTTTTAGACATAAGAATCAAGAGTTTTTCTGGGCAACTGAATTTTAGAGCTGCCATTCGTGTTTGAGAAAGAAATTTTCAGTTGCAACTGATTTGAGAAAAATTAGGGTTCTAACAGTTTTGGGGATTTTGAAAATTTGAATTTTAGAACGAAACCCTTTTATAGGCCAATTGTGGCAACAAGTTGGACATGTTGTGACTCGATGCGCGCCGTAATTTAAAAAATAGGTCCAATTGATAACTGCCACGCGTAAAAGTTAGTTGCAACTTGAATTTTTACTTGTCAACGCAGTAGTAACAGAGTAATTTATTGTTTAAAAATTACCCTGCAGTACTAACTGTTGCAGTAGTAACACATAAGACAATAGTATCCAAGAAAGCAGTATTAATGACAATACGGGACGTATTAACCAGTCCTGCAGTAGTAATGAAACCACTGGTAGTATTAACCAGTCAATCCGTAGTAATGAGATTACTAGCAGTACTAACCATTCCAGCCGTATTAACAAACATTTTTGCCGTATTAACCAGTCCTGCAGTAGTAATGAGACTACTTGCAGTACAAATCATTACAGGCAGTAGGAATGAAAGCACTTGCCGTACTAATAATACTTATGTCTAGGGTGATACTACCATTACTATAGCAGTAGTAACATAGTGCAGAAATAAAAAGTAAAGCACTAATGATCATTGAAGGTTACTACTGTAGTACCAAAAGGACTTGTATTTATAACAATAAAAGGATTATTTGGCACTTGTTTATTCAATGTTGAGCATGCCAATACTGCTAATCAAGAATGTAAATCTTCCCACATCAAAGGCTTTTGTGAGAAGATCTGCAAGCTGATTGTCAGTATGGACCTTTTTAACATGAATTAACTTTTTCTCATTGCAGTCTCTTATAAAGTAGAATCTAATCTCAATGTGCTTGGTCTTGGAATGTTTCACAGGATTGTTGATGATGCAAATTGTACTCTTTTTATCAATGTAGATAGGAGTATATATGAAAACATATCCATAGCCCATCATCTTATTTTGTATCCATAGTACTTGAGCACAACAACTTGATGATGCTACATACTCTCCTTCTGTTGAAGAAGTTGACATAGTTGTTTGTTTTTTGCACTGCCAGGACACCAATCTTGATCCCAGAAATTGACATCCACCTGATGTTGATTTTCTATCCAAGCTTTCACCACCATAGTCACTGTCAGTATAAGCAATTAGTTCAAAGGGAGAATCCTTGGGATACCATAAACCTAGTGTAGGTTTTCCTTTTAAATATCTGAAGATCCTCTTGAATGCATGAAGATGAGACATCGTGGGCTTGGTTTGATATCTTGCGCATACACACACACCATACATAATGTCAGGTCTTGATGCTGTTAGATACATTAAAGATCCAATCATAGATCTATAATTGTGTATATCTACATCCTCATCCTCAAGATCTGCAGTCAGTTGCTTGTGTGTCTCCACAGGGGTACTTGCAATCTTTGCCTCCAAAAATCCAAACTTGGTCAAGATGTCTTTTACATACTTTGATTGACTGATAAATAGACCATCTGTCTTATGTTTGACTTGAATACCAAGGAAAAAGGTTAACTCTCCCATTGAGCTCATCTTGAATTTGTTGTGCATTAATTGTTCAAAATCCCTGCACATAGCATCTTTGGTGGATCCAAAGATGATGTCATTCACATAGATTTGAACAAGGAGAATATATGTGTTAATATTTTTGATGAAGAGTGTCTTCTCAATTTTGTCTCTTTGGAAATTGTTCTTGAGCAGGTAATCAGAAAGGGTTTCATACCATGCTCTTGGTGCTTGATGAAGACCATAGAGAGCTTTGTCCAATTTATACACTAAATGAGGATGTCTAGGATCTTCAAATCCAGGAGGTTATCTAACATATACTTCCTCTTCTACCAGGCCATACAGAAAGGCACTTTTTACATCCATTTGAAACACTTTGAAGCCTTTGTAGGAGGCATAAGCAAGAAAGATTCTGATAGCTTCCATCCTTGCCACAGGAGCAAATACATCTTCATAGTCAATCCCTTCTTCCTGTGTGTATCCTTGAGCTACTAATCTTGCCTTGTTCTTAATCACTATACCTCTATCATCCTTCTTGTTCCTGAAAATCCACTTAGTACCAATTACTTTTCTTCCTTTAGGCAGCTTCACCAATTTCCAGACAGCTTCTAGCTTGAATTGTAGGAGTTCTTCTTTCATTGCTTCAATCCAATTTGGATCTAGGAGAGACTCTTGGATTCTCTTTTTTTCAAGTTTGGATAGAAAACATGCATATAGACAGGTGTTCAGATCTTTGTGGTCATCCTTCTTAGGCTTGGTTTGACTCCTTATTTGCATGGATATGTCAAAGTCACCCATTACTTGAGAGATACAATGGTTCTTGTGGATTCTGGAAGTTGGAAACTTCTCTACCCTTATGGATGCATCCAAGTTTGTTTCATTGGGTTCATGTAACTCAGATCCAAAGGAAGGAGGGCCAGTAGTTTTGGGAGTGAAGACTTCATCCTCACTATCTTCATCAGCTACCAGTTGTTCCACCCCATCTGAATCAACTTCTATCATGTGAGGGACTCCATTGGATCTGGTTGTAGATTTAGAAATTGGAGTACTTGTTCCATTGGAGGTGCTCTCTCCAGTATTAAAACTGCTTCTGTCATCAGGTACCTTGTGGGATACCTCTTCTTCTATCTCCCTTTCAATAGTATCATACAGATCAAGAGGGTCATCTATGGAGAGTGGAAGGTATACATACTCCATTACATCCAGTCTTTCAGCTCCAGTGACTGTTGGTGAAGTTGTAGTTGAATTAGAAGCAGGTGAATTACTGAGATCGGAGGTTTGTTTGAGTTCATAGTTGAAGTCCAAGGACTTTGTTAGTGCATCAATGTCAAACAACCAGGTTGGTCCTTGGCCTCTTTTTTTTGGGGTGTGTTCACTGAAGGAGACATTTGCACTCTCTTCAATGATGCTTGTCCTACGATTGTATACTCTGTAGTCTTTGCTTTGGGAGGAATAGCCAACAAAGTAGCTAACATCAACTTTTCTTTCAAATTTTCCAAGGTAGTCCTTGGAGTTCAGGACTGTGTAGGGGCACCCAAATGCTCTGAAGAAACTTATTAGGGCTTGTCTCTTATGCAGCAATTCATATGGAGTCTTGTTTTGTGACTTCACCAAAAGTACTCTGTTTTTCACATAGCAAGCAGTATTAACTGCTTCTGCCCAGAAGAAAATGGGAGAGTTGGAATCAGCTAACATACTCCTTGCAGATTCAATGAGAGTTATGTTTCTTCTTTCAGCAACTCCATTTTGTTGGGGAGTCCTTGCTGCACTGAACTTCCTTTCAATGCCCTTTCTCTCACAGAATTCATTCATCACACTGTTCTTGAACTCTGTCCCATTATCACACATGATCTTCTTAACTTTCAGGTTGATTTGATGTTCAACTTTTGTGATGAAAGAGATGAGTAGCTGACTTGTCTCATCTTTGATTGCTAGGAAGTACACCCATGTATATCTGGTGTAATCATCAGTGATTACTAGACAGTAGGACTTCTTGGCTATACTCTTTACATTTGTGGGACCAAACAGATCCATGTGAAGTAAATGTAAAGGGGTAGTGATGGTGTTGACTTCCTTTGATTTGTGAGAGGTTTTGTGTTGTTTTCCCTTCAAACATGCTACACAGTTATCTTCAAGTGAGAATTGCTTGTTTGGAAGACCTCTTACTAGATTGGATCTGACCAATTGATTGATGTTCTTGAAGTTCATATGGCACATACTCTTGTGCCATAGTGTGGATTCATCAATGGTTGCTTTGGAAACAAAACAATTTACTGCTCCAGTTGGAAAAACCTTGGACAAGTCAAAGCATTAGACATTGTCCTTTCTTGGTGTTCTTAGCAGTACTTTGCTCTCATCAATCACATATCCAGGCTCCATGATTAAGCATTTTGTATCTGTGAAGATTGTAGTATTCTTCTTGTCACACACTTGTGACACACTTAACAGATTGTAATGTAACTGCTGAACATAGAAGACATCTTCAAAGATGATCCTCCCATTGCTCACAGTTCCTTTGCCAGTTATCTTTCCACCCTTTGGATTACCACCAAAAGCAACATATCATCCATTGAATGGTTCAAAGTTTTGAAGACATGATATGTTGCATGTCATGTGCCTGGAACAGCCACTATCGACATGCCAACTGCTCTATTCCTTCTTTGTTGGTTGTTCCTGCACATAGTGGAAAGGATTAGTTCATTTTGGGAACCCAAGCCAAAGTTGACTTGGGTTTCCCCATCTCATCAAAGTAACTTACCTTCCTTTGGATTAGATTCTCAAAATCAAGCGGTGCACGTGGTTCAGTTACTTTGACCTTTGGTCTCTGAACCTTTTTAGTTGTTTTTCTGAAAGATGCAGTATTAACAGATTTATTTTTAACCGTATTAACAGAGTTAGTTTTAGAAAAATTTCGTTTTGCAGTATTAACAGGATTCTGTTGTGCAATATTAACAGTTGCAGTATTAACACCATTCTGTTTTGCAATCTTAACAGATGCAGTAGTAACACAATGTTGTTTTGCAGTATTAGCATTTGCAATATTAACACAATTTTGTTTTGCATTATTAATAAGTGCAGTACTAACTCTGTTTCTACTGTGTTTTAAAGCATGTGAATTTTTGTTAAGGCTCCCTCTACTTTTTGCAGTATTAACAGAATTATACTTTGCACTATTAACTCTGTTAGTGTTGTGTGTGGTAAAACTTCTTTTTGATATATTAACAACTACAGGTTTGGAATTTATAGCAGATTTTCCATGGTTTTGATTTGATTCAAACTTGCTGTTATACCCCAACCCCCTATGATGCTTTTGAAGCATTTTTTTTTTGATTTTCAGGGTTATAAAAACAAATTTTTGCATAATGATTTGCCTTTCCACATATGTAACACACTTTGACTGGTCTTTTAAGAATTTGGCCTTTCTGAGCTTTTAATTGGTTCCTATGTCTTTGATTTCCTCTTGTATCTATATGAACCCAAGTTTTTTCTTTAAGACCTTTAGTGTTTTTACTGCAACTACATTCACATTTAGTATCTTTCTTTATATGTTGAGTGGGCACCATGGACACTAGACTTTGTAAATTTTGTTGAGTAACTTTTTCAATTGTGATCAAATGATTTTCTAGAGGAATATCATTGTGTTTCACAATCTTCAGTTTACTCTCTTCAACTAAGTCCTCAATTAGAACTTCTTCATAGTTGATTGGATCAAGTTTGAATGATTCAGTTGGTGGTGTCTGTGAGATTGGAATTCTAGGTTTTTCTAAAGATGGAGGAATGTAATTTTGATTGAATTATGGGGCTACTTCTTTATAACCTATTCCTGACTTTGCTTTACCAATTATTTTTTGTTGAATAAGGTTATTTATAGACTGTGAAGCATATTCTAATTTCCCTACATTCAATTCAACATTTTCTTTTTCCTCATTGATTCTCTTAATTTTTTTCCCTAGCTTCCTTAAGTTTCACTAACAAACCATCTCTTTGCCATTCTACAAATTTAATCTTTTCCTGATAGCTTAATTCATTAGCTTTGTAAGATTTGACTTGAGATTCTAGGTTTTCTATTCTCCTAGAGGCTGATCTTCTTTGTTCTTATAATGTTTTAATTGAGTCACAAATAATTTGATTATGATTTCTATATTTAATCATGACCTTTTTATATTCAGGAGAGCATAGTTTAGAATTTACCTCAAGTGTGAGAGATGATGATTCAGTGTCCTTGGAGGAAGATGCAATAGCCATAAGAGTTGTATTATGAGTAGATTCTTCTGCAACTTCACTCCAGTCATAGCCAAAGACATCTTCATTAATGGCAATAGGAACGGATGCAGTAGGAACAACAGCTGTAGTGGAAGTAACATCTGCAGTAGAAACAACATTTGCAATAGTATCAGCAGCCGCAGTAGAAACATCATCCGCATTCGTATTAGTATCTGCAGTAAAAACATCATCTTCCGTAGTAACTACACATGCCATTAGCGCTTTGTTTTGAATGGTCTTTTCAGCTAGATCATTCCAGTCAAAACCAAACACATCTTGTGTGATCAGGGCTGTTGATGTACTTTCTTGATTGTTCCTTGAATTGTTGGATTTTGATTTGTTTTTGCATTCTCTTGCAAAGTGTCATAGATCACCACAATCATGGCACTTGACTTTACTCTTGTCAAATCCAACCCTGTCATTTCTTCTAGGAGTAAATCTTCTCCCAGTTCTATTCACAAACCTTCTTGCCCTCAATGATAACATAGCCAGTTGCCACTTGAGATCTATCTCTTCTAAGTCATCTTGATGAACCTGTCTTAAGTCTTCATTGGTTAATACTGAGCATGAACTTTGTGATAGAAAAGCTTCAAAGGACATATCTTCTATGTTGTCATTCTGTGATGTTCCAACTGGTGTGATGAGTGCAATATTAAAAGTATTAATGTTGTTGTTGATGTTGACTGACTTTTTGGCTTCAACTTCAGCTTCAAACACCCTTAAGTCATTGTACAGATCATCCATCTCCATCTCTTCTAGCACATCACCCTGTCTGTAAGATATTGTGTAGATTATCCATTCATCTCCCAGAGATCTGAGAAACTTCCTGTTCGGATCATCTTTGTCAATCCTTACTCCATCACTGCTTAACTCTCCTGTAAACTTCTTGTATCTGTCAAAGGTCTGAGTCATTCTTTCTTCCTTTAAGGCTTTGAAGTTCTCATACTCCTGTTTGAGAAGAGCAAGAAGGCTTTGCATCATCATATCCTTCAAGAAGGCTGAATCTCTTCTCAAGAGCTTCCCGGAGACTTTGCATCATCATATCCTTCAAATTGTGCATGATATTCATTAGGAATAGCAATTAGAAGGATACTTAGAGCATTGATTTCAGTATGCTTTTCTCTTCTTTCTTGATCAGTGGTAGGACGATGAAGAACTCCAGGTGTTCCATCAGTTGACAGATTAAGAGCTTCTTTGTTCCCATTCACAATAACATCCCATACTGCATAATCAGAGAGGAGTATGTGTTGTTTGATTCTCAGCTTCGAGAGATCTGTCACAACCCGCCAACGGCGGAAACGCAGGGTGCAACTGATTGGCGATCTTCATAACACATTAGTAAATAAAGAAATAATCTATATGAAGTAATATAAAAGTTGTATGTCATGACGTCGTCATGTCTAAGGTAAAACCCCTTGGTACACAATTACGTCAATCACTACACTGAAAACATATCCAAAATAAATCCGAAAATGAAATAATGTACTTAGGCATGCAAGCCCAAAATATAAGTAAATGAATATATCATAATCAAGCCACAATGCAGGAATCTAAAATCAAGTCTCTATGAGTCCAGTCCCAGCTAGATCCTATGCATGATCATTACCTGAAAGTAAAACTAAAATGTCAACACAAAGGTTGAGCGAGTTCGTCGAGAATGTAATAAAATAGTTTAAGTAAACATTTGAAGATAAGTTTCTAAATTTTAGTAAGTTTCTGAAAATAGAAATGTTTCTAAAAACAGAAAGTTCTATTTTTAGTAAGTTTCCCGAAATAATAAGTTTTCTCAAATCAATAAGTACTTAAGTAAACATTCGTATATCAATTCATCAGTAATAAATGTAAGTAAAGGAAAGCATGAAATCATATGCATGTAAGTAAGAATATAACCACAATCCCACAAGCATAACTACATAAGTAGTAGTAGCCACGCTACAGTATGAAGACACCATTAGTACTAATGTGCACGTTTTAGAAGACTCCGTTAGTAGATCATCTCTACTAACGAGCACGTTTAGAAGACTCCACTAGTATAACCCATCTACTAGTGAGCATGTTTAGAAGACTCCATTAGTAGAACATATCTACTAATGAGCACGTTTTGAAGTAACCAATAATAGTAACTCGTAATGTTTTGAAAGCATGCATAAGTTTGTAAACGTTTCGTAAACTGTGAATGAAGTAAATTTCCAGTATAGTAGGTTTCAAAAATTAGAAGGTTTCTATAAATAGAAACATCTATTTATAGTAAGTTCCGAAAATAGTATCCCTTTATATTTTAGTAAGTATCGAAATAATCCGTTTTCTTAAAATAGTAATGTTGAGTTTTAGTTTCCCTCGATTAGTTTAAAAACATATAAATCAGTAGAAATTGGGGCAATGAACTCACCTAGAAAGCACGTAAAAGTCACTACTCGTGTAGTGCGAAAGTATGACTAAGGGTGTAAGTCACAAGCTAGTCCCGACTAAGTGATGAGCTTCCTAGAATAGCAAGTAATTATATAAGAGTACAATTTCAGTATCAAGAATTAATCCCGTATAAAGTTTGTTTAGGAGTGTTAAATTATCCGAAACATAGAACTCGAGAATAAGGAACCAAACGCTAGATTTAGAATAGAATGAATAAAACTCAGCAAGTACCCCCTGTTACGAAAACTGTCGTATCTCGGGTTTGAAAAAAGAATTTAACTGTGAATCTAATATATTCAGAAAATAGACTCAAAGGACTTCATCGAGGGATCGGTAATTTCGTAAATTGATTAATTTATGAGATAGATATGGCCGTTATAAAACAGGTGAAAGAATTTGTCCGAAATAGTAGTATATATATAGTTTGAGTTTTTAAGAAAACGTTTAGTGTAACCAACGAACCATTTAATTGAGTGAAACCATTTTAACTAATAAAGACCTCATTAAGGGTGTATTATTCCGTTTTAATCTTGTTTTAAGGTTTTCTATATTGTTACACCAAAATACGTTTTTAAACCTACAAGTTGTTGTAAGAATTCAGCTGGACCAACAGTTACTAAAATTCAGTTTCGGGGAGTTTGACGAAGAATTAAACGACATAGCATACATATACGGAAACTAGACTCATAGGGATACGTCACGGACTCTAGATTTGATAGATTTGAGTTTATTATGAGTAAGTTAAGGTCGAAACAAAACAGGTCAACTAAACTATCCAAAACGTCACTTATATTGCTTAAGTTCACAACGAGTTTATAATTACCGAATAAATACACAAGTGATCTAGACTCTTATAGTGATAGGTTATATCTGACTTAGACTCAACATAAATAGATTAACAACAACATTTAAATTTACTAAATCGTTACACATATTCAAGTGTTAATAACCTAATAAAACCGTTACAATATTTCATATTATACCTACGTCTACTAATTTACAGTTTCTGAGCGTTCTACACATAATTAGATGACCAGACTTAAATTTCTGAAAACTAGACTCCGAGACCTGCAACTGTAGTTTAGATTACAGATTCAAATTCCAAGTTATACGAAAGATATTAATCGAGCAAGACAGGTCAAAATTCAGATCAGCAAGTTTTACAAACTAACGAATAAGCTTTTTAGATTAAGTTTTTTGTAATGGTTTGAGCGTGAAACTTCGTCAAACGATTTTTAAGGTTCAAATCCAGATTATGACATGGTCCAATACAAAATTTCCAAACAAAACAACATGATTCAAACTACACCAGTGAACAAACAAAAGGAAAAAGTTTAGGGTTTCGGTTAAAGGAGAATAGACATCACCGAAACAACACTTACCAGCAATTACTTTGATGATCTAGATAGTGACTTAAACACACAACCGGTTTATGATACTACACGAATCACACAATATCATCAGGTGGCGTTGATGATTAGCTGCCAAGAGAAAACAACATCAATGAAAGGATTGTTGTTCGGATGATAACAAAGAGACAAGAATTAACCAAAAGACATAACCTTACCAAATGGCTATGGATGATCAAGTGAATGATGGAGGATGAAGGTAACCAGTACTAGACTCCCAATGAACGAGAATGGCTGCCAAAAATGGTGAAGATGTCGGCTGCAAGAGGAGGAAAAGAAACTAGGGTTTTGAGGAGATGAAATATATATATGAATGGTTTTAGGGTTAATCTTGAGTCTTAAAGGGTTGGGCTCGGTTTAGATGATTTAGGGATCAAATACTGACCACCAGTAAGTACCCAAAAGGCTCGACTCGTTCCAACACAAAGGTTAGCCGAGAAAAAAAAAAGAGTTGGTGCCCGCTGCGTCGCACCCATCAGATATCACTTGAAATTTTGTTGTACACAAACGACGGCGATTCTCGGCAACGGAGACCAAACGTTAACCGTAATTCAAGACTAGGAAAAGTACAAAGTCTATGTAATAATGAAACCGGAAGTTCTCGAAAGGTTAAATATATATAGTTTACGTAACGACACTAGATGAAATATAGCGCATAAGATAAATCGATAACTGCTTAGAAGCTCATCTATCGGGGACTATCTATTTGTGCACCTAAAGCTTAACACAAAATCATGCACGTAACATAACTCATACCATACAACAACAGTATAAAGCAAAATTTAAAATTTTCAGCAATTTACGGTAATGAACTATAGGCATACTAGACTAACTAAGGACGGAGAGAGTGACGGTTGTCACAAGATCAAAATCGTTGCTATTTAGTACAGGAACCTTGTTTACCACCATATCATTCATGATTGATAGTAATTTGCTTCTAGTTGAGGCTTCAAAACTTGTAGATCAGTAGATCTTGAGCACCTCCTGTGCTCTGATACCACTTGTTAGGATCAATAGATTTGATATAAACCCAACACACGTTGAATAAAGATCTTGATCTATCAAAAAAGTTTAGCAGCAGATAAACACTTTGATATTACAAGTTTATTGATCAAACGAATATTGTTTATTGAAAGTATATGAACAATAACGAATACCAAAGTTTAAGCCTCAATATATTAACCGTTTAAGAAATGGTTAACATACGTGTTTTTCTTAATACAAGGATCTATGTATATATAGACCTTGAAGCTAATCTAGCTAAACTAGAAAACTACTTTATAATCACAACTGTATTATGACTGCAGTCATAGTTGCATCATAATAACAATTGCTACAAATAAGGAAGAACTAATTACATAAATAATCAATAATTATCTAAACTACACTGGCAGTAGTAATGAGAAGCGGGCAGTAGTAACTGACATCAGCAGTAGTAACCATCAGTCTTCAGAAGCATTAACAAGTTACATGCAGTAGTAACTGTCTTCATATAGTAGTAACTGTCTTAATGCAATATTAACTTGAGCGGTACTAATAAGCAGTATTAATAAAATTAAACTATTTAACTAACAGTTTAACTCCAACATAACTTATTACGTATATAAATATAAATATTATAATAAATAACAAAATATATATATTAGAATACTAAATAATATCATATTTATACTTATTAAATACTTATTTAAACAATACATTATATTACATATACTAACCAAGAAGAACTTCTGATTTGAGAGCATGATTAGTGTATCAGATAGCCAAACAGTTCCACGTGTTGATTGTTAATTTTGCTTGAATTATTTTTTTTTCTTTTCCGATTTTTAGGTTATGCTATTAAACAAGGTTATTATTCGTTCATCTCGGTTGATCGTTAATTTTGATTAAATTATCTTTTTTTTTCTTTTCCGATTTTTAGATTACCCTATTAAATTAGGTTATTATCCGTTCATTTCGGTTGATCGTGAATTTGTTGTTTAAACTTTCTCTTTTTTGGTTACGTTTTTCCGTTCCAAATAATTGGTTAACTTTATATTATGTGACACGCTATTAAATAAAGTAGTTACATTTTTATTTAGCATAATTGTCGATTTTTAATTTTAGCTTTTTTTGGGTTACGTTATTTTTTAGGTTAGGCTATTATATAAAGTAATTACATATTAATTTTGATTGATTTGATTTTTAGTTTATATTTTCCTTTTTGGGTTACGTTATTTTAACTTTTCGTTAATTTTAGGTTGTTGCATTTTTTTTCTTTTTTTTTTTCTTTTTGATTAAAAACATTTTTTTCTTTTCTTTTTGTTATTGATTAAAATGTAAGTTTTTAAATTCGTCGCAACGCGCGAACATAAAAAAAACTCGTTAGATATAAGCAAATCATTATATATACTCAAAATAATTAGTAAATGATAAAATTGTTTTTATGTAAATGAGCTCAAGCCAAGCCATCCTAAACTTATAGAATTTCTCATAAGGCTCTACTCGACTTGTTTACATACCTACTTAGACAGTCAAATGACCGAATGTCAACTAAAGAGGTGTTTGTATATTACCCTTAAATGTTACATTAAATTTTGTATATATCAGTTTATTTTTTCTTATACAAAAAACAGAAATATATGATTTAAATTCGTACAATTTTTCTATCATCTTTATAGCCTAGCTAGCTTGAGTAATTAATTCACACCGCTGTCTGTTTTTATTTAAATTTTCGTGTAACATTAATTAGTTTTTTGTTGCAATGTTTTAGACTATATTTTAAGCAATCATTTTAGCCGGTGGTCCTCTTATTTCTAGTTATGGGCTACTAGCAACTGTTTTTATCAAATACAGTTCTACAACGGTAAATCACATTGATTGAATTTAAAACAATCACACAATACATTTTTGTGCTATTTATACATAATACCCAATATGCCAAACTCAATCACAGTTTTTCTCTTTTTCAAGTTTAAACCACACATAGAAAATGGTGTCGTCAAAAGACGGAAACCTGATCCATGACGTTAAGATATCAACGGTTGGACCAGGTTACGTATCTGGTGAAGGTGCGGTTCAAGAGCTAACCGCTATGGACTTAGCCATGAAACTTCACTACATCCGAACCGTTTACTATTTCAAGAGCCAAGCATTTGAAGGGTTAACCATCATTAATATTAAGGAGACCATGTTCTATTGGTTGAACCATGCTTATATCCCTTGTGGCCGTTTAAGAAAGTCTGAATTGGGCAGGCCTTATGTTAAGTGCAACGACTGTGGGGTGAGGTTTATCGAGGCTCGCTGCAACATGAGCCTCGATGAGTGGCTCGAGTCAAGTGATGATGCTAGACACAAGCTTGTTGTTCCTAGCCAAATCCTTGGTCCGGACTTGCTTTATTCTCCACTAGTTTTAATGCAGGTTTGGTTTGCTAATCATTTACTTTTATTTGAAGCAATACGCATAAGATTCAAGCTTTATAATATAAGTTAATTAATCTTAATAGTTACTCGAAATTATTATCTCTAATCAATTTATCTAGTGATAATAATTTCCAGTTTTAGTGATACAATCAACTCAAATACAATGATAATATTATTTCTTTCATATAATTTGATGTAAAGTTGTTTTTAATATACATTTTGGTCTTAGTTTATTTTCTATTTTTAAAATTTTAACTGCTAATTAGAAAAATATTACTTCATCCGTCGTATTATGATTGTCCTGTTTGACTTTATAAAATATTTCTTTTTCAACTTTGACTTTAAATAATTTTGTTTGTGTTATATATTAGTTGATGAAGATTATACCAATAAAAAAATACATATAAAACTTAATCCATTAATGATTCATATATTATGGATCAAGTAATATATAAAACAAATAAAATTATTTAAGGTCAAAATTAGAAAGTAAAAACTTTGAAAAGTCAAATATGACAATCATAATGGGACAGAGAGAGTATCATACAATCTCTAATCAGATCTACAACTTCTGTTAAGTGGTAGAATATAAATCATCATATTTTTACAATTAGTAAAGTAAAAAATACTTATTACACCCTATAAACAATTACCTTATTAGCATGCCTAATTGGTATTAGAATTTATGGAATATGTGAGAAGAAACAAAATGATTGGTGTACTTAATGGAAGATATAAATTTGTTGACAATCATTTCTTAAAACCCAACAAGAATCTAACAATATTTTGTTTGTTTATGAGTGTTGGTATTTTTGTTGTTCGTATTTATGTCGTTAGTGGCTAAATATATCCAGGCACATGTCTGTGATTTAATTCATAATTAGATAATTAGATAATGGGCACGGCCGTATCCTAACATTGAAATGTAAAAGATAAATCCATCGATTCATATATACATCTTTGTATTGAAAGAGAACAAGAAAAGGCTTAATTATGGATATATACTAGGTTCAAGTGTAAAAAATTTTAAAATTCATTTCTACTTTTTTATTCTTTGTTTTACGGTTCTTAGATATTTTTGAAATCAGAGATTACTTTCCATTATATTAGGCTTTTTGAAAAAAAAAAAATCCATTTCAAACTAAAACAATTTTCAAAGTTAAAATGAAAAATGTTAAGCATAAACCTTGAAGGGACGGAGTCAGGATTTGTTGTTGAGGGGGGCCGAAAGTTAAGTTTAGTAAATGAATAACAATTTTTTTTTCAAAGAGAAATGAGCTTTGTATAGAATCATAAAATTTATATTGACATAACATAAATTCGAATTTTTTCTACAACGACAAGTAAAAATACACTAAATTATATTGCTTACCTTACAAAAGTTTTAATTTCCATTCAACATGGGTCCATAATATTAAACCAAGCATATATAAAAACATAAATAACTATTGAGAATTCCATTAGATTAGTAACCACCCATTTATTCTTTTACTAATCACTTTATCTCTTGAAAATAAAAATATAAAAAACAGAAGATGAATAATTTGGCGGCGGTGCAACTGGCTTTTAAAGAAATTTGTATACTTTTGTGTTTCTAAGCTCAAATACTTCATATTCATATAGGGGTGGCCCGAAAGCAAGTTCTCGACAAAAAAACGGGATGAGCTATAACTTGGGTGAACTAATTCGATTAGTTAGGGGTGAATTTACGAGTAATATACAAGCCAATAAGCACATTGTAGAAGTTGGTGGTAGTTTTTTGAACATTTTTTAAGCAATTACCTTTTAAAGATTGAAGTACAATGACTTTAATTATAAATCTGTATCTTAACAATAGTCATGATTATCAATTTAGCATATTCCTAAAATCTAACACGTATATAAATTGAAAAAAACAGTTAACCAAGTTTAAATGTGGAGGAACAGCAGTTGGTGTAAGTTGGGCCCATGTCCTCGGAGATATGTTTTCCTTTGCAGGCTTTGTAAATTTATGGGGCCAAGCTACTAGGAAACAATATCCCGCCCAACCACTCCGTATGGCCCATTCAGACATCGAGAGCCATAACTCCAAAAGCCCGATAAAGGATTCACTTGGCACACTACGGGTTGGACCGGTTGGGGACCAATGGGCCACTTCGAATGACAAGAAAATGGAAACATATTCTTTTTGTGTTTCTAGGTCCGAGTTGAACCGTTTGCAATCAAAGATATGTGGAGAGAAAAACCATCAACAAATTCCACCCTTCGAGTCAATATGCACTGTGGTTTGGAAATCTTTAGCTAAGGTTAAACACGGGTCGGAAGTAAAAGTCATAACAATTTGCAAAAATGACAAAAAAAGGTCATTTGAAGGAGTTATCACAAACAAGGCCCAAACCATTAAGGTGGTCAAATCAGACTCATCTGTCCAAGAATCAAGCCCAATGGAGCTCGGGTTGCTGATTATGAATCAAGGCTTGGATGACAAGAAAAACATTGAGGTGGCAATGGAACCCGGAAATGAATTGCAGGACTTTTTGGTATATGGAGAGAATTTGACGTTCGTTGACTTGAATGATGCACCACTTTATGAGCTGGATATAAGAGGACAGACACCTGTTTATGTAAACTGTGCCATTGATAACATTGGAGATGAAGGTGTCGTGTTGGTTTTTCCTGCACGAAAAGATAACTCTGATGGGATGAAAGTCAGCATAACGCTTCCCGAGAATGACATTTTCGAGCTTAGATCGGTTCTCAAGAATGAGTGGTCACTCTTCTAATCTAAAAATGCATATTGGTGGAATTCTAGTGTGATTTTATTGATATATGCACGAGTGTATGTAAACTTTGGGGCTAATGTCTATTGCCCATTATTTATAATAAATCGTTCGGTATGTGTCTGTTAAAGTCTTAATAATGATCAACGAAAGAAGAAAAAAAGATTTTAAAATAGTTTCTAATGCTAAATCTTTGCAGAAGGTAGAACTCAGAATGTAGTTTCGCCTAACTACTAGTTCGTTTTTACTCGTATATTAATTAAACAATTCCCACAAATTTTGAAATGAAATTTACAAATCAAAATTTTGGCAAAGAACGTCTGTTGATTCTAACCTACGGCAATGCACCATCAACTGTTGCTGGTTTCTTTTTGTAATTTGCTAACGCTTGTACCTACTAGTAATAACTTTAGGTGATGGTTTAGAAGGAGAAACAGGCAATGCTGAGTTCGCGGCTTCGTCGTAGGGACAAACAACAATTAAGTTAATTTACGATCTGATCTGTATATGCTGACAGGAGGTGATCTTGTTGGGGTTGGTTGAGTCATAATGTAAAGCAGAAATTGGCGGGTCATGTTAGAGACAAGCAATTATGCCATTGATCACCCTTTGTTTTTCCTACAGGTATATATTAAATAGGTTGTCACACAACACGTAATCAATATTAACTAAGTTAAGATTATACCTTTTGTTATTGAATTACCTCGTTAGGATTTATAGCAAAATCCATCTACAGTTTAATACGCGACACTTTCTTTAGCAACAAAATTGTATGCTACTACATGTTTATCAGTTCCACAACAGTTGTCAAGATCTCTTTTCCTTTGCTTGTTGATCGAAAACCGAAACCCCACACATAGGGTGTTCGACCGAATAGGAGAGAAAATGGAGGAGGAGAGGTGCAAACCCAACAGGTTTCATTGCTCATATTACCATTACCGGACTACTTGTTTAGGCCGGTTATTCGGTTATTAGTCTTAGATTTAGGGGCTGGTTCATAAAGGGGAACATGATAAAATTAATTAAAGTATATATATTACTTAGAGAACATGATAATTTGACCAATATGTACTGGTTTTGCTATCATGAAGCTTTTCACTTAAAAAATGCGTTAATGGTTTTGTGTTCATATTCACTTTTTCATTTAAAGCTTAAAATTTGCTTTATTTGTTAGTAACCATCATAATCATTCTTTAACAAACTTCCTTTGAACTAATATAACCACGGATTTTGACTAGATATGTTTACACTAAAATCCTTAAACTAATATAACCAATAACCATTATATAGACACACCCTGCCCTTGTAAAGTTTTCTGTTATGTTCATAACAAAGATGATGTTACTTCAAGTTTACCGACTACTTATCTTACTTTTATTAGTAGTAACAACAGTGGCAGTTGGGAAGTACGCCAAGCAAGGATGCAATGGGAATGATAGGGTTCCCTACCCTTTTGGAATCGGAGCAAGCTGTTCTGTGTCAACCAATAGTATATCGTTGATTGCAACACATCGACACCATATCTACCTGCAGTTAACAACCTTGAGATCTTGGATGTAAATTTGGATAATCAAACTGTAACAGTTAATGCGCCAACGATCTCAGTTTACCAAAATCAAGTTATGAATAGGAGTCATATCTTAACTTTCGATCTTGGTAGTAGTCCTCTCTTAATTTCAAAATTACACAACAAACTTATCCTAGAAGGTTGTGGTAATGTTGCCATCGTAGACCAAAGGAGTGTGGTCGCTGGTTGTGCGACTGTTTGTCATAATGAAACTATTCGTGAAAGAAACGACTGTTTTGGCATCAGCTGGCACCACTTGCCAAGCAGCAATTCCTCATCATCTTACACTTGGTTAAAAGGACAGGGTGGTGATGGAAGTCGTGGGTCTGCCTTCTTCGTGGATGAAAAATCGTACTTTAAAGGAACCTTCCTCAACCAATCTATTACTAGTAAGTAGTAATGATGCTTATGTCCCTATATCACTTATGTGGACCCTATCACGGGATGACTATGGTGATTATCCTTGTTGCAATCAACCACTAGATATTAGAAAACTAAAACTTGATCTGTTTAACGGTACTTCAGTGGAGTCTTGGTCATGCTACCAACAATGGATGCCATTGGAAGGAAATCCTTATTTATTATTTGGATGTGATCGTATGTATTTCTGTGTTACATTATTTTTATAAAAGAAATTTTATAGCTAACTGTTCTTTTTCTAATGTGATATGTGTTTAGTAACCGAAGAATGTGCAAGGTGCATGGATAATGAAGGTAACCAGTTGTGACTATGAAAGAATATACGATGTTTACGGCTTGACTAGCGAGTGGAACTTAACTTGTACTAGTAACAATCCTAAGACATCTTCTGAAGGAAAATCTTCGTCATTGGGTGTTATTTTAGGTATTACCATTCTCTTCGCTCATGGTTTGTAAAGGCCTTGTATTCCCCTGTATTCTTGTCATCCGTTTTTAGATTAATATATTTGTTAAGGCATATGAGTAAGAAACTACTTTAGATGTCTCTTAAATAGTGGTAATTAAGGATTATTTCCAAATACTAATTATTGCTTGATTTATTTTTGTTCTTTTACATTATTTCTTTTCCCGTACACGTAAATTTATTATATTAGGCCATATGTAAATTCAAAATTCAGTTGACGATAGACAATGATTTAGTTTAATAGATGAAACGAAAAGGGTTGATCAGATACTTTCTTATGGGAACATAAACTCTATCCATTAAGATATATACGTCATGGAAATTCCATAACCTTTGAGCGTGAATTATTTACTGATGTTGAATGTTTATGGCTAGATACTATAAGTATATATCTAATCAGATTGTCAAACAATATACAGCGGAAGGATTTAGAATCAAATACATAATCAATATTAACTAAGTTAAGAGTTATACATTTGTTGTTAATTTACCTCGTTTAAGATTTATAGTGAAATACTACTACAGACTTGTACACGACACCCTCTTTAGCAACAGACTTGTATGATAGTACACGTTTACAATCACCACAACTCTTGTCTAGGTTGCTTGCTTAAATCGTACTTGAAACTCACAAACCGAAAAAACCCGTTTGGGTTGGTAGAAGCGATCGGCCAAGGAGGAAACAAGAAATCGATTTTCTTGTTCTCCTGATTCGATTATGGTGTAGAGAAAATAAGGGACTTGATGTTCCTTATATAGCCAAGCAATGTCTTGGAGAACAAGTTGTATTGTAATTAGGAAACTTCCATAATTACATAATACATCCTCCTTTTATTAAATATTACACTTGATATATTAAGTAATAGATAATAGTTAATAAATGTATAGTCGTGTCTAAATGTCAATGTGTGCAACCTCGTAGACTCACACATTTAATTTGACATGTTTAAATACCAACAAATACTAATTTCACATTTTGTATTGGCCTTCAAACATTGAAAACATGGTAACAAGAGAGAGAAGGAAGAAGTGAATAGTGGACAGAAATAATATTTGTATATATTTCATACTAGATTATCGTCCCGCGATAAAGCGGACAAAAATAAAAATTGAATTTCATGTAGATTTTAAGTTATTATGAGAAGACTATGTTATATGTATAATAATATATATACATTTCCGTTTTACATGTTGTTTATATTTATAATAACATATACACCTTTACGTTTATACATATGTTTTGATATTTTATATTAGGAAATTTTAGAATAACAATAAGGTGTTGAGCGATTTTATAAATAATTAAAATTATGTTTATATTTAAGTTGAGGTGAAATGAAAAAAATAATGTAATTATATGTTGTAAGAGGGTGTAAAGTGAAAATAGTCTTTAATGACATTATCAATCTGATCTAACGGCTGAAAACAAATAAGGGGGTGTTTGTTTGAGCTTATGTAAGGGGCTTATTAGCTTATTAGCTTATGTAAGGTATATAAGCTCCTTTTTAGTGTTTGTTTAAGCTTATTAGCTTAGGCTTATTAGCTTATGTAATGGTGTTTTCATAAGCCCAAATTTTGTGGCTTATGAGCTTATGTAAGATTTTCCTCCTTTTTTCTATTATAAGCTAATAAGCTAAGCCAAACACTTATCAAATATTTATAAGCTTTTACTTCATAAGTCATAAGCTACTTATCTTACATAAGCTTAAGCCCATTAAATAAGCTTACACAAACACCCCCTAAGTTAACTCATCCAAGAGACCTTACTTCGTCATATGACATTAAAGGCCCCTCTTTTATTATATATTAAATATGTAGATCATACATCAAACAACACTATATATAGAGAAACTACAAGATATAATGGGAACCTAAAACACTCTAGTGACATGTAGGCAATGACATGTCAAGATGAGGTGACATGGAATATAAATAGCTACTAAACAATATACTATAAAGATAACAATCTAAAAGTAACCAAGAAAACAAAAGCCAGGAGACTGAGAGAAAGGTTCTTTAAACGCAACCGTAGTTTGCTTCTAAAGCAACATGAAGAAGCTGGCCTATCTTTAGTTGATAGAACCTTACTTTTCACTTCAAACGAGTTGGAGAAAGCCACTGACTACTTTAATGAGAACAGAATTCTCGACCGAGTAGGTCAAGGTACAGTCTACAAAGGTATGTTAGTTGATGGAAGGATTGTGGCGGTAAAAAAATCAAAGAGAGTTGACGAAAGGCAATTAGAGCATTTCATCAATGAAGTGGTCATTCTTTCACAAGTCAATCATAGGAATGTAGTCAAACTATTGGGATGTTGCTTAAAGACTGAGGTTCCTCTACTTGTTTCCAAGTTCATCCCAAATGAAACATTGAATGATTTTATTCACAACATGACTCATGAGTTCCAAATTCCTTTGAATACGAGATTACAAATTGCTACAGAGGTTGCTTGCAGGAGCACTTGCTTACTTGCATTCAGCAACTTCCATTCCAATATATCACAGGGACATAAAAACCACTAATATACTATTGGACCATAAATATAGAGCCAAAATTTTCGACTTTGGAACTTTAAGGTTTGCATCAATATATCAGACTCACTTGACTACGATAGTCAAAGGATCGCTTGGCTATCTAGATCCTGAGTATTTTCAATCTTGCCAATTCACATGGAAAAACAAAAGTGACGTTTATAACTTTAGGGTTGTTTTTGTTGAACTGTTATCGGGGTCTCCCTTACTAGAAGTGGCGAACATAGAAGTTTGGTTACACACTTTATGTTGGCTATGGAAGAAGGTCATGTTATGTCTATACTTGACCCAAGAATGATTAAGGAGGATACTAGAGATGGTCTCGGTTGTAGCTAACCTCTCAATGTGATGCTTATATTTGAATGGAAAGAATAGACCAACAATAAAAGAAGTAGCTATAGAGTTAGAAACCATACGAATGTCACACATTCCGTCCACCATTCAAACTAACTTTGAACAAGTCACGTACGGTGAAAATTTTGAGATGATAACATATGGGGAGTCTATGTCAACATTCATGAGCATTGACGATAACATTAGTCAATGATGCAAAAAAGGTCCTATTTTCAATGGTTAGTGAAGTTACGTTGACATTATATATATATATATATATATATATATAGGGACTGATTCATGCGAGAACTCTTATTTCTGCGAGAACTGCGAGAACTCTTAAAAAAAAGTGTCAATTAACATGTAATTATGTTTATTGACATGTAAAAACTATTGAATGTTAAAAATCTAGTAAAAATATAAATGAAAAATTAAAAAAAATTGTATGAAATCACGCGTATTAAGAATTGTTCACATGTGAACGTTTTTTTTCAAAAAATGAGTTCATATATGAACGAAAATTTTTCACGTCATTTTATATGATTTTTTTTTAGTTTTTTACGTTTATATTTACTTGATTATTAATCTCCAAAAGATTGTGCATGTGAATGAATAAAGTGAAACGTGATTTAACACTTTTTGTGAGAGTTCTCGCAGTTCTCGCAAAAAAAAGAGTTCTCGCATGAACCATTCACTATATATAGGGACTGATTCATGCGAGAACTCTTATTTCTGCGAGAACTGCGAGAACTCTTAAAAAAAAGTGTCAATTAACATGTAATTATGTTTATTGACATGTAAAAACTATTAAATGTTAAAAATCTAGTAAAAATATAAATGAAAAATTAAAAAAAATTGTATGAAATCACGCGTATTAAGAATTGTTCACATGTGAACGTTTTTTTTCAAAAAATGAGTTCATATATGAACGAAAATTTTTCACGTCATTTTATATGATTTTTTTTTAGTTTTTTACGTTTATATTTACTTGATTATTAATCTCCAAAAGATTGTGCATGTGAATGAATAAAGTGAAACGTGATTTAACACTTTTTGTGAGAGTTCTCGCAGTTCTCGCAAAAAAAAGAGTTCTCGCATGAACCATTCACTATATATAGGGACTGATTCATGCGAGAACTCTTATTTCTGCGAGAACTGCGAGAACTCTTAAAAAAAAGTGTCAAGTGGTTAGACCACTCCCAGCGGGAGCGTTTTAGGCGCGTTTTACCCCCCCCCCCTCCCCCGAAAACGCCGTTATGGCTGGGGGGCGGCGTTAAACGGCGTTTTAACCGGCGGTGTTGTTCCGGCAACGCCGCGTTTCTTGGTTTTTTTTTTTTTTTTTTGGATTTCTCATTTTCTTCATATATATATATATATATATATATATATATATATATATATATATATATATATATATATATATATAACTTAATTTCATAAGGTTTATACATACATATACATATATATAAATCTAGTTTTTGAAGGTTTTTGGGTTTTTAAAAATGGATATGCAGGTTTTGGGTTTTGAAAAGAAGAAGAAAGAGAGAGGGAGAGAGAGAAAAGACAAAGAATAACAAAAAAATTTTTTTTTTTTTTTTAATAAATGTTATTTATGATATATAAATGTTATTAATTAATGTATTATTATAAATGTTATTAATAAATGTTATTTATGATATATAAATTTTGATAAATGTTATTAATAAATGTTATTAATTAATGTATTATTATAAATGTATTTTTAATATTAATAATGTATTAAAAATAATATGAGAAAAGGAAAGAAAATGAAAAATAAAAAAACTGGTGGGTCCCAGATTTTGGTGTTATGGTTGAGAGGGTTTAGTGGTGTTATGTTATGTTGGTGTTATGCTGACGTGCCACTCCATAACACCAAAATCGGTGTTATGAATGAGAGTGGTCTTATATCATGCTGCTTATTTGTGGGAGGTCTCGGGTTCGATGATCTCTCAGAGTGGGTAATTTACATACACAGGTCCCTTGCATGATAGGATTGGTGGGTATACATTTGGTGTGTTGCATGAGACACACTTTCCAATAAACCTCTTTTATATATATATTAGAAAGAGTATGATATGTAATTAAACTGGAGAGTAGTCATCGCTTTGAAATGTCTAAGGTTTATGCTTCTGATTCTAAACTTTGATAAAAGAAATGATGTGTTTGAAAATTATGATCAAAATTTAAAAGTGGTCGATTTTATGTTAAACCCTTATACGATATACTTGAATCACAACATTAAACATCAAACTTTTATTTGGACATTTGGGCATAAAAACAGTAAAAGCATAGATTTACTTTTTTGTTTGTTTATTTATATTTTACCAACACATGAACAAATATGAACATCTTTTTTCTTGTTCGTGTTTGTTGCTAAAAAGATAAGCCCATTCATTTTCTTATTTGATTGTTTATTTAAAAGTTAAACGAACAATAATCCAACATACACAAAAGAATATGAATAAACTGATAATCAATACAAGACAGTTTCATCATTACCAACATAAAAATTAAAATAACTATCCACAAATTTTAAATCTAAACGTCCATCATTTAGATATTACGTTCACTCATGTAATCATCTACGCTTAATTAAATGAACAAAAACAAATAAGTGTTTTTTTAACATACTCTTATCGTCATTAATTGAAGTTAAAAAAAAATTATAAAATGAATAGTTATGGTGGAGTTAATTTGCAGTTGGGCCAATCAAACAATAATTCCAATACCAAAGTGGACCATTTTGGGCCTTTAAAAAATTTAGTCCAGGATAGGTGTTTTGGCCCTTTTTCGTTTTCTGTTGGAACGGGCATTTCAGATCCGGGTTGTATCAAACAGGACTTTCTCAGTTGTCGGGATAAACGTCGCAGAACAAAGAAAGGGAGAAACGCTGGTATTCATTCCCAACCAATTCCTCAACATCATATATTCGCCCAGGATACCTCTTCCCCCACTGTTGACCTAAACACACTCCCTCCACTTCCGCCTTCCCCGCCTCCTTCCCCTCGTATCAGCGGCCCTTCAGAATTACAAATCACTGCGGAAATTGGTAAGATGATTGGTTTCGATGTGGATAAGGAAAATGCGATCCTCAAAGAGGTAGTTGGTGAAACCGGAGAGATGATCTTTGACCAATGAATATTTTATCCTTTAATGTTAGAGGAATTGGTGAGACTCACAAGCGTGATAGCATTCGTAAAATTAGGCGATCCCATAGTTGTGTTATGGTCTGTATTCAGGAAACCCACATCCCTAGTGATTTGGAAAACGAGGTGGTGGCGGAATGTTGGGGTAGAGGTAACTTCGAGTTTATGAATATGGAAGCTAATGGTAGATCGGGTGGCCTTCTTACTATTTGGGATCCCGAATTTTTCAAAATTACCGAAATCATCAAAAATAGGTCTTTCATACTTACGGTTGGTAGCTGTCATGGGATTTCTGGGAATTTAGTTGTCCTCGATGTTTACGGACCGCAACCGTTGGCTGAAAAAGCGGATCTTTGGAACTCCATTCTTCAGTTGATGGCGAGTAGAAATTCTTGCATTTGGATTATCGTTGGGGACTTTAATGTGGTCAGAAGGAAAGAGGAGAGAATTAATTCTAGATTTTGTGCCTCTAGCGCTAGAGACTTCAATAACTTCATTATGACATCGGGTCTTACTTATCTTAAAATGGGAGGCTCCAAATTTACTTATCTCCAACAAGCAGGTGGCAAATTAAGCAAGCTGGATAGATTCCTTGTGTGCTCGAGGTTCCTGGAGTTATTTCCACATGCTTCGTCCATGGCGCTGAACAGAGACATATCCGATCATAATCCCATCTTACTAGTTCCTATTAATTTTGATTTCGGTCCTTCCCCTTTTAAACTTTTTAATTCATGGTTTGCTAATGATAATTTTGATCTTATTGTCAGGAAAGCCTGTTCGGAGTTTAGAGGCTACGGAGCCCCGGATTCCTTCTTCCTTAGCAAACTTAAATTTATATAAGCTGCCATTAAAAAGTGGAGAGCGGTGGAGACCGCAAAAGATACGGCTGGAATCTCAATCCTTAGATCACGTTTGGAAATTTTGGATCAAAAAAGTGAAGACAGTGGATTCCTGCCTGGAGAAATCGAGGAGAGACAAACTATCATATCGAAAATTCTTGATATGGAGAGAGTGATAAAATCGGATCTTAAACAAAAATCAAGAATTAAATGGATTATAGACGGAGACGAAAATTCGAGCTTTTTTCATGGAATGGTACGTAACAGGAACAGGAAGAACTGGATTCATGGCTTATCGGTGGAAGGGGAATGGATTAACAGACCTGAGCGTATAAAAAGGGAGGTGGAAAGATTCTTTACTGCGAAATTCCAAGAAAGTTGGATTACCAGACCCAAACTTATTAGTCGGTTGTTTAAGAGAATTTCGATGGGCAGCAGGTCCTACTTGGAGAGGCCTTTTTCGTTTGATGAGATCAAAGGTGCTATTTGGGCTTGTGGTTCTGAAAAAGCCCCCGGACCCGACGGTTTTAGTTTTAAATTTTTTAAACACTACTGGGAGATTCTTAAAGCGGACATAATGGCGTTTGTTAAGCACTTCGAAGCTCATGGCCGCTTTTCGAGTGGGTGTAATTCGTTTTTCATTTCCTTAGCGGCTAAAACTAAGGATCCTATCTCACTTGGGGACTATAGACCCATTAGCTTGATTGGAGCTCTATCTAAAATCATCTCCAAGCTCTTGGCTCTTAGAATGGAAACGGTCATAGGGGAATGTATAGACGGAGTTCAAACGGATTTCGTTAAGGGTAGAAGCATTCTTGAAGGTCCTCTTATCGTTAATGAAATGTGTTCGTGGGCTAAGCTAAAAAACAAAAAGATGTTACTCTTCAAGGCGGATTTCAATAAAGCTTTTGATTCGGTTAATTGGGGTTTTTTGGATTCAATGATGGAACAGATGAATTTTGGCATCAAATGGAGATCATGGATTAAAGGAAGTTTGGAGTCGGCTAAAGCTTCGGTCCTTGTTAACGGAAGCCCCACTAAAGAATTCTTTTTGAAAAAAGGAGTTAGACAGGGAGATCCTTTATCCCCTTTTCTTTTTATTTTAGCTATGGAAGGTCTTAATATTGTGATGAAGGAAGCTAGATTAAAGGGTATTTTTCATGGTATTCAAATTCCTAATTCTAATAATGTTGTTTCTCATTTGTTTTATGCAGATGATGCCTTATTTATAGGCGAGTGGTCTAGTAGAAACATCTCAAATCTTGCTAGGATCCTTAGGTGTTTCTTCGCTTCTTCGGGCCTTAAAGTTAACTTTAACAAATCTAAGGTGTACGGTATAGGGGCTGAGTTTTTGGAGGTGAAAAATTGGGCTTATCCCCTCGGTTGTGAACCGGCGATGCTTCCATTCACCTATCTTGGAATTCCGGTTGGAGCTAACATGAACCGAAAAGCCTCTTGGAAACCGATATTGGATAAATTCAACTCTAAACTCTCATCATGGAAAACTAACACACTTAGTTTTGGAGGTCGATTTACCTTAGCCAAAGCAGTATTGGGTAGTCTTCCAACCTTTTTCCTCTCAATTTTCGTTGCCCCCATTAGTATCGTGGAGGAATTAGAGAAAATTAGAAGAAAATTTCTTTGGGGAGGGGTCACCAGTAAACAGAATATTTGTTGGGTTTCATGGGATCGTATTCTCAGTCCAAAGGAGGTGGGCGGTTTGGGCCTCGGGTCCATCAGGGCTTTAAATCTTGCCCTTATTGCTAAATGGAGATACCGTTTTAGATGGGTGAGGCGTCTGCTTTCTGGGTCTGCACCATAAAAGGGTTACACGATTCTTACCAGGTCAGAAATGGAGGTCTGTTTGCGGCTAATTTGAATGGGGTATGGCACTCGATATGCCGTATCGATGGTGCTTTAAATAAGGTGGGTATTCACAGTGAAGATATTATCAGATGGAACAGAGAGCGGGATGGGTGGAGCTCGATTTTCGCGGCTAATGGGTTCTTTAGCACTAGCTCTCTTAGAAATAGAATTGATCGTTCCAACCATTGGATTTGTGACGGAAGATTTGTTTGGCTTAAAGCGGTGCCTATCAAAATTTCTTGCTTTGTTTGGAGAGCCAGACTTGGGAGGATCCCCTCCGCCGCTGCCCTGGACTACAGAGGTGTAAAAGTCTACTGGACGTGGTGTAGTTCGTGTATTAATAATGAAGAATCTGGAGATCACCTTTTAATCAACTGCTCGTTTGCTAAATCTGTTTGGGAAAAGGTTTTTACTTGGCTGAAATTAGCGGCTTTTGATTGCAGCTCGGTCAATGAGGTTATTAATTTGGCGGCTACCTGGGGAGTGGATCGAAGAATAAATCTAAGATTGTGACGGCGATTTGCTATGGTGCTTTGTGGTGTATTTGGAAGGCGAGGAACGATAGAATTTTCAACGGATATATGGTGTCCCCTGCTAAGATGTTCCAAAATATTGTGTCCTCGGTTTATTGTTGGATTAAGCATAGAGTCGGTGTTGTTAATATTGTTTGGTCCAATTGGTTAACAGACCCTCTGTCTTGTATGTAACGTTTGGGTGTTTTGTTTCCCGTTTTTCTAGCATATTGCTAGGCGGGTTTGTTTGTTAATATAATTGCCGTTTCCAAAAAAAAAATAAAAAATAAAAAATATACATTTAATACATAGTAAATACAAGGAAAGTTTGAGTTTGTTTATACGTTTTTCATGGAAACTCTAACTTCATTCAAGGACGATAAAGGTATTTAACAAAAGTATCCAACTAATAAACATAAAATGGACATAGTTAATTACGTTAAATTTTTTGAAGCATCCGGAAAAATTTCCAAGGGATGTAACTCCTCGTTTATTTCTTTGGCGGCGAAAACCAAAGATCCCATTAACCTTGGAGATTATAGACCTATTAGCCTAATTGGATCGATGTACAAAATCATTGCTAAAATACTTGCTATTAGAATAAAATCTGTGATCGGTGAATGCATTGATGAAGTTCAAACTGCCTTTGTGGAAGGTCGGAATATTCTTGAGGGTCCTCTAATTGTCAATGAAATTTGTTCGTGGGGGAAAGCAAAAGGAAAAAAGGTGTTGCTCTTTAAAGCGGATTTTAGCAAAGCTTTTGACTCGGTTAATTGGGGATTTTTGGACTCCATGATGGAACAAATGAACTTTGGCTTCAAATGGAGAGGTTGGATTAGAGGGTGTTTGGAGTCGGATAGAGCCTCGGTGTTAGTTAATGGAAGCCCTACGTTAGAATTCTCTATGCGTAAAGGGGTTAGGCAAGGTGATCCCCTTTCCCCTTTTCTTTTTATTATTGTAATGGAAGGTTCAAATATGGCTATGAAGGAGGCGATTAGGAAATGTATTTTTAATGGAATCACGATTCCATCGTCGAATCTTGTGGTGTCTCACCTTTTTTATGCCGATGATGCCATTTTCATTGGGTAATGGTCAGAAAAAACATCGCAAACCTTGCAAGAATCCTTAGATGCTTTTATGTATCTTCCGGACTCAAAATTAACTTCTATAAATCAAAGGTGTTTAGTGTTGGGGCTGATAGTTAGGAAGTAGATAATTGGGCCTCCCCTCTTGGATGTGAGCCGGCTACGCTCCCTTCGCTTATCTTGGGGTCCCCGTGGGAGCTAATATGAAAATTAAAGCATCATGGAAACCTTGGATTAATTTAAGGCTAAGTTTTCGTCTTGGAAGGCTAAGTCCCTAAGCTTTGGGGGTTGTCTTACTCTTGTCAAAGCGGTACTTGGTAGCCTTCCTACATACTTTTTGTCTATTTTTAATGCCCCTATGGGCGTAGTGGAGGAATCGGAAAAAATGAGAAGAAGGTTTCTATGGGACGGTGAGGGTGATGATAACAGAATCAGCTGGGTGTCATGGGATCGTATTATAATTCCTAAAGATTTGGGAGGTCTGGGCTTGGGTTCTATAAGGGCTTTAAATCTTGGGCTCATGGCTAAATGGTGGTATAGGTTTAGAACGGAACCTTCAGCTTTCTAGGTCTGCTTAATTAAAGGTTTACACAATTCGAAGCATCCAAAAAACGGTGGTATGTCGTCCAAAAGTATGAATGGCGTTTGGAAATCCATTAGTAGTTGTGGACCTGCCCTCAATGAATTGGGGATTGTATGCGATGATATAGTCAGACGGGTCGTTGGTGGGGCGGGTTGGATATCTAACTTTATAATTCACAATGTTTTTATTGTTAGTGCTCTCAGGTCCAGAGTTGATCAGGCAAATCATTGGATTTGTGACGGTCGATTCCTCTGGACTAAAGTCATCCCTCATAAGGTGTCCTACTTTGTTTGGAGAGCGCGGATAAAGCGTATCCCTTCTAGAACGGAGAGGTATTATAACGGATTCTAGGCTATGTAGTTTGTGTATCAACAGGGAAGAGACGGAGGATCATTTTTTGACATCGTGCCCTTTTACTAGCTGTATTTGGAATAGGCTTTTCCGTTGGATGGATATTGCGGATCAAAATTTCAGATCGGTGAGGGAAGCTGCTGATTTTGTGGCAGCAGGCGATCAAAGAAAAAATCCAAGGTTATTGCGTCGATCTGCTATGGGGCTCTGTGGTGCATATGGAAGGCGAGGAATGATCAAATATTCAATGTTGTTATGGGATCTACAGCTAAGGTGTTTGATGGTATTGTTATGACGGTTTTCTGGTGGCTTAAGCATAGATGGGGAAAGGGTAGTTTTGTTTGGTCGAATTGGGTAGTGTCTCCTTTCTCCTGTTTATAATCTCGTTTCTGGTTTATGTTCTTTATGTAATTTGTGCCCGTTTTCTAGCTTCTTGCTAGTCGGGTTGTTTTAATATATTTGCCGGTTCCAAAAAAAATAAACATAAACCGAGTGAAGATAAATAAATGTTCATGAACATTAATGATCTAGTGATACCGCAATCTTTTTTTGAAAATGGTCAAGATCCAACACTTCAAATTTAATAAGCATCATTGGATGTTTTCAAGATATGTCAGGCCTCAAGACGAACCTCAATAAAATTCGTCTTTATGGTGTTGGTGTTAAAACAATTGAGGTTGAAATAGTGGCTAACTCTTTTAATTGCTCTCATGATTCCATTCATATTACATATTTGGGTTTGCCGATTGGATAAAGGATGTATCGAGTTGATGAATGAAATTGCGTCATAGACCAAGTTTTCCAACGACTTTCTTTTTGGAGGTCTCGGGTCATCTCTATTGGGGTCGCATAACTCTTTCAAAGTCTCTTTTCGTTATTCTCCGTTTGTATCTTCTCTCTTTATGTAAAGCCCCTCGTTGAAATTATAAATCTCTTAGAAGCTATCAGTAGAAGTTTTTTTGTCGAAAAACATGAAACTGAGAAGAAGATGATTTGGATCAAATGGAAGAAAATCATCCTTCCTAAAAGTTTAGGCGGGTTAAGAGTAGGCATCTTTAGAGAAAAAAACATTGCTCTCCTTGACAAGTGGAATTGACGATTTCATAATAAAAATTAAACCCTTTTGTGCAAATTGATCAAATAATTATATAGTGAAAATGGCGGATTTGATTCGTATATCGATACTGGTCTTTGTTATGGGGTTTGGAATGACATACTTAGCAATACTAGTGCAATACTTGATGGTGAGGCATGCGTTATTTGGGAACCAAACAAGGTTTGGGACTGCTATATGGAGAAACTTTGACACTCAAAGTTGATGAATCTCTTTCTTAGAATTTATGCGTTTGTCTTTGTCCAATTTAGATTTGCTTGAAGTGGAAGTTAGTGTAGCGACCTAAATTTATAAAGAAAAGAGCCATGTTGGCCAAAGGACTTTAATTGTAATGATATTATAAAAAGGGCCGAAGTTGTCATTATGGCAAACTATGGGGTTATATATGAAATTTTTTAATAAAATCTTTATAAATAGTTTATAAGGATAAGTGAAAACAGATTTTTGTTAATGTGTGTGAGTTCACCGAGAAAGAAAAGGGAAAAGAAAGAAATAAGTCTATAAAATTCGATTTCGGTTGATTCAGAATCATTTCTTGTCGGATAAATAAACAGTACGCACCTTAGTGCTCCTCAAGTCGTAGGGATCATATTGGTATAAGCGAAAGTTGAAAAGGAGTTAGTTCATTTCGGGTCGAATCGATACCCGTTCTGTTTTATCGAGGTATAACTCGTTATTTACGTTTATATTCAAGTTATTAGTGTTTGTAACTTGTTTAAAGATGTTTGAAATGAGTTTCGACGAGTTTAAGTAAAACTCAAAAACCTGTAACTATGGCGTTTGAAAGGTGGAGAAGAAGCTGAATTATGGGAACCAACCGACGACTGGAATAAGCCAACCGGCTGTTGGAGGTGTGACAACCGTCACTCTGTCCGTCTCTAGTTAGTCTAGTAAGCATGTAGTTCATTACCGTTACTTACTGAAAATTATAAAATTTGCCTATTACCATGTTGATTTGCGTTTATGATATGTATCTTGTGTGTGAAATTGTGTTATGATATAGGTGCATAAGTAGGTAATCCCCAATATATGAGATTCTAGATGCTTTAACGAATAATCTCGTCTTTTATGTTCTTATTTAAAATCGTAAACTAAATTAGACTAATTAAGTGTTCTGTCTTTGATACTAAAACAAGTATATACTTAAATATAGTCCCGAGTTACGACTATCTTGTGAGATCTGCATTCGGGCATCGTCTGCTGCTCGCGATAAAACAAAATGTGTATGTAAATGTACCACTGAGCCGCAGTTGATGTGTACTGCGAAACAGTGGGGGTTCACTTTAGCTTTTCGATTAGTCATTTGTGTGTTGAGTCCGAGTCTTGAGCCACTTGGGTTAGCCTTGGGGTGCAGTAAACCGAGCCTTGAGTCCCCATAACCAGTTCTAACCCTAATGCATCCCTATTTTGAAAAACATTAACATAAAACCCTATTTTTTTTTTCTTTTTTTTTCTCTTCTTTTCGTCGCCCTTATCCTCCATTGCACCCTAGTAGGTTTTAACTCTCCTACAACAAGTTTAACAGATAATGAATATAGCTCCTAAGTAGGCCAATGCATTACAACTATAGGTCTTACTAAAAAGTAATAAGGAAACTTTGTGGATCGTCCAACTTTGGCGGTGTTGTGTTCTTCACCAAAGTCGAGCACTCCGCGTTCAAGAAAGCGGCTTGTACTTCCGATGACTTCCCTTTCTCCGTTATAAGCTCTTTGATGAACTTTGCGTAATTCGACATCCCTGAAATCAAATCAGCAAGTGGAACGTTAATACTGACGGATTTAATCATATCGCAAAATTTACCGTATTGTTGCTTCATTTTTTCCTTCCTCAAACGTTGAGGATATGGAATTCGTGGCTTGTAAGCTTTTATCGGTACTTCCTCCACTGGTTCTGGCGTTTTTGCTTTAGAATGAACCTGTGCTACATCTCCATCTTCGTCCTCGCTCCAAATTGTCCGTAATGGGTTATGTCGAGGACTGCGGCGCACGGGGTGCTTGTTGCGGCGCACCGTGATCTTTTTCGTAATCCGTTTGCTCAAATTTACAGGTACTGCGTCGCACTGGAGTGTGCTGCGGCGCACTACCTGGCAGATTATCCGAAAAATCTCTGTTGTCTTCGTTTTCGTCTCGATACCCTCCATACGCAGTTTGTGAACGTGTCATGATTGCGTTCACGTGTTCTTCTCTAATTCAGGAGGTTGGTATTTCGAACCTTGATTGTTTGAAGTGCTTGGATTGTTTTGCGGTCTCGGGTTCGGCTGCGTGTTACTCGGTAATTGACCGGGTGGCCTATTTGAGTGACGATCGTTCATACGATCAAATCTCCTCTCCAAGTCTTGCATCGCCGCTTGCTGATTTCTCTGTCCTTGCTCGATGTGATCGTTTAACACTTTAATTTGAGTTGTCACCGCTTCATTCTTCGCATTTTGAGTGTGAATAAACGTCTTCATTAGATTTTTCAAGCTTTGATCAGCTTCATCCTTAGGTGGATTGACAACATATCTCGATCTTGGTGGCGATCTCGTGTTGTTTCTTTGCCATCCGTTATCTTGATTGTCACCACAGTTGTAGTTACCTCCGCGGTTTTGCCAGTTTGTTCCCCGGTTAGGATAGCCATATTGTGCGTAATTGACACCCTCCACTCTACAATCGCTAGCATAATGCGGTCCTCCACAATTCTACAACCATGCTTGATAACATGTACCTCCTTCTCCAAACAATCCATTCTTTTATGTAACTTTTATGCCATCGTCTTGATCTCTTTCAAGATAATGGAAGTATCGTTCTTACATTCTACTTGAGCCACGGTTCCCCTTGATCTTCTTCCTCTACAATCGTCTCGGTATTCCCTTGATAAAGTTATTACCAATTTATCCTCCGTTAAATTGTATGCTTCGTCTGTTGACTTGTACATAAAGTCTCCCCTCCGGCTAAATCAAGTTCGTTTTGTGACTCCTTATTTAAACCATAAAAGAAAATCTCGATGATGTTGTCTTTGCCCAATCCGTGACCATAGCAACTCCTGAGCATTTATTTCAATCTTGCCCATGCTTTAGTAGATGTCTCGCCATCTTCTTGTCGAAAACCACAAATATCTCGTAGTAATTTCCTTCCCAAGGCGGGTGGGAAAAACACTTTTATGAAGGATTCCCACATTTGTGTCCATGTTGTAATTGTATTTTCTTCCAATTCTTCAAACCAAACCTTCGCATCTCCGGTGAGAGACGAAGGGAACAACCTCTTTTTGACACAATCACTTTTTCCTTCACCATATTTGAACATCTCGCTTAGCTCATTGAATTTAGCCACGTGCTTATGTGGATCTGAATTGTATCGCCCATCGAACGTGTTGTCTTTAATCATCTTTAAGTGATGACCTTTGACCACGAAATCTTCACCCAAGTCCGGGTGGTAATAGTCGACCGTCGGTTGGGTGGCACTGCTACATCTGCAGCCCGTCGGTGCATCGGCATGCCCAATGGATCCATATATGCTTGTGGTTCTGGTTTATCTTCAAAAATCAACTCTTCAACTTCAGAATCTGTATTACTTCCTCCTCTTTCTAAAGACGTAATATCTTCAAATTTGACTGGTGAGAAAGGCCCAAACGCCGGTGGAATCTGAATTGATGTGTTTGCTTTTTTCTTGCCTCGCTTCCTCGATACTCTTGGATTTGATATAGGACTTATGAGTGGTAATCACGAAGACCTTGTGTTCATCAACTACCTGAGTACCTACAAATACAAAAACAAGAAAACCGTAAAACGCAACGATGTAATAACAATTAAAAGTAAAGTTTCAAGTGTGTTAACACTCAAAAGGATCGTATCACAAACTCTAAACAAAAACTTAAAATCAGTCCCTGACAGCGGCGCCAAAAAATTGATGTGTAAAATATAGTTTTAAAAACTCGATATACTATTTAACTCGATTACACACTATAGGCAGTGTACCTATTCGTATATAATATAGCAAAAGTAAGTCAATGTTCGATCACATGGACTAATTTAGTTTTAAATTAAGAATTAACGATACTAATTTTGTTTTTGGGTTTTTGTTGTCACGACTATTAACTAATAAAACTAAAAAGTGATTATAAAAATCGTTTGAGAAAAGTGATTTGTTTGTTATCAATTAATGGAGAAAAACACTCGTTTGATACTTCACTTGAAATCTAACTTAGTTTACGCAATTGAATGTATAATTTAAATTCTAATATATAGTAAAATTCCTCTCGAATAACTTACTAACTTTAATTACTTCAAAATTTAATATTCCTCTCAAATACAGTTAAAACTCTAGATAATTAAACATTAATTAAGAAACCGATGTTGTATAACATAACCTTATAAAATTATAAATAGAGTAAACTCCGAATGGTATCTGAATTAGAAAAAGCCCATTAGGCCTAGTTATGGCCCATGAGAAATAATGACTACAAATTGAAGCATATCATTTTGAGTCATAAACCCTAGCAGCTCCACTCTCTCTCTCTCACTCTTTAAACCCTAATACATACATAAAGGTATTTTGAGTTTCTCATTATTTGTTCTACTAATTGGTAATTTTCAGTGATCTTTGTTCATTTTATTATATTACGTCTTCTGTGATCTGTGTTTGTTTTTTGTTGTGATTTATTTAGTTAATCCTCTCTAGTATTCTTGTTTTTAATTTGTTGTTTTATTTTATGTGTCATGTATATGCTTGCTTATATTATATTATTTCTTTTGATTTATTCTACCTTCATATTTGTGTTTCATTTTCTAACTAATTTGTATTTTTATTTGTTAATTTGGTTTAAGAATACATGCTTTAGGGGTGTTTGTTTGCCCTTATATAAGGCTTATGAGCTTATTGAGTTTCGGCTTATGTAAGATTATGAGCTTATTACTTTTTATTTAGTCATAATAAATAGTAATAAACTCATAAACCCTTACATAAGCCATAAAATTCGGGTTTATGAAACATAAGCTGAAACTCAATAAGCTCATAAGCCCTTATATAAGCTCAAACAAACACCCCCTTAGATGCAGTTTAAACTGTATCAAAATAACGTATAACACGTTCAAGACTTTCGGAGGTTATCTTTTGTTTGAATGTTATTTTAGGTTTTGTATCATCTTTAATGTTGTTTAAAGTTAGTCAAACATTTTTACTTATTGATCGAGTATATAAATGTAAAATAAAATAAAGACTTGCTGTTGTTATTTTTAATTTGAACCAAACAATTAGGGGATTTAGTGATATGAGATGGTTCTTTTTAATTCAGACATCTTTTATTTTGTATAAAGTTAGTCAAACATTTTTCTTACGTAAATGCCACCGACTCGGTCTCCAAACTTTTTACACTTCATATTGTCTAAAGGACACCCGAAAAAGATGTTATTGGAGTTAACCAGTTCTGGTGAAACAATAGTTGTTTGATATGATTGATTAAGCTCTGTTTGATTTTAACGTACCATTTTTCCCCAGTGAAATATTATTAAATCCTTTGGTTTTAAAAATGTGTTTGGTTGGATATGGTGTTATTTATGTTTTATTTTTAAATGAATGAGTCACTTACAACGTAAAACATTGTAGACGATGAATGTTTGATATGGATTACAACTCAATGATAATTGTATCAGATAGTTTGAATCAACAATAACTGTAACAAGTATGTAATTTCTTTTTTAGGCAATATCAAATTTGTTATGGCAGGTTCTGTATTACATTTGATTTGTTTAAATTTAATCCAACACTTTTCCTGATCGATGAAGTATGTGAATGCAGGTTCTTCAAATGGCTTTCTATAACAGAATTACCAGTCTTATGAGGCAAACTAACACTGTATCCAATTTGAACGCGGCATCACCATCTATGTTCAATGCTATTCGCTGCATGTCTTCAAAGCTCTTTATTGGTGGTATGTCCTCTGCCCAACACCATCGATATTCGTTTAGTTGAACTGCCAATAATTACCTATGGATTTGCAGGTCTCTCTTATCAAACTGATGACCACTCCTTGAAGGAAGCTTTTTCTGGCTTCGGTGATGTCACTGAAGGTAAAAATATCTTCAACATAAATTTAGTCGTACATTAAATCCGAGTTTGAAATGTGTTTACTTTGGGAACATGCCAAACTATATTCTGAAAATATGTGCAAGAACGTATTAGCACATGTATTTTGTTTATAACTGCCACAGAGCCATCTGATACTTTATATATCTAAACTTTCTCGGGTTATTTGACAATCCAGCAAGAGTTATTACCGATAGAGAAACTGGAAGGTCCAGGGGATTTGGGTTTGTGAGCTATGACAGCGAAGACTCTGCAAAAGAGGCCATGACAGCCATGGATGGCCAGGTTAGAAACAAACTCTTTCAAGTATCAAACGTGGTTCTTTATGTTAGATTACATAGTTTTTTACTAATTTATGTCTTGTTCAGGAACTTAATGGAAGGCCTGTTCGTGTTAGTCTTGCCACTGAGCGTGCTCCTCGTACAGGTGGTTTTGGAGGTGGTGGTGGCGGTGGCGGTTACAACCGGGGTTATGGTGATGCTGCCGGTGGAAACGACCGATACTAACTATTATGCCCTGCAGCTGGTTAAAGTAATCTCATTGTCTATATGCTTTTAGGCTATGAATTTTTACTTGGACTTACAGATTGCTGTTTTGAATCTTGTTCACGAATCTGATACTATTAACCGGCCTTTTAAATGATGCTTTTCTTGATATGTTTCCGTTTGTTTTTTTTATTTTTTGCTGAAAAACATTAACCAAATTATTATTTTGACAAGTTCTAATGAGAGTGAAATACATGTATTTAGGATAATCCGATCAAGTGCACATCCATCTGATCTGTCCCCGAAATGGTTTACGATTTGTTATACACGGAACAAATCATGAACATAACGACTAAAGTTTTAACCATGTTTTATAATATCTCGTAATTACAAATATTTTTTTCTTTAATAAATTCATTTTAAGCTTCACATTTTGTTGTAACAAACCATGCTTTAATCTCGTTTTGTTAAATTGTTCTTTGACAAAAACTTTGTTTTAAATGCTATGGATATTTATTTCTAATAGTCTTACACATGCTTTAAAAGTAGGAGATCAAAGCTCTCAAGCCTCGTTATTACTTCGAGGGTTATGTTATTTTTCTCTTATGTTGATTGTGAGACAAGTTGATTGATCGCATAATTATTTCGAGTTTTTGACAAATAGGAGAAGATTAAAAGGACTAATAGACATGCCATATATAATGTTTCTTTTATTTTGAAGTAATGGTAAATTTTGAAGATCACTAGTATATATGTTTGTGTATGTATATAAAACAGAAAAATGATATTTGATATATTGCTATTAAGACCAAAACCGATAGCAACCTGGTCACATGGCCATTTGTCTATATTCAATTCACTTTCGCGTTTAACACGTTATAATCAAAGCTTATTTGATTAAATCTCTAAAGGAATATTGTATTTTCCAATTGAAAAAGGATTACATAGTTTAAGTAACAAAACAATACATATTTGGATATTGTCATAATATAAAATACTTGTTTATTTCACGTGTATATGCGAATAATATTTTGTAGAAAAGTAGAAATATATTTTATATAATCTGAGTAAATATCTAAGCGGAGAATTTTATCGAGAAAAATTAAAATATTATATATAAAATATGAGAAAACTTAAACAGTTTCACAATATGATTTTTTAGTTTTTTATTAGTCTAGTATGGTTTTATGTTGAATGTATCAATACATAATGTGTCTCTTTTTTCTGTCGATCATTCCTTTTTTTTTTTTTTTGGTATAGTTTTTCCATAGTCGTGTAATTATTAATCTATTCTTTCTTACGATTTTAGGTTGTTATTTTTTCATATAAAAGAATAAAAGAAAAAAAATCAATACATAATGTGTCTCATTTTTTATGTCACCGTTCACTTTTCTTATTTTATATAGTTTTTTATATTCGTTCAATATATAACTAGATTATTGTCCCGTGATAGCGCGAACAAATATAGGTAAAAATAAAATCGTAAACTTTATGTTTATATATATTTTTAAATTATTATGAAAAAACAATATTACACGTATAATAATATATATTCCTTTACGTTATACATATGTGTTGATATTTTGTATTAGGAGATTAAGAATAACAATAAAGTAAATTATAATATAAATTGAGCGGTTTTATAAGTAAATTAGAATTATGTTTTTTATTTTAGTAGGGGTGGAATGAAATAGAACAATGTAATTATGTATTGTAAAAGGGGATAAAATGAAAATAGTATTCGATAACATTATCAATCTGATCTAACGGCTGAAATTAAAGATTCGTTTGTTCCCGAGTCTAAAATTAAAGGAAAAGAAAGTAATGTAAAGAAAAGTAAAGTAAATGAAAGGAAAATATTTATTTTACTTTACGATCACCTCAAATATGGCCGGATTGTTTTAATGAATAAAATGTATAAACTGTACATTCAAATCCTTTCATTTTCTTTACTTTCCTTCCTAAAAAAAAAACTTTCGATAATTTATTTATTTATTTTTCTTTATATTCCTTTACACTAAAAATAAAACTTGAGAACTCAACTTGTTAAACAAAAACAAAACTATAGAAGTTTTCTCTTTTTGTATGTCAACATAATTTTTTTTTTTTTTTTTTTACGATTATAGGTTGTTATTTAAGATATAAAAGTTTAATATAAAAGAATAAAAAATAAACCGGTTTTTTTTATTATAAAAGTTTAATATGTAAAAATATTGAAGGTATAAAATAATGGTCTAAAACTATATTTCTTTTTATAAATAATATATTTCTTTTTAAAACTGTATTTAAAATGGAGAAACTAAAACGAAAATAGCTAATAATGATGTAATTTGACATCATTATTTTGATCTAAGACTATGCGGAGTGGTAAGTGATTTGGAGTGATGATTTGGAGTGATAGAGGTGATTTGTAGGAAAGATAGTGTGATTTGTAGGAAAGAGAGTGTGATGATGTGGAGTGATAAAAATGGGTGGAGTGGTTGTGTGTAAGTGATGATGATGTGGAGTGATAGAGGAAAGAGAGTGTGATTTTAAAAAGTTGTATATTTATTATTTTTTTTATATAAATGAAATTTAAAAAGTTGTATTTTCATTAAAAAAAAACACACACTACAATTTATTAAAAAACATACTACGATTAAACTAAAATACGTGAAAAAATTCAATTTAAAAAAAAAAACACTTCAAAATCGTGGCATATCCTGAGAAATAGCTCCCTCCTCATTCGAAAACGACGGGTAAATTGTTCGTCGGTGTAGGTGCAACCCGGAGAAAAGTAAGATTCCATTAGGAGTGTTTGAGCCGCTTCACGGTTACGTTCCATTGCGGTTCTTCTTGTGGTGATTGGTCTTTGGATGTGTTGTGATGCGTAGTTAACAACGGCCATAATCGTTTCGGCTACAATTGTATCTTCATCCGAACTTGACATTGTATATATATTTTGTGTGTGTTTTGTGTGTGTTTTTTGTAATTTGTATATATTTTGTGTGTGTTTTGTATGTGTTTGAGTTTGTTTATATAGGCATATGGTTTTTTTTTTAAAACATAAACGGTCTTGTGACCGTTGCACCAACAACATGCGCCCATCACCCCGTGAGCAGAAACACGCCTGACCCATAACGCCCCCCAAAAACGCCCAATAACGCCCCCACCGGAGTGGAGGTGGGGCTTTATGGGGCTTTATCCGCCTACGTGGCGGCGTGATTGTTGCAAAAAACGCCCCACTCCGTTGAGTCTAAGAATGTAAAATTAATTTTAAAACTTATCTAATGGCTTATACTTTGTCATATGACTTTTAATACAACTTTTTTTGTATACATTATAGATTCGAAAACTTATGTGATTTTTTTTTCAAATTTATATTTGGAAAAAATGTCCAATATATCAATTACACTTTATGAAAAAAATATTTTGAAAAGACGCTAGTACTTTTGCATAATTTGATTGGCAGAAGCATGAACAGACTGTAAAGGTGATTAGAATCTAAAAGCTATGATATTAGATAGCTTGTGGTTAACTCATTTGAGTTATAATAGTATGTATAAAAAAAAGATATCAGTGAGCTCTTTATAAATCGATGAGTTAATTACACGGATGGTCCTTAACCTTATACCCAAATGGCACTTTCAGTCCTAAATTTTGGATAATTACATGGCTAGGCCTTTATTTGGAATCTTTGCACACGGATAGTCCTTTGGTCCGTTAGGGTTAACTCAATTCTGTTAGTTTTATCATAATGACCAATTTACCCTTTTTGTCTTATTCGCAAAGGACCGTTTGTGTAATTTTTTTGAATATTAATATTAATATTAATGCAAATTGATATTGATATTATTTTCTAATATAATATATGTTGCAAAATTCTAGGTAAATGAATATATATTGTTATAGTATCTCAAAATTTGGAGGACAATAAACTCTCCACCTGCAGATCTGTCAAATACACCTTCACCTTCACCGTCACCTTCATTGCATCCGTCGCCAACAGATATCGTAGCTGATAATATAAAGAATAAAGAATCGAAGGAATCTCCGTCTGGTGGAATGAGCGGAGGAAAGAAAGCTGGAGTCGCGTTTGGATTGATCGCTGTTGCGTGTTTTGTTGGAGTTGGATCAGTTCAGTTGTTTAACAAAGAAAAACGTTAGTCTTATCAAAGATGTACCTCAGATAATCATTCGACATAAGAATCAGTTTTCATGTGTAAGATAGGTGTATAAAAATGTATAGATATGAGAGGGCGGTGATGTTTGTTTAAAGTTTAATGGCCTTTATGTTATGGATGAATTATTCGCTAAGCTATAATGAGATATTTGTTTGGGCTTTCTTAGTTGAATGGGGCTGGATGGAGGACTGAGCTAAAAAAGACAGAGATGTTGTCACCTCCCAATATAGCCAAAAACTTATCAATACTTAACCTAAATACCTCTTGTTTTTTTTTAAAACCTCCCCATTGTATAATTTTCTCAACTCCCATCAAATCATCCCACTCCGCCACCACATCCTTCATCGTCCAATTACACCACCACCTCTTCCTTCACCGTCAACCGCCACGTCACCTCTTTCTCTTTTTGTTTCCTCCTTTGTAGAGATCTGACATGGGAAAGTAAATTAAATTGGTTTCCAAGATTTGTTTTTTTTTTTGTTTACTGATTTATGGTTGGTTTGTTCAATGAATGGATTGTAATATATTGTAATTATTTGTTCATCAGGAGATTCTAGAAATTCAATTAGGGGATAATCACTTTTAAAAATTTAACACTTTATTTAACTTGATTTGAATGGTTGTTAATTTGATTTGGATGTTTTTTTGATTTTAATTTTATGATATGTGTAATGTTTTACTCCGTATCTCTTTTTCTTGATTTTTTTTTTGAGTTAAAGAAACTTGGTTTCTGGGTAGATTTGACCGGTACCGGAGAGGTGAACTCCGGCAGACAGTGAAGGAGTTTTTCAGCAAGAATCTTGAGCAAACCAAAAAAAAAAAAGTAAAAAAAAATTACACAAACGGTCCTTTGCGAATAAGACAAAAAGGGTAAATTGGTCATTATGATATAACTAACGGAATTGAGTTAACCCTAACGGACCAAAGGACTGTCCGTGTGCAAAGATTCCAAATAAAGGCCTAGCCATGTAATTATCCAAAATTTAGGACTGAAAGTGCCATTTGAGTATAAGGTTAAGGACCATCCGTGTAATTAACTCTAAATCGATAGTTTGTTAACTAGATAAAAAAAAAACAATGAAAAAAACAACGTTTTCAATTTTAATGTTTTATGTTACATATTACAATCAAGAATGTATAAATAGGTTACTACTATATTTTCAAACCGATTAAAGCTCACAAACCAAATACTTTGTAAGCTAAGGTATGAGTGAATGTAAGCGTGTGTTTATCTTTTTGTGATTGAGATTCGGGTTTCATTAAAGACAAATAATATATAGCGAGTGTGTTCATAATTATATTGCTAGAAAAGTATAACGCATATAATCATTTTGGCCGGTTTCAAAATGGTCAGAATCGAATCGAAAACCGAAAATGTAAAAAAGGTATGACCGAAAACCGGACAACTAACCGGATTTCTATATTTTCATAAATCGTAACCGGACCGGTTGTCATCGTTTCAGTCCGGTTCAGGTTCAGTTCGCCGGTTGGACAAATTTTAGCTCACTCATTTATGTGAATACTAGTTTATATCCCGCGTATACGCGGATAATTTTATCGAGAAAGATATAAGTAAAATATATAGAAACCGATATAACATTGCGCATCATTACAATATATGACAATATAAGTTGTGATGCCATATATTCGTTTATATGTACGTGTTTCAGTTTCACTTTAAAATTTGTATACGTAGAGAACTCATCGAAAATAAAGCAATTATAATTTATTAAAAGAATTGTGGTATGGTGTTTATAAAGTCAATGAGAGAGTCTAATTATGCTAAGTTTTATAAATGGGTTATTTGAGAGTTTTTTTTTTTTTTTTATGATTATACTATATTAAAATTTAGATTTTAAATTATATCTTAGGTTATCTGATGTTGATAGTAGGTCCTTAGTTAATTTTATATTCATTTTGCTTTATTTAATGACAAAGTCTTAGATGTCAAATTAAATAGTTTCAACAAATGTATTTTTAGTCTTTATTTAGCCTAGTATGGTTATATGTATACTCCACTAAAGGTGTCTTTTTGTATGTCAATATTAACTTTTACTATTTCATATATTTTATCCATACCCGTATAAAGTTAAACCCTATAGTCTTAGAGGTCAACTTAAAGTGTTTTTGTTAATCTAGTATCCGTTTATTGTTAAACAAGAACAAAATATAGAAGATTCCTCTTTTTGTATAACAACATTAGTTTTTTTGTTTTGTTTACGGTTATATGTTTTTATTTTTTTAAAAAGTTAAAAACAAAAAATAAATCGTATTTTTTTTTATGAAAAAAGTTAGGGTTTCAAGCTATGTGATTTTTTGATATAAGGTATTAAAGTTGAAGGGTTAAAATTATATAAAACATGAAGGGCTAAAACGAAAATAGTTAATGATTGTATCATATGACATCATCATTTTGATTTAAGTGTGTAAAATTAACCTTCAAACCCATCTAATGGCCAATCTTTTGTTATGCGGCTTTTTAACAAAAAAAAATATTTTCGGCGGAGTAACCCTGGCTTCTTGATCCATTTGGATCCAACCGACCTTTCCCCAAGGATCGGCCCCGAGGAAATGATCACCTATCCTCTGGAAACCAACCGGGAGTGGGAGCGGAATCGAACCCGTGACCAATTTTTGCAATAGTCCTCCACATTTGGCCCCACAAGACATTTGCGGTGGGGCACTAAATATAGATTATGGTTGTATGTATCAGTACACAAAATGAATCGTTTATCTTTTTATAAAATAGTTTAATAGAAAAAATATTTAACATTTAAAGTAATAGTGTCAAACTATGTTTTTTTAAATATATAGTAAACTTGAAGGGCTAAAACTGGATTTTAAATGGAAAAATTAAAACGAAAATAGTTATTTATGATGTCATACACTTTAATTTAAAGGTGTAAAATTAATCTTCAAATCCATTTAATGACACATACTTTACCATTAGACTTTTAATGCAAATCTTTTATTATATATTATAGATATATAGATGTCGAGAATCGGACTGGAGCAAAACCGAAAACGTATGAAATATAATACCGAAACCAAACCGTTATAAACCAGTCTTGGATCGGATCGAATCGATAATTAAAATTTCAAAATTTTAAAGACCATAAACCTGATATATCGACATCGATTTGGACCGGTTTCGGTCCAACTTCGTTTAATCACTGATTCGGTCGGCCTGGACGGGTTTTTCTGACCCCTATTTGTGTATCAGATATAGACAGCCTATTTTTCTTCTTCTTCATCGAGTTTGAACGGCCTCGGGCCTAATTACTTGTTGTTGGGGGCCAAATATTAAATAAAGGTGAAAACATTAAATTGGTAAAATTTAATTTTCATCACAAAAAATAACTCTTGTGAAGATTAGCCACACGCTTCCTTATACTCGGCTTTATTGAACACTTAAAACGGGCCTCATCTTGTTGGATCCATGTTTCTTCTTGTCAACCATTGTTTAAACCGGGACGTAAGGAACATATCTTTCAAACTTTGATGTGTGAACCATCTATAATTTTATTGATTCTTCGAGACGATAAAAAAACAAAACCTATTTGTTCCGCATTTACGGAAACTAAACTTCTTGTTCAAACATGTTTTCAAACAATGATTTTGTTCAACTTTAATATTCATATTTTGAAAAAAATTAAAAAATGTTAAACTCAAATTATCCTTTTAAATGTGAAATGCAATGTTAGTAACACTATATTTTACAAATTTTGTTATAATAATAAAGTAATTTTAAGGAACCATACCTTCGGAGCCTATAATTAAGAAAACAAAGAGTAAACTAAATATTATTGTAGTTAAACATTAGAAGTTAATTTTTCAAGAAAACTGTAAAAAAAAAACTATCATAAACTTATAGGGTTGGGCGTGTTAACTTTTATTCTAGCCGCAATTTCATTTTTAACCATAGCTCCTATCAGGGACGGAGCCAGAATTTTTTTCACGTGTGGTCAAATTAAAGAGAATTATCAAGTAGATGAATTTTCGTAGTTCACGTGTTTAAATTTTCGATTTTTATGGGGACAAAACGTCAAACATTACACAAACATAACTATTCTTATATTACGAAAAATATTTAATAAAGACAACTGCCTACTCTACCTGTACCGTGACTCCGCCCATGCCTCCTATGATAACATTTTCAAATTTTTAATAACATATGTTAAAATGGACTAAAAGCATTCAATTTTCATACATATAAAGATTTATAAATTTTGATAGCAAGCGCTTTGAATTTTAAAGTTCTCTAAAATTAGGATTTCGGCGAGAACTCCCTATTCTCGTGTATATTTAGGACCAACTGACATCGCTACCACCTACCAGCCCCAGACAATATGGTCCGAAGACTGCCCTTCTCTCAGCATCTTTGACCAACGAGTGACATCAGAATAATTCCGAACACGTAACCCGTTTCTCTAAAAGTCCTCGTCATACATGAATCTTATACCTTAATCAACAATTGTTCACTACATTTTCGATATCACTTCTGAACTTATATTTCAATGTAAAAACTTTTTTTGTAAGTTTGACATAATGTTTAAACCTGCTGAGTTTTGTTTTATTTTATTTAAAAAATGGTTGAAAACAAGTCTATATCAAGAATAGCAAACAAAGTGTCGGCGAGCATTTCCTGGAAACCACCCCATAAATTCGATTGCAAGTAGATGGCGTTCACGACAACATCAGATGTTGACATCCATGTCTCACGTACAATTACATATGCGAATGATACAACCTCTTTTTCTAAATTTTATTTTCTAAAAATAACAAAAAAAGAAGATTATAGTATCAAAAACCAAAGTTTAGAGAAAAAGTCATTATTCAATTATTATTAAATAACACTAATTATAGTTCCTTAAATATTAATTAAAAGTAAGATTTGCAGTCTTAATATATAACTTGTTTATTTAACAAAAATGTGTTAATATCTACTTATCGCTATATTCATTTATCATAAATGTGATGTAATGATGCAAGGTTGGGGACACTACCATGTTACTATCTAACAAAAAACTACACGTACTTATATTTATGTACAAATATGAAATATGTTTTTTTTTCTTTCTTTTTCGTTTTAAATTGTATTATTACTTTATGTCAATTCCAAATCAAATGATTATTCTAGATCTGTAGAGGGTAAACTGGACATACAATACATCCAAATGGCAGTGTTGCAATTATTGAGCAATACAAGCCTTATTGTATAATAGTTAATATTTGATACGTACTTAGTTAGTTCCAGTTTTATCATTTGATATGCATCACTCATATAAAATGAATGATAGTTCAACGAGTTGTGGAAGATCAAAGAGTTAATTACATGAATGGTTTCTAAGGTTTTATGAAATTTTATCGTTCACCTCTATACCTTTTTTATTACAGCAGTAGTCCATATATCGTTTTTAAGTCACTAATCTCTAATTTCCCACCTTCACGTTCAACAATCAGATCTAAGGGAATGATTTTTAAATTAAAAACAAAAACGAAAAAACTATAAATAAGAGTTTAGAAATAAAAAAGAATTCAACAATCAACAATTGTTAAACATTTTCAACAAAATTACAATCGTTAAACGAATCTTTGAAAATCGCTAAGAGTTCACAAGATCTATTTGGGTTTCTTTTTAAAACGATTTTCTAAGGAACAAATTTGAAATCAAAAAGAAAAGTTAAACCCGGTAGATCTCGTCGATGTGATAATCTAAAAGTGGGTAGATCTGACCAGAACTACAACCCACCACATGATCCGAGTTTATTAATGGATTACAAAAAACGTGTTCCAAAAATTGGTCCTTCGATTTTACAAATGAGGAGTACCAAAATATAATCAAATAACAATTCCCATTAAAGTATGTGATTTCGTGGGGTTGTGTTCGTCAATGGGCTAATTGTTTGGAAATGTATCGAATTTTACATTCAAAACTATTGTATGTATCCATCTTCTAAACCATCTATTGCATTCATTTATCTTCCTAATTTGTCAAATGTCAGCACGATTTAACCTGTTTAAAACGTTACCGGTTACTTTGTGTTTTTGAATTGTTGACCATCTGACGTGGACTGCCATGTCCCCTTTCAAAGTCAAAACATAAAATTAATATTGTTTGTGTTCCTGGACCACAATCCACACATTTTCCCGCTCCACTTTTCACTCCTTCCACAAAAGATTTGGCGATTTGAAGTTTTGCTCGTGATTTTCAATTCTTATGCGTTGAAGGTAAGCAACAGTGGTAGTTTTTGATGGGTTCATCTAAACACCCAAAAATTCCAGAACGGGTTAGACGGGTCACAATTAGAAAATTATTGCTGACCAAAACGGGTCAAACGTTCTGGAATTTTTGGGTGTTTAGATGAACCCATCAAAAACTACCACTGTTGCTTACCTTTCACGAGCATAAGGATGGAAAATCACGAGAAAAACTTCAAATCGCCAAATCTTTTGTGGGAGGAGTGAAAAGTGGAGCGGGAAAGTGTGTGGATTGTGGTCGAGGAACACAAACAATATTAATTTTATGTTTTGAGTTTGAAAGGTGACATGGCAGTCCACGTCAGATGGTCAACAATTCAAAAACACAAAGTAACCGGCAACGTGTTAAACAAGTTAAATCGTGCTGACATTTGACAAATTAGGAAGATAAATGAATACAATAGATGGTTTAGAAAATGGATGCATACAATAGTTTTGGATGTAAAGTTCGATGCACTTCCAAACAATTAGCCCGTTCGTCAATGGAAGAAAAGAGAGTAATTCATGGAGGAAGAAAGAGGGTATGTGAGAGATAAAGAAAGAGAGAGAATATGAAGAAAGTAAATTTTTAATTTTACATATCTAACAAAGTTAAACAAAAAAATGACAATTTTTGATCAACTCAAAGTTATATTACAAAAAGATCCTTATGTGCAATTCACATGCGACATATTAACGGAAGTTTAACTGTCCATCCATAATAGGGATTCATGGAGCAACAAATTTCAAAAATAGGAATCACTGGTGTAATAAAAAAGTTATAGGGATGAACAATGAAATTTCGTGAAACCATAGTGACCATTCATGTAATTAACTCAAGATCAAATGTATTCCAATGAGTTATTTGAATGTAAAGAAAATGGAGTAATCGAAGGCTAGGAGGTGATTATGTTAAGGCAAATACTAAAGACACTAGGTAACTCAATACGAGATCAACTTTATGATTCATTTTCATCATGAGAATTAGAATTTAGACACGGTAATAAGAATATGAAATAGTATGAAGCTCTAGAGTGAATAGTGCATAGTTGGTCATATTTTATTTATAGTAAGGATGTTTCACAAAGGATTGCTCTAGAGTTATAGATGGATCTTATATATATGGTATAAATATAATCAAGTACCACATGCGTGCATATATAGGAATCAAAATCTGCCGAATCACTCATGTTATGATCTTCTACATCCTAGGTCTTCCCGTTCCATCATCTGGCTTATGTTCTTCATGTAGCATTCAGATCGAGTGACTCTATGAAATTACGTTGATAATTCCACATATTATGGGTAACGTAGGATAGATCTCTATATTTTTCCCCGGGAATCTTTAGAATTATCACTGCTTAGCTTTCAATTCGCCTCTGACCATCAAATGAAATGTGAATAATCCGTCTTCTTTTCTTTGAAAGAAGGGGCGCTTACGGTTCTGTCGGTGCTTGAAACAATTTTGTATTCTCCATATTACTATATCTCTAAATTCAATTATTTTATATGAGGAACTACTGAACTCAATCACTTTTTGCCGTTACTCTTCAGTTTTCTGTTGAGGTGTACTCAAATTGCACCGTACTAGTTTGAACTAGTTTTGTGTAGTAAGACAATATATGGTCAAAAAATTAGCTTCAATATTTTGTACACTTTGAACGTGGTCGTTGTGGCTTGTCGTAGGGGTGTCAGCGTCATTGCTACTTGTTAATACATATTAATGGTAGTTTAATAGTTAATCCTTTGTTAGTTCCGGTTTTATCAGTTGAAACTTACACATTAGTCATATAGAATGATAGTTTAATGAAGTGTGGAAGACCAAATATATTTCAATGAGTTACTTGAGTATATAGATGATGGAGTAATCGAAGGCTAAGTTGTTCTTGTGATGGTGATTTTACATGGTAAGACAAATACTAAAGACCCTAGGCATGTGAATACGGGATTGGCTTCGTGATTCAGTTCCAACATGAGAATTTAAATTTCGACGAGATAATAAAAATATGAAATAGTATAAAGCTCTAGAGTGAGAAGTGCATATCTGATTTAGGATTGACCATCTTCTATTTATGGTAAGGATGTTTCACAAATCCTTGCTTTAGAGTTATCTTCGTGAGAAGTTTTGGCCGGAATGGATTTCTTGTAGCCGTAATTAGTGGAAATGGACGATGCTTGAAATATTTTATAAAACTGGTATAGCCGGCGTTGGCAACGCCGGCTTATGCCATCTGCAGCGCCACACAGGATTTCCACGTGCTCGCTCACCCAGTCACCATGCACTTTTTCTGACGTGTCATAAGTCGGAGTTGGCACCTCCGGATTTTGACATTAAATTTACGGTTTAGGGTTTTGGTGGTTTTAAGGTTTTGGTGTAGGTTTTATGTTTTTAAAATGGTTAAGTGGTTGTGTTTAGGGTTAATTATCTATGTATGTTGATGTTTTTTTTATAAAAAATTCAAATTTGTGTTTTGTTAATATGTATTTGTTTAGAGTTTATAAAAGTTAGACTATTGTTTAGAGCTTTCTTTTTGTCTTTTATGATATGTAAATAATGGCAAAAATTTTTTTTTCACAAAAATGAACTAGTTAACGTCTTTAAGCTTGATTATGTATATATTTCAATTAGGGTTTTGAAAAGTTATATTAATGTTTATGATATGTATTTTAGTGTTTTATGATATGTAATAATGGAAAAAACAATTTTTTGACATAAATGAAATCACACTTTTGATCAATCTGAATTACAACATGGCACACTTAATCCGAAACACAAGTAATACATGATATCACTACCGTTGGTTACGTATACACGTATGACTACGACTGTTGTGACCTGTCTGTCCACAACCACTACACGTTCGGGGTCTACTTACTCTCGCATGGTCCATTTCGTTATGAATTCTTCTTTTTTTCTTTCTCCCTATTTTTGTAATGATCATTGTTTTATCCGCTTCGATCGTCCAGTTTGCTTCTCTCGAGTAGTCCTCGTGACGTAGGCCCCTAAGTGTTGGGGTATACTGTCGTCTCCACGTATTTTTGTTGTAGAAGGTAGAAACCATTATTGGTGTAGGTTCTTTGTTTCTTCGACTAGGACCATTGGCGTGCCCATCAACAGCCATGCCATGAGAACAAATAAACCTCTGAATTTTCCACTTTCCACAAGTACAAGACTTAGCCGAAAAATTGACCTCGTATTTGTTCCCCCCACCCATGGGTATTGGATCATTTGTATCAGTCTCGTAAACACTATTTGGGACATCGTAAGGTGTTACCCTTTGCATATGATCCGCGACCATTGTAGAGTCTCCACATAGCCATTGAAAGCAGTGAATGAAAACTTCTAGCTCTACCAGAGTTTTGTACGAAGTGGGAAAGAGTAAGTTCGAATGTACCTTCAATACATTCCTTGATAGGCATCATGCGCACCGTATGTATGACATTGTTATATGATTCAGCTATATTTGTTGTCATGTTTCCCCAACGTACATAGCCTTCGTCATACAACAACGTCAACTTTTCCAAACCGATATTCTTTAGCCACCTCCAAGCTTCCCTATTAATCCCTCTTAATTTACCAACCTCGAAATTATACTTTCTACGCTGAGATGCAGTTCCGATCTCCCAACACCATTTTTTCAGCTTTTGGTTTTGAAACGTCTTCATAAGGTTACTTCTTATGTGTCTCAAACAAAATCGATGATACCAATCATCCATTTCAGCCATTGCGTTGATCCAACCTATGTGACGGTCTGAAATCACACACAATTTTCTGTCTGAATGTACGACAACATGATTCCGGAAGTTGTGCATAAACCATCGCCAGCTTTCATTTGTCTCGTTATCAACCATGGCGAAAGCCAGAGGAAGTATATTCTCGTTAGCGTTTTTGGTCACGACTGTAAGCATCTTCCCGCGACAGTTTCCTTTTAAATGAGTCTTATCGACACATACGGCGGGAATACAATGCTTGAAGGTTTCAATGGCAGGTCCGAAAGCCCAAAATACATACCTAAATTTGGGCGTACCGTTTGGGATTAAGCCCAAAATATTTATTAAATATTACTTAATGTGTTAAGTGTAATGTTTATTAAATGAGAGGATGTATTATGTAAATAAGGAGGTTTCCTTATTCTAATACAACTTGGAGAACAAGAAATTCTTGGCTAAAAAAGGAACTCCAAATCCCTCATTCTATATACAACACAAAATCGATTAGGGATTAAGATAGAATTCGATTTATGCTTTTCCCTTTTAGCCAATCGATTAACAAGCCCAAAGGGGTTTCGGTTTGTGTCGGTGATCGATTTCAAGAGTTGTGGAGTTAAACGTGTACTAGCGTACTAGTTGGTCGATAAAAGAAGGTGTCGCGTACGCAACCGTGGTAAAAACCTTACGTTAAGTTTTGGTTTATTTGCTTGCTCAATAAGGTACACAACTATATCCGATTTATTATTTACTATGTGATCCTTATTTTCCGCTGCGTATAATTGTTTGACAATTTGATTTGAGGTCTATACCTTTAGTGGTATCAGCCAAACCATAGTAATTATAATTTGGATTAATATAAAACATCAAAAGTTGTGGGGGATCGAGGTTTGGGATTAAAAAGAACGATTAAAACGAAAATCTGAACCTCACTGCGCCGCAGTGATCATCAAGTGCGACGCAGCGGGCTAGTTTTTTTCTCTTTAAAAAAAATGATTTTTTTTTGTATTAAAAGTTAATTAGATCTTAAACCTTAAACTCCAATTTTGATGTTTAATTACTTTTGTGCCATGTTTATTTTTTTTATGAATTATGGTTATTAAATTACATGCATAACTTTGTAAACATAATTAGATATTATGATATTGTAAAAAGTAAATTGCATGGTATTGACATATAATAAATTGTTATTTGATATGTGCGACACTAATTGATATTGGATATAAATTGTTATATGTGGTTTATTTGATAATAGTATTAAACACATATTGAATAACTTACGCAATCCAAACTTTCCTTGTTTGAACGAATGTATGTGGTCCGTTTCCAAGCGAAACGAGAGTTATTCAATATGTGGACAATGGCCATAGAGACTATATGCTTTAGGGCTAACACAATTTTGCTGCGTAGTTTAATTCTTATTCATATTTATCCTCTAATTAAAAGTGGTCGAGGCATATGATTCCGTGCCGGTTTATATTTTTTTAATTTTTTTGGGCCGGATTTTTGGATTGGGCTTTTAAGCCCGCTTCTTCATCTGCTTTTGTTATAGGCCGCTTCGTCATCTGCTTTTGTTTATTTTTTGTTCCCGTTTTCCTTTCCTCCGCCACGTATCCGACTATCAACACACGTGTCCAACACCAAACTGCCGCGTCACTCTCACACAACTCCGTAAATCAACTCAAACCAAAACCATTTACTTTACAAACACTCTCCAAAGTAAAAACATGGAGCGGTTGTTAAGAAAGATGAGAGATGGAATGTGGTCTCGACCGATTCCGGGGACATCTCCGCCGTGAAATTGAGTGACGGGAAAGATGGGGCGTGGTTATGCAAAAGAATATCGAAGTTTTCCACAGTTGAGCTAATGAATCGTCTGTTTGTGTGATTAATTTTGATTTATGGTAATTGTTTTTTAATTTTAGTGTTTTTTGTTTTTTAGGGTTTACTGATGATTTGTGTATTTTGTTGAAATTAGGTGTGGAAATTGATAGTTACAGCTGATTATCTGGTAAATTTCGGATTTTTATTTTTGTGTATTTAATTAGGATTAGATTACTGTAGTTTATATGTTTAATTTTGGTTGATTAGTCGTTTTTGCTACTATTTATCGAAAGATAGAAATAAATACCTTTTGAAATGATATGAGCTTATAAAACATTGTTAGTTGTTTGAGATTACTTAAGACACTACTTTATATGTTTTTTGATATAAAGATAGAAGACCCGAGATAAGTACTTATTTTCGAGTAAATAGTCGATATAGGTAACTTTTTATATCGTGATGCTTAAAAAGCTGATAAGCATTTTGCTATAAGAAGGTCAGGACCTGTTTATTGTGTTCTTGTAATAGAAATGGTTTTTTGGGTTAATTGGGAATTGTATGCAAAGTATTTGATAAAATTCCTGAGTGAAAAATGTACTGATTTTTTGGTATTTTTGATAAGATGTTCATATTTGGTATTTGATTCATCTATTGGAATATTAAGATTTCTATCGAGTGATAAATTGTTAAAATTTCGCGGTTTTAGCTTGCTGTAGTGTTCATTTTAGCACTTAGTATTACTAAAGATACTTGCTTAAAAGTATCTTTTTTATTTCATTAGCCTAAATGTGATCCAAGTATTTTTTTTTTCTAATTATTTTGTTGATATTATTGATGCAGATGGCAAACACACCTCTTCATGTTGCTGCTGGTCATAATAGTGTTGAAGGAGACTTCCTTATCTCTTAAAACTTGTAAGTTGCAGACTTGCAGTTTCATTTACAATTAGGCGGTTTTTCTGCTTTTGTGCAAAACTTTGACCATATAAATTTCATTTTATTTCAATCATGCTCAAAATCTCCAGAAAATAACGAAATTGAAGTCCTTGACAAGTTTGGATTAGAGTGGTCTGAACCTTTGGTCACGTTTGCACTATGCAGTGGCAGCTGGTCTTCCCCTGCAGTAAGTTCACTCATTAATTTTAATTAGGTGTTTACGAGCTAATGTGGACGCACATGTATTGTGATATTTTTGCGGTTTCATTGGGCTTTTACCCAATTCAGTCCATTACCACACTCGTGCACCCTACAAGCCAACGGTAATTGCTGGAAAGAAAGCACTTGCAGATGCTGGACTAACCGAAGATCATTTGAACGAGATTGACAAAACTCGATGTGGTGTCCTCATTGGCTCTGCTATGGGTGGTATGAAGGTAATAATATTATACTATTATGCATTGTCGTTTTACATGTATATGTCCTTCCATATTTAATTGTAACTAATAGTTGGATCATTTTGTGTAAGCAGATTCTTGGGGGATTTTCAACCACAAGATGGTCAACCTGAAGTGTGGGAGCTGGATTTAGACCAGAATTTCAGTGTGCATAGCAATGAACCGTCTACAATGGACGGGGATAGGAGGTATAATGAAATCTTCTACTTTCGTCTTTTGTTTCAATCACCAATATTACTTGCTGGCAGAACTGTAGAGTTCTAATCATTTAATGCTTCTCGAACTGTATCTCAAACTATTGATTGTTACAGCTTCCTGAGTTTTTTGCCATATGAGATTTGTGTGTGTGTGTGTGTGTGTGTGTGTGTGTATGTGTGTATGAGGTCAGTTAGTCGTCATTAGTTTATGTACCCATGTTTTCATACAAAAATGATTCTGAATTTTGTGAATTTTCAGAGATGAAGACAGAAAATCAATCTCAACACGTGTTATTGCTGAAGTTGATAAGTGGATGGAAAGATTTGATTGTCTTGTCATTGGCCCCGGGCTTGGACGAGATCCATTCCTTCTGGTGTGTGATTTTTCTCTCTCTAAATTTAGAAATGTGAACAACTCGGTTTGGTCAGTTTAGGCCGCTAATTAGGCCAAACTGGGAAAACCTCTGTTTGACAATTTAGCAAACCAAACTGGCTACATTAATGGGTCACTCAGATTGGTCAAACCGACTAAAACTGGTTTAAGCTGTTTTGACAATTTTGGGTAGTATTTTTATTTTATTAAAAATAAATAGTGTCGAGCACGTGATGTGAAACCCTTGTCCAGTTGTCCTTATAATCAAATAGTTGGAATTTATAAGTTACATTACATACTAATTAATAGAGGTGAAAAAACGGGTCGGTAGAGCGGATTGGTTAACGGGTAACTTTTTGTGCAGATAGAAATGGATTGGGTTGACCCGAAATACTTTGTCAGAAGTTATCTAATAATAAAAAAATCAGTATACCAGATGTAATTCGGCTTCTTTGTAGGCAATTAAAAGTTCTCTTACTGTTTATTACTCGCGCAGGATTGTGTAAGCGATATTATGAAGCATGCACGGCGAAGCAACGTGCCCATGGTCATTGATGGGGTATGAATCCTAAGGAGCATTTGATATTTTTGAAAGATTGTTACCAAATACTTATTCGTATTTTATCGTCGTCTCTATTTGTATTCAAATTCCTGATTGCATTATTTTCCAGTCCGCAGAACAGAAGAAAATTGATAATACTGAGGCTGAAGTAAGTATAAAACTTTTTGTCGTGAATTCTTAGTTACGTTTTCATATACAGTGTCTCAAATATGATATGTGGAATAGTTTTTAGTTTTCACTTTGGCATAACTAACTACCAATTAAAATGGGGCAACTTCCGATCATCCCATCTTCCTTTGACTGAGTATGATGAAAGTCTCGATAGCGAGAACATCGACCTCGACAACTATTAACAACACAACCCGAACTCGTGCAACGCACGAGATTCATCTAGTTAATAATTAATGTCGAGTGTTTTGAAAGTTATAAATTAATATGACTAAAGAATTATGAAATGAATTTTTAATTTATTTTGGCACTTTTATACGTTCTAAAACGCATTAGGTTGGGTTTATACCGTAATTTGGTCCTACGATGGAACGTATTAAATTGCAAAATACCTTAAAAATCAAACCTTTAAAAGCGTGTGATTGGGAATTCATAATCAAATGTACATCCTTTGTGTATAAATCCCCAACTAGGCTCACCTACATAAAGGACGATGTCTAAGAAAGTTTGTGGTGGTATTATACCCCTAATGAGGTCAGGTTTTAAGTGATGCTTTGTCGTCCTCTAACCTCACTTGCTTTCCTGGTCGTACCTTTTGTAGAGCTACCGAAAGGGTTTTTATGATGACGATGGTACGTTTGGTTATTATATACACTTGGTGTATAGGAATTAGACAATCATAGAAACACATTTTAAAACAAAATTATAAAACGTTTATTTGAAAACACAAATTATGAGACGAAGTTGTATGCATGCCTCTTCGTACATAAATTTTGTCACCCACGGAATTAAGTCATATTGCTATCCGTATTTCTTAGACAACTTGTACTTGCTCGTCACTCTACGTGAGACGTAGGTGAAGGGTATCCAAGGTGGATTACCACTCATAGTGAGACTGTTCTGGACTATCTACAGTCTTCAATTGGGTAACATAAATCGGGTTATGCAGTGAGACTGTAAAAGCCGATAGCGATAAGATGCGACGAAACATGATGATGTCACGATCACCATATTGATGCTTGATTGAGTCATGACATTAAGTCCCATAATCTAGGAATTGCATCGGTAAATGCAATTACTAAACGTCACTTACCTTTTGAGTATCATTTAGTTCCTAGTAGATCAACTTAGGGAACGATGATATGTCATTTGGGTCCTAGTCTTAAAGGAAAGTAAACCATGGGTTTTACATTTTTGTTAAGAAATCATTATGTCGAAAGTACTAATGAGAACTTTCTTATGTTTTGTTGAAATGGCACAAAATCCCGATTTAAGCGGGATTATGTCAGAAATCAAAACAATTTTCAAAATCGACATACTCACTGGACCAAATTTTAATGATTGGTTTCGCCAACTGAGAATTGTCCTCCGAGTGATGAAGAGATTACAAATCATTACTACACCGATGATTCTGGAGCTGACTCATTCGATGAGACAGTTTGGAAAACTTATCAATCAACGTATGAACGTCTTAATGAAGTTGAATGCTTGATGCTCAGCGGTATGACCCCTGAACCACAAAATCAGTTTGAAAATACGTGGCCGGATAAAATGATCATTGAGCTTCACACTATGTATGAGAAACAAGTCTGTCTTGAACCGAATGGCTTGATTCAAGAATTACCTCAGTGTAAACATGTTGATGGAACGCCAGTAGGAACTCACGGTCTCAACATGAAAAGCTACTTTGATCTATTAGAAAGGATGAATTACCCTGCCATTAGTCTATTGTTGTTAGTATTCCTTTTCACAAGGTTATTGATGAATTTACACCTAACTAAAATATGCATGGTATGGACTCGCAAAAGAATTTCATGTGATGCTCGTAAAGTTTGAGAAAATCCTTCCTAAAAAATCGGTTACCAACCAGCTCCTAGCGATCAGTGGTGGTACATTTCTATTTAAGAAAAGACAACCGCAAGCTAAGGGCAAAGCTAATTAGGAAGGAAAGAATAAACAATCAATTTTTTATATTCCCAAGCCTAAGTGTACCCCTCCAGCTAAAAGAGAACATCCTGCTAAGGATGATGGTTGAAATCACTGTGAAGTGATTGGGCATTGAATAAGGAATTGTCCTAAGTATCTAGCCGAGGTGCAAGATAAGAAGAGAGTTGGCAACGCAGGATCTTCAGGTATCTTCACTATAGAATCACATTCTTTCTCTAAAAACAAATACTTGGGTATATGCCACTGGATGTGGTACTCATATTTGTGATTCCTTACAAGGATTTAGAGCAAAGAAGAAAATGCAGAATGGATCTCTGTAACTGTACGTAGGCTATGCAAAACGTGTAGTTATGGAAGCCATTGGAGGTTACGACTTACATTTACCCTAGGGCATAATACTTGTATTATACAATTGTCATTATGCACCTACTTATGTTAGGGGGAATGTTTCAGTTTATGTTTTACAGAATAATGAATTCACTAATTGTTTTACTGAATTTTGTATTTATGTTTCAAACATAATGTTCATTATATTAATGCGATTGCTGTTAATGGTATGTTTGAAATAGATTTGCATGTTCATTCTTCTTTAAATTATAATTCTATGTTTATTATTAGCACTAAATGTGTTAAGTCCAACTTGGACTCAAACTATCTATGACATTGTCGTATTGCACACATATGCAAGCATTGCATTAAAAGGCTTCACGGATTTTAAAGTCCAATGATAATTAATGTCACACCCCGTTAAAGCGGAATACAAGATGTGAAGAGCAATAGCATTCGATACACAAGATATAGATAAATGCCAAATGTCATTAAGGAAAAACATAATATTCGTAGTTTACAAAGTTTTAAACAAAGTTACATATCCGAATTACAAAATGGGGTGTTCAACCAAACCACCCAAACCCATCCCGTCCTTGAAGTCATTCGCCCCAAAAGCATAAAGTCATCAGCTAGCTTACTCGTTACCTGAAAATACGAGTCAAGTGTTAACTACGGGAGACGTAGTTAGTGAGCTACAAGTTTAAGTAAAGCATAGTTTTCAAAGTGTAATTGCATAACCATGCATAGAGTATCGCATTCAAAATAGTTATCACAAAAATATGTATAGAGTATAGCATTTGTGTTTATAGGCATTGACCACATAGCGCGACTATGTGACAATCCTAAGTTTTGCCCAATGATCGTTGCTAAGCCTAAAGCCTACCCATTTAGTATTATGCACCATCGTTATAAGTCGTTGTGGTGAGGGTCAATCTACCCTAATAGCGCTATCCATATCTACTATCGGTCCTTTCCAAAGGGATTAATAGCAACTAATGTCCTTGGTAGTTTTCGGGAGTTTTCAATGGTTTCTCACGTCCATGTTGTACAAAGTCCGCAACATGACGATCGATTGTTTTAGTCATTGGCAAATATAGCTTTCGTGTCCTCGACGTTGTTGGCAAAGCCTCAACAATGCCGGCAAAATAGTTATTCGTTTTTGTTTTCAAAATATCAAAGTGTTTCATAATAGCTTTCAAAGTATACCACTGTTTTCGTAATAGCATTGCGTATCAAATCGTTTTCGTTTAGCATTCAAGTAATAAAGCGTTTCATAAAAGTTTGCTTCAGCTTAATATAGTGTCTAAGCCTAAGACTCGCATTTCACCCCAAAAAGTATTAAAAGCGTTTAAAGAGTAGGGGTTTGTAACTCACTGTTTGCGAAGATAATCGTAAGCGGGAACGGTCGGAAAGTGTGTCGGGAATCACCGAACGCCTAATAATACCAAGTTTTGCTCAAGTTTTATTATGTTATTGTATAATATAATAACTAGTTTTTAGTTAAACTTTAAGTGTTAAGGTCCAAATTGTCCAAAAATCGTCCGAAACGGTTATCGTTTTGTTTTAGTCCAAAAGTCCAAAATTAGCGTTATTGTTATTATGTTAAATATGTTTTGTTTGCTAAAGTGTCTTTTATTTTCTAACAAAATTTGGGCAGCGCTTCCGCGCCCAAATTCTATGTCCAAAATATAAAACACTTTCCCGCTCACAAAACACATATACATACATAACGTTTTTAAATATGTTCTTTTAGCATATTAAGTCCAATACAAGTCACCAATGTGTTCATTTTTACCAAACTCAGTCCCAAATGTCAAGTCTTAAAAGTCAGAATGCGTAACCAAGTTTCAAACGGCCAAAACGACGATTTTCGGGGAAACAAACAGCCCTGTGCGTCGTCCTGGCCATAGGGACGGCGCACAGGTCGGGCCAAATTATATTTTCGGGTTTTTCTTGTAAAATCGTTTATGTAAGTGTTAGATCTTGACATGCAATCGGTATAAACCTTATTAAACATCATTATATCAGTTTATAAGTAACTTTTATCCATAATAACAAAGATTTAAGCATCAATTATCATAAACCCGTTTTTGTATAAAAATGGTCTTAAAACTTCATCAAAACATGTAATCGATATAGCTTTGTCCCCCTTGCTTCCTTTGCTTGTTTGAATGATTTTGATGGTGTAAAAGATGACTTTTGGTGGCTAAAAGTGGCTGTGATTTTGGTGTTCTTGAGAGAGAAGTAGAGAGAGTTTAGGTGTGTGTGTGTTTTATGTGTGTGTTTGTGATTTTATAAAATGAAAAAGAAAAGGAAAAGAAAGGAAATGATGGAAAGGATAAAAGGGGGCCTATGTTCTGCCAAAAACTCAGTAATAATGTGTAAAAATCCTGTTTGGTTGGTATTTAGTTTGTGCAAATCGAGACAAGCAACAAGAATACAAAAACTTGGGACTGAGGTGTCCAGGACGTCGCACAAGGGGTGTGTGCGGCGTCCTGGCTTGTTTTGCAAGATTTTTGCGATTTTTCGTTTTTGCGTTTTGCTTCGTTGGACCTTTTTCGTTAAATGAAAGTTATAGATTATGATACGTTATGAACTTAGGAAAGTTCCTTAGGTGTTTTCTTGGTATTAGGACTTACATAATTTGATTCCAAAGTTGTTTTATGATTCCGATCCCGATCCGCGCTTAAAGGTTTAAATAAAGTAAACTTTCGTTTTAAGAGTTTTGTGTGAGTTACAACGAGCTTAGCTTAAGAGTTATGTCTACATATCCACATAGCACATAAAAATTAGCCATATCGGGCATCAAAATAAACACTTAGAAGTTATAAGTTAGCGTTCTCGACCTTAGTTTAGACGGTTGTCACATTCTCCCCACGTTGAAAGAATTTCGTCCCGAAATTTTAACTTGTGGTATTCGCTGTGGGAGAAGTGAAGAGATGAGGATACTTAAGCATCATCTGATCCTCTCGTTCCCAGGTATATTCGGGGCCTCGCTTTGCGTTCCATCGTACCCTCACTATGGGGATTTTACTGTGCCTTAGTTTCTTAGTTTCGCGATCTATGATTTCAATCGGCTCCTCGGCAAATTGGAGTTTCTCGTCTAGTTGTACTTCTTCCAAAGGTGTGATGAGTGTTTCGTCCGATAGACACTTTTTCAGTCTCGAAACATGAAAAGTGTTATGCATGTTACCGAGCTCTTGCGGTAGTTCTAAACGATATGCCACGGGACCTATCCTTTCGAGTATCTCAAATGGTCCCACATATCTCGGGCTAAGCTTTCCTCGCTTTCCGCGGCGTATTGCACCTTTCCAAGGTGACACCTTTAGAAGTACTTTGTCGCCGACTTGAAATTCTAGATCCTTTCTGCGCATATCAGCATAGCTCTTTTGACGACTTCTCGCAGTCTTAAGTCTTTCCTTAATCGTTGTGATCTTATCAATCGTTTCTTGCACTACGTCCATGCTAATTAGTTGTCGATCTCCTGGCTCCAGCCAACACAGTGGAGATCGGCATTTCCTTCCGTAGAGAGCTTCAAAAGGCGCACATTTGATGCTAGCATGGTAACTGTTATTGTAAGAGAACTCTATTAGCCGTAAGTGGTTATCCCAACTTCCTCCGAAGTCGATAACGCATGCTCTCAGCATGTCCTCCAGTGTTTGTATAGTGCGCTCGCTTTGACCATCAGTCTGTGGATGATAAGCCGTGCTTAAGTCCAATCGTGTGCCAAACGACTCTTGGAACGCCTTCCAAAATCTGGAAGTGAAGCGAGTATCTCTATCCGAGATGATTGACGTGGGTATTCCGTGACGTGTCACTACCTCGTTGATGTATATTTGGACAAGTTTTTCTACGTTAAAACTTTCCTTAATGGGAATGAAGTGTGCTGACTTCGTTAGTCGATCTACTATAACCCAGATCATGTCGTTACCCCTTGAGGTTCGAGGTAACTTTGTGACGAAGTCCATTGTGATTTGCTCCCACTTCCACTCGGGAATTTCGGGTTGCTGTAGTAATCCAGATGGCTTTTGATATTCGGCCTTCACTTTCGCACAAGTGAGGCATTTCTCTACGTATAAGGCCACGTCTCTTTTCATTCCAGGCCACCAATAATGTTCCTTAAGGTCCTTATACATCTTGCTTGACCCTGGATGAATGGAATATCGCGTTCGGTGTGCTTCATCCATGATGGTCTTCCTCAATTCGTTGGTAGTAGGAATCCAGGCTCGATCCTTAAAATAATAGACGTCGTCGCCCTTTCTTACAAAATCCTTGTCGTGATTATGCAAGGTTTCGACCTTTATTTTATCTGCCTTCAAAGCCTCATGCTGGGCACTTGCTATGCGCGTTCTCAAATCGGGTTTAAGGTAAATTCCTAATGCACGTACTCGAGTCGTCTGTTGCCTCTCCTTCCTACTCAGGGCATCTGCTACGATATTCACTTTGCCAGGGTGATACTTAATATCGCAGTCGTAGTCGCTAAGGAGCTCCAACCATCTCCTTTGCCTCATGTTGAGTAGCTTCTGATCTAGTATATGTTGCGGACTCCTATGGTCCGTGAATACCGTGCATTTGGTTCCGTAGAGATAATGTCTCCAGATTTTTAGGGCAAAAACTATCGCTCCTAGTTCTAAGTCGTGAGTGGCGTAATTGACCTCGTGTTTCTTAAGTTGTCGCGATGCGTAAGCTATGACCTTATTTCGTTGCATCAATACACAACCTAATCCTAGGTTAGATGCGTCACAATAAACTACGAAGTCTTCGTTTCCCTCAGGAAGAGTTAAGATTGGAGCGTTGCACAGTTTCGTTTTCAGGATATTGAAGGCTTGTTCTTGAGCATCTCCCCAGTTGAACTTCTCGTTCTTTTGGGTTAACTTTGTTAGGGGTTTAGCTATCTTAGATAAATCCTGAATGAATCGCCGATAATACCCAGCCAATCCTAAAAATTGGCGGATTTCTGTCGGACTTTTGAGAGTTTCCCAATTCTTTATTGCCTCGATTTCTGATGGGTCAACGTGGATTCCAGATCCATTGACTTCGTGACCGAGAAATTTGACTTCACGCAGCCAGAATTCGCACTTAGAAAACTTTGCGTAGAGTTGTTGTTCCTTGAGTAATTCCAATAACAGCTTTAAGTGCTCTGCGTGGTCCTCTTTGGTACGCGAGTAGATTAAGATGTCGTCGATGAATACAATAACGAACTTGTCTAGATACGGTCGGCATACCCTATTCATCAAATCCATGAATACCGCCGGTGCATTTGTGAGTCCAAATGGCATTACCAAGAATTCGTAGTGTCCGTATCTAGTGCGGAATGCGGTTTTCGGTACATCATCTTCTGAAACCAACACTTGATGGTATCCGAACCTTAAGTCAATCTTTGAAAAGTAGGTTGCGCCTTGAAGTTGATCGAAAAGGTCGTCGATTCGTGGAAGAGGATATCGGTTCTTGACGGTTAGTTTATTCAATTCTCGGTAGTCGATGCACATGCGAAACGATCCATCCTTCTTCTTTACGAATAGAATCGGCCCATGGTGATGAGCTTGGTCGGATAAATCCTTTATCCAATAGTTCCTGAACTTGGTTGGATAATTCCTGCATCTCAGTCGGAGCTAGTCGATATGGCGTCCTTGCCACCGGTGCCGCTCCAGGAATTACCTCGATTCTAAACTCTACTTGCCTTTGAGGTGGTAGTCCAGGTAGTTCTTCGGGAAATACTTCCGGATAGTCCCTAACTATCGGTACATCCTTAAGGTCTACTGCTTTTGCCTGTTTGTCCTTTATGTTCACTAACAATGCAAAGCAGCCCTTATTTAAGTACTTGCGCATCTTCATCACCGATATAAGCTTCGAAGTCTGGCCCGTCCTATCTCCTTGTACTATCAATTCCTTTCCATCTCCTAACGGCATTCGTACCGTTTTATCTAAACAAAATATCCTTGCGTCTCGGATGGTCAACCAGTCCATTCCTATTACTACGTCAAAGCTCTTAAGTTCGATAGGGATTAGATCTATTTCGAAAGAGTGGTTAGCTAGGGTTATTGTGCAATTCTTAATTAAGTCGCTAGCCTGGTATTCTTGGCCATTTGCGTATTCTACCGTAAACTTTTCACCTAGGGGTTCGGTGTCTAAAGCAATCAAGGGCCTAAACTCTAAGGACACAAAACTTTTGTCCGCGCCTGAGTCAAACAGTACTGAGGCATAGTAGTTGTTAAGGAGAAATGTACCTGCAATCACCCGGGGGTCGTTCCTTGCTTCTTCAGCACCAATCGCGAAGGCTCTACCGCGGCCTTGTCCCCCATCGTTTCCCCTCTGATTGTTCTGATTCTGGTTTTGCGGTGGTTTTTGATTGCGGTTCTGGTTTGGGTTTCGGGCAGGGTTTAGCCTAGGACAAGCATTTCGGTAATGGTCCCTACTACCGCACTCATAACATTCTCCCTGGCGAGGCCTATCATTCTGTTGTGGCCTCCCCGCTTGTCGCGGTCCTTCATTCAGCTGCCTTCCCGCCTGCTGCGGTCCAGCATTCACTGCCTTACAGTGTCGTGTATAGTGACCGAGGCGGTTGCAGTTGGTGCATGACCGACAGTCTCCTCCGTGGTGATAACCGCACCTATCGCATTTCGGCGCCTTGCCCTGATAGCCGGTGTTCTCTGTCGCGGCCACTCCATAGTTCCTAACTGTCTTGGCCTTCTTGTTGAAACGATCCCTTCTATTTCCCGATGTGTCCTCAACCTTGCGCTTTCCCTTAGCGTCTTCTGCACCCGTCTTTGGTGCTCCTCCGTTCCTTATCCAGTCCTGGGTCAGGCGGCTTGCCAAGCTCACGGCCTGCTGCATCGTGGCTGGCTCGGTAGCTGTCGCCATGCCCCTTATCTCGGGCGAGAGTCCCCAAATGAAGTGGTCGATACGCTTGTCTTCAGGGGTTACTAGTTCAGGCACTAGATTTGCGAGTTCATGAAATCGCGCGACGTAGGTGTCGATGTCAGTTCCTACCATGGAGTGATTCCAGAGTTCGTTCTTGTGCTTCTTCAAGATCTCCTTGGGACAGTACTCTATTACCAGTAGTTCCTTGAACCTTGCCCATGGTATGTTGTACGCAGCGTCCGGAACTTGGACCTGTAGCTGGCTGTTCCACCAGGTTAGTGCTCGTCCCTGGAGCATGCAAGAAGTGAATTCCACCTTCTTGTTTTCAGCGCACTGGCTGATCCTTAGCACAACTTCCATACTATCGATCCAGCGCGATAGTCCGATGGCGCCCTCAGTGCCATGGAATTCCTTTGGCCTGCAAGATATGAAGGTCTTATAGCTACATCCTTGGTTGTTCCCTTGGTTGTTGTTTCCTTGATTGTTATTTTCCTGGTTGTTGTTTTGTTGGTTGTTGTTTCCTTGGTTGTTGTTATTTCCCCTTGGTCCTCCCTGGTTAATACCCGCGTTGATTCGGGCTATGATTTCGGGTATCGCCTCGTTCAGTCGGGCGTTGATCCTTTGGACAATGCGCTCATCGTTGGGTTCAACCATTTTCCTACACAAGAGAGAACTCGGGTTTAGGGTTTTGATATATTACTTCAGATTCAATAAAGGGGAAATAACAAGAACAACAACAATCGTAATTATAATCCGTCCATTTTATATATCGCTCAAAATTTGATGTTCTTACAAAATCCAACATCATCGACTATTGTCGTACATTACCAACCATCATAAAGTACTACGCTTACAATCCTTCATAAACTACATGTTCTGCTTACAATCCAAAAGACATCTTACAACAACCTCTAAACCTTAATTACAACCAAAACAACCATAAGGAATACTAGTACTATGCTAATCAGCATCAAGTTGCGTGCTGCTCGAATTGCCTTTCGTGCCATTGCCTTAGTGCGTAACATCTCGGTGTACAAACCACGTATCTGGTGGGAGTGTTCTCTCACGACCTGTGTGTATCCGCGGAGGTCGACGGACATGTTACAAAGCGCTTGAATTTCCTCGGGAGTTAATCCGCGAAAAGGGGGTGGTCGTGGCGTAGTTATCTGAGGTCTCGAGTGACGATTCGGTGGGTGTCGTGCGCGGCGTGTTGGTAATCGTGAGCTTCCTTCACCGTCTCGACGGAGGTAAGGTAGGGTGAGCGGTGACGATTGTTGACTCCTAGAGCGTGATTGTGATTCGTGAGAGTGTTCGGTTTCTTCGTCTGACGTAGCTATCTCTTTCCCTCTCGACATACCCTAAATCGATAACGAGTTAGTTCGAAGATACGGCTCATGTTAGTGTTAGTAATAAGCTGAGCACATAGAGTATCTTAAGTATAGCATCTAGGTCTGTGTGGGTCTGACTTCAAGAATTCCCGGGGAGGTTCGTTTAATGTTTTACCAATCCCGTTCCGGCATAATTTAGTCCAAATTATTCATAGGTGATCAGGCTACGAATAATTCAAGTTAAACAATGCCTTCACGTTTTGGTTAAATAAAATCTTTCGTTTTAGAAATTGGTTATAGTTTGATTTTTGAAAAATCGGTATTCACTATAACCTTGCGCTCTGATACCAAGTTTGTCACACCCCGTTAAAGCGGAATACAGGATGTGAAGAGCAATAGCATTCGATACACAAGATATAGATAAATGCCAAATGTCATTAAGGAAAAACATAATATTCATAGTTTACAAAGTTTAAAACAAAGTTACATATCCGAATTACAAAATGGGGTGTTCAACCAAACTCATCCCGTCCTTGAAGTCATTCGCCCCAAAAGCATAAAGTCATCAGCTAGCTTACTCGTTACCTGAAAATACGAGTCAAGTGTTAACTACGGGAGACGTAGTTAGTGAGCTACAAGTTTAAGTAAAGCATAGTTTTCAAATTGTAATTGCATAACCATGCATAGAGTATCGCATTCAAAATAGTTATCACAAAAATATGTATAGAGTATAGCATTTGTGTTTATAGGCATTGACCACATAGCGCGACTATGTGACAATCCTAAGTTTTGCCCAATGATCGTTGCTAAGCCTAAAGCCTACCCATTTAGTATTATGCACCATCGTTATAAGTCGTTGTGGTGAGGGTCAATCTACCCTAATAACGCTATACATATCTACTATCGGTCCTTTCCAAAAGGATTAATAGCAACTAATGTCCTTGGTAGTTTTCGGGAGTTTTCAATGGTTTCTCACGTCCATGTTGTACAAAGTCCGCAACATGACGATCGATTGTTTTAGTCATTGGCAAATATAGCTTTCGTGTCCTCGACGTTGTTGGCAAAGCCTCAACAATGCCGGAAAAATAGTTATTCCTTTTTGTTTTCAAAATATCAAAGTGTTTCATAATAGCTTTCAAAGTATACCAGTGTTTTCGTAATAGCATTGCGTATCAAATCGTTTTCGTTTAGCATTCAAGTAATAAAGCGTTTCATAAAAGTTTGCTTCAGCTTAATATAGTGTCTAAGCCTAAGACTCGCATTTCACCCCAAAAAGTATTAAAAGCGTTTAAAGAGTAGGGGTTTGTAACTCACTGTTTGCGAAGATAATCGTAAGCGGGAACGGTCGGAAAGTGTGTCGGGAATCACCGAACGCCTAATAATACCAAGTTTTGCTCAAGTTTTATTATGTTATTGTATAATATAATAACTAGTTTTTAGTTAAACTTTAAGTGTTAAGGTCTAAATTGTCCAAAAATCGTCCGAAACGGTTATCGTTTTGTTTTAGTCCAAAAGTCCAAAATTAGCGTTATTGTTATTATGTTAAATATGTTTTGTTTGCTAAAGTGTCTTTTATTTTCTAACAAAATTTGGGCAGCGCTTCCGCGCCCAAATTCTATGTCCAAAATATAAAACACTTTCCCGCTCACAAAACACATATACATACATAACGTTTTTAAATATGTTCTTTTAGCATATTAAGTCCAATACAAGTCACCAATGTGTTCATTTTTACCAAACTCAGTCCCAAATGTCAAGTCTTAAAAGTCAGAATGCGTAACCAAGTTTCAAACGGCCAAAACGACGATTTTCGGGGAAACAAACAGCCCTGTGCGTCGTCCTGGCCATAGGGACGGCGCACAGGTCGGGCGAAATTATATTTTCGGGTTTTTCTTGTAAAATCGTTTATGTAAGTGTTAGATCTTGACATGCAATCGGTATAAACCTTATTAAACATCATTATATCAGTTTATAAGTAACTTTTATCCATAATAACAAAGATTTAAGCATCAATTATCATAAACCCGTTTTTGTATAAAAATGGTCTTAAAACTTCATCAAAACTTGTTTCTAGAGCTTAGATCATACATGCAATTGGTTATAATAGTAATATAAGTAAATAGGAAGAGTTTCTACCGAAAGAAAGTGTTTAGATGATGGTCTAGGCGGATTTAGAGCTCCAAAAGTGTAGAAAACGTTTTGTAATCGAAATAGCTTTGTCCCCCTTGCTTCCTTTGCTTGTTTGAATGATTTTGATGGTGTAAAAGATGACTTTTGGTGGCTAAAAGTGGCTGTGATTTTGGTGTTCTTGAGAGAGAAGTAGAGAGAGTTTAGGTGTGTGTGTGTGTTTTATGTGTGTGTTTGTGATTTTATAAAATGAAAAAGAAAATGAAAAGAAAGGAAATGATGGAAAGGATAAAAGGGGGCCTATGTTCTGCCAAAAACTCCGTAATAATGTGTAAAAATCGTGTTTGGTTGGTATTTAGTTTGTGCAAATCGAGACAAGCAACAAGAATACAAAAACTTGGGACTGAGGTGTCCAGGACGTCGCACAAGGGGTGTGTGCGGCGTCCTGGCTTGTTTTGCAAGATTTTTGCGATTTTTCGTTTTTGCGTTTTGTTTCGTTGGACCTTTTTCGTTAAATGAAAGTTATAGATTATGATACGTTATGAACTTAGGAAAGTTCCTTAGGTGTTTTCTTGGTATTAGGACTTACATAATTTGATTCCAAAGTTGTTTTATGATTCCGATCCCGATCCGCGCTTAAAGGTTTAAATAAAGTAAACTTTCGTTTTAAGAGTTTTGTGTGAGTTACAACGAGCTTAGCTTAAGAGTTATGTCTACGTATCCACATAGCACATAAAAATTAGTCATATCGGGCATCAAAATAAACACTTAGAAGTTATAAGTTAGCGTTCTCGACCTTAGTTTAGACGGTTGTCACAATTCATTTGATAAATGCGAATCTTGTGTGTCGACAAAAATGACAAGGAAACCCTTTCCGCATGAGACGCAAAGGGAAACAAATCTTTTAGGAATCATACATACTGATGTAGGTGGTCCTTTTAGACATGTGTCAAAGAAAGGTGCTAACTATTTCATAACATTTACGGATGATTTCAACTGTTATGGTTATGTTTACTTGCTTAAACATAAACATGATGCGTTTGAAACATTCAAAGTGTTTAATAACGAAGTAGAAATCAACTCGGCAATACCATCAAGATTATCCGATGGGATCGTGGTAGTGAATACTTAAGCCTATAGTTTTAGGATCATCTCAAAGCACATGGAACTGTCCAACAACTTACTCCTCCCTATACTCCATAGCACAATGGTGTATCGGAAAAGAGAAATCGAACCTTGCTAGACATGGTACGATCAACGATGAACCTTACAACTTTACCATTATCTTTTTGGGATTATGCTCTAGAGTCTGCCATATGCATTCTCAATATGATTCCAACAAACTGTTAAAGTTGCATGATATTCCGAGTTTTTTCAAAACAAGGCATATCGCTCAAGGAAATAGTGGGAGGGTTGTAGAAATTGACGAGATTCAAGAGGAAGATACATCACCTTCTACTCACACTGGTGATCAACAATTTGGGGGGGGGGGGGGGGGGTAGTATTGAGCCTCATTATACGCCTCAACCTGGTCTTCAAGTTGCGATTGAGCTTCATGACATGACTCGGTCTCAAAATCAAATTGCTGATGCTCCAACTCGTAGGTCGGAAAGGACAATACGTGTCCCTCATAAACTAAACCTAAATGTAGCTTTAGATAATGAGGATCATGTATCAGGGATCTTAATGAACCTCAAAACTTGAAAGCTGCATGATCAGGGCCTGATGCTGAAAAATGGCTTCAAGCTGCGAATGTGGAGATGCAATCCATGAAAGACAACAACGTTTGGGATTTGGTGGATCGTCCTCCAAATACCAAAACGGTGGATTGTAAATGGATCTTTAAAATAAAGACAGACATGGACGACAATATATACATCTATAAAGTTCTTCTCGTGGCAAAAGGATTTATTCAAATCTATGGGATAAATTATGAAGAAACCTTCTCCCCAATAGCAGACATAAGAGCTATTAGAATGCTCTTAGCCATAACGGTGTTCTATGACTATGAGATATGGAAAATGGATGTCAAGACAACCTTCCTGAATGGTTATCTAGACGAAGACGTCTATATGAATCAGCCAGAAGGTTTTATTGATCCATTACATTCCGACAAAGTGTGCAAGCTAAAAAGGTCCATTTATGGACTTAAGCAAGCATCACGAAGTTGGAATAAAAGATTTGATGAAGAAATAAAAAAGTTTGGTTTTTGTTCAGAATTTCGATGAGCCATGTGTGTATCAAAAATTCGGTGGGAGTAATGTTACTTCCTTAGTCTTATATGTAGATGACCTATTGCTAATGGGAAACAGTGTTCCAATGCTTGAAGATGTTAAATCTCATTTTGGAAAATGTTTTGCCATGAAATAGTTAGGTGAAGGAGCATTTATTTTGGGAATCAAGATCTCGAGAGATAGATCTAAGCGGTTAATTGAGTTAAGTCAAAAATCTTACATTGATAAAATACTAGAGAGGTTTAGTATGGAAAATTCCAAGCATGGAAATTTACCAATGCAAGATGGTCTTAAACTCAACATCAAGGACAGTTCTTCTACACCTCAAGAGGTGGATCACATGCATATGATACCTTATGCTTCGGCATTAGGATCTATTATGTATGTGGTGAGATGCACAAGGCCTGATATGGTTTTGCACAAAACATTGTTAACAAGTTTCAACAGAACCCACGCGAAAGACACTGGATTGCTGTAAAGAACATATTGAAGTACCTTAAGGCTACTAAAGATATAGTTCTTATGTATGGTGATAATCCTGAGGCTAATATTGGATATTGTGATGTCGAATTTCAGAAACAACCATCTGTACAACAAAATCTGAGTACATTGCATCTTCTGAAGCTGCAAATGGAAGCTGTTTGGATCCGGAAATTTATTTCTGGACTTCTTGTTGTTCCCACAACCAAGTCTCCTTTGGATATGTATTGCGAAAACACTGGTGCAATCATCATAGCCAATGAAACCGGGGTTCAGATGGGAGCATGACACTTTCAGAGGAAATTTCACTATATTCGTGAACAAGTTGAACGAGGTGAAATTCGAGTGCTCAAAGTTCACACGGATGATAACTTAGCGGATCCTTATGCAAAGGCACTTCCAAAGGCGAAGTTAACTCACTTAGCTGAGGGTATAGGATTTCGTTTATCTAGTAATCACATGTAAATCCGTGGATTTAGTATTTGGATATATGGATGTAATAAACAAATTTATTTATGAATGAAATAATATTTGTGATATTTTATTTTCATTTATTATAATATTTATATCCTATTTTTTTATGTTTTATCCTTGAATAATATTGGGTAATATCATTCTAAATATCCGTTGTCAATTGATCATATGAGAATATAATTGAATTTAAGACAATATATGAGTGTTTAGTCAGCTTGGCTCACTAACTCACATGGTATCCATTATAATGCATACTGGATATCCCACATGAATTATTACTTTTGGATCCTTGTCATAAGTATAATTCATAAGGTTTAATTATCCTTAGACTTGAGATACAAGTTTCTACTCATGTATGTAGTGCATTATTTGATTATAGTCAATACTATTCCTGGATAAGGGTAGCAAAAAGGCTATTTTTGGTAATGTTGCGAAATACAATGACTACCAGTTGTATTCAAGAGAGGATTTGTTCATTCAGTGAAAAACTGAAGTTAGATACTTACTGGGCCACTCATGGATACTTAAGATGTATGTTCGGCCAAACCCAAATGGATTCAGATGTATCTCGATAGTATTTGGTAATCTTTAAGTGGTTCGCAAAATGAGAAACATTAGTTAAAATTCATTGATTTTGATCCATCTATAAAAATTTGGCTAAAGTATCTGTAACAAAGGGATATGAACCAACTATAGACTCACATCGACTTTGGAGAAACTTCACTCGTGCATTTATGGGAGCATTTATATGTTTCTAGACATTAATCAATGTTATCATGTTTATTTGAACTTATTCAAAAGTAGGAGTTGTAGGTATTTGAATAGTGTCAAATGAATATGTGACTGTAAATGTGTGAGACTACGGGAGCGCACACATCGACATTTAGACACGACTACAAGTATAAAATATTTATTAAATATTACTTAATGAGTTTGGTGTAATGTTTATTAAATGAGATGATGTATTATGTAAATAAGGAGGTTTCCTTATTCTAATACAACTTGTAGAACAAGACATGTTTGGCTATAAAAGGAGCTCGAAATCCCTCATTCTATATACAACACAAAATCGATTAGGGACTAAGTTAGAATTCGATTTCTGCTTTGCCCTTTGCCGATTGATTAACAAGCCCAAAGGGGTTTCGGTTTGCGTCGCTGATCGAGTTCAAGAGTTGTGGAGTTAAACGTGTACTAGCATACTAGTCGGTCGATAAAAGAAGGTGTCGCGTACGCAACCGTGGTAAAAACTTTACGTTAGATTTTGGTTTATTTGCTTGCTCAATAAGGTACACAACTATATCCGATTTATTATTTACTATATGATCTTTATTTTCCGCTGTATAATTGTTTAACAATTTAATTTGAGATCTATACCTTTATGTTATCCTTTTAGTCTTGTGTAAAAATCTTAGTTTAATATAATAAGTTATAACACTAAATTCACCGATACCTAATTTTACTAATATTTCAAAAACATTAGGGTTGATATTACCATCTAAACTGATTTTGAATAATAAATCGTTATAACAAAGTTAAGTGATCGAAATTCCTTCTTAATTTATGGGTTCAAAATGGTGAAACCTAAGTTCAATATTAAGCATTTAAATTTTTGGTAATGTCACCGACCAATTGTCATTGATTTTATCTCTGACCATATAAATGTTATTATATTCTCATTTAAATTCGATATTGATCTAAATAAATTAGTCATTAGTTTCTTTTTTCACACACGTACATTGACAGCTACAAATATTTTCCTATTCCTTCACCGACCTTTTTAACGATGAAACAAACGTCATTAATGTCACCGTGGACTTTAATTAATAAAAGAATTTGTTCATTAAAAATGGTTCAAGAATCGGTAGATCCGGGATCTCATTTATACGATGTATACTGTTTTTTAATCTGACCTATTATAGTAAGTCTGCAACTATATCATATGAGAGACCCATAATATTTCTAAAATAAAAAATGGTTAAAGACTAAAAATAATCGACGTATTTATAATTTTTTAACTTTATAATTAACGTATTTTTAAAATAATCTTTATAATTAACTAACCAAATTTTTACGTTCTATTAACGAAAATAGTTCCAAAAATTTGACTTGTTACCTTCTGTCTCAATTAATTACCGGTTTCAGTAATTTCTTTTTTTTTATCCGACATGGATTTCCCCACGTGGACATAACATTAACAAAAACACAACACACAGGCACACAATCACACGAACTCCTTCCAATTACACATACAAATGAAACCCTAGATCTGGTTCCCCCAAAATCCAATGTGAGCGATGTCGGATCCAAAAGTGAACCTGGTTGTTGGATTGCATCACGATGGACTTTTCGTACCTAACCCTCTTACATACATACAATTTAACACTATGAGAATCGATGACGTTGACTTTGAAGGTATGGGTTGCAAAAGTTTGAAAAAGTTCGTTAGGAGGTTAATTAATGGTCCTGTTAGAAGTCTTTTAGTTTGTCTACCTTCCCTTTCACTTACAAAGGATATTAAATTGGTTGAAAATTACAAAAAGGTGTCTTCTTTTGTTAATTTGGCATATGCTAATGGTTATAAAATAGATGTGTATGTTGAGCATAATGATTATGATGTGATGCAATTTATTAGAGATGATGTAACAGTTGACCCCCTTGACTATATATGAATCTGAGAATGAACATCCTGTTCAAGAAAATGATTTAATTTTAGAGGAGTTTGTAAGTGGTGAATTTGAAGGTGAGGATAATGTAGTAGTTGAAAAGCGTTGTGTTAATGACCCTTTTTTAACCCGTTTGTGTGGCAATCTTGGTTATGTGAATTATGAAACAGACCATGTTCCCCCTAACCTTGACGACCCTTTAGAAGATCCTGATGAAAATAGTCTAGATGATAGGTATAAGGTTAAGTTAGGTGTGGTATATCTTGTCCATGATCCAAACACTTAGTGGGACAAAATGAAACCAATTGTTGGTATGAGGTATGAGGTATGAGCACCCTGAACAGTTGAGGATAACTTTGGCAAATTATAGAGTGTTAAATGGATTTCAACTTTGGTATTTTAGAAATGATCATAAGTGTATACTTGTATTTGATGATAGAAATGTTAAGGAAGGTAGGTGTGCTAAAGCTAAAATTAGGAAAAATGTCAAAGATGCAAAGATAAGTCAAAAGAGATGTGGTGATGATGAAGAGGAATGTGGTGATAGTGAAGGGGAAGGTGGTGAGTGTAAGAAATTGTCCTATTGTCCATTTAGACTTTGGGCTACATGGATGAGTACTGGAAAATCATTTCAGATCAAGTCACTCATGCCTGGTTACAATTGTGGATGAAACAACAACTTAGGGGCATTGGTGACATATAGGTGGATAGCTTCAAGATATGCAAAACAGATTGTTGAAAACCCTTTTATAACATTGAAATTCGTGTTGGCTGATATTAGAGAAAAATACATGATAGATGTTAGTTTGGGTCAGTGCAAAAGAGCTAAACATAGGACTTTATATGACCATGGAGGTGGAGTAATTGAACCTTATAGTAGAATATGGGAGTATAGGAATGCTGTTTTGGAATCAAATCCTGGTTCTACATGTCATCTCAATGTTGAAGAGCAAGATGATGGGAATATATACTTCAGTAGAATATACATGTGTTTCAAAGGGATCAAAGATGGATGGATGGCTGGCTGTAGGAGAGTAATAGGGCTTGATGGTTGTTTTTTAAAAGGGACATGTAGGGGAGAGTTGCTAGTTTCAATGGGTAGAGATGCTAATAACCAGATGTTCCCAATTTCATGGGTTGTTGTTGGTATGGAAAACAAGGACAACTGGATGTGGTTTATTGAGTTGTTAAGACATGATCTAAAACTAGGACACAGAGGATCTGTTACAATCATATCAGATGGCCACAAGGTAACTATAATATTCTTAGTGTCGATTCAGTATATACATTATATATTTTATGTCTTGATTGCATTGGCAACTTCTGTTACAAGGTCTTACTGAAGGTGTAAGGACTTGGTTACCAGATGCTGAGCATATGCAGTGTACAAGGCATATATATGCCAATTTCAAAAGAGATGGACTGGGGTTGGTTTTAGGAGATTATTTTGGCAAGCTGCTTCTACATGTGTTGAGAGAATATATGAAAACAAGATGGATGAAATTTGTGACACCTTAGGCAAATCTCACATCCCCCGTGCACAAGAGTGATGTTGGGTATATGAGTAAATCTTTAGCCTTTAATGACACGACGCGTTTTAGTGGCTACAGGAACTGCAGAGCTTTGAAACTCTGTAGTTAAGCGTGCTTGGGCCAGAGTAATTCCAGGATGAGTGACCCCCTGGGAAGCTCAACCAAAAGTAAATCCGTGAGCTTTGCTGGCAGAGCGGACAATATCGCGGTCATGAAAAGGCGGGGTGTTACAGGGGTGTTACAAGTGGTATCAGAGCCACTCTTGTGACGTTTGGGATGGTGGGGGCAAACCTCAACGAGGATGTTGAGTCCCAAGTGGGGGTGTTTGTGACACCTTAGGCAAATCCCACATTCCTCGTGCACAAGAGTGATGTTGGGTATATGAGTAACCCTTTAGCCTTTAATGACACGATGCGTTTTGATGGCTACAGTCACTGCAGAGCTTTGAAACTCTGTAATTAAGCGTGCCTGGGCCAGAGTAATTCCAGGATGGGTGACCCCCTGGGAAGCTCAACCAAAAGTAAATCCGTGAGCCTTGCTGGCAGAGCGGACAATATCGCGGTAATGAAAAGGCGGGGTGTTACAAAATCAAATAGTCATATGTTAATGCATTTAACTACTTACAACAAAGGGACCCTAGGTCATGGTCAAGGGTTTTCTTTACGATGGAAAAGAGCTCTGCAGCTTATGGTAATGGTATTTGTGAGAGTTAAACAATGCTATTCTGGTTCCAAGAGCTAAACCCTTGATTTACTTGCTTGAGGACCTAAGGGTATATATAATGCCAGAGGACATGGGCAATGAATAAGGTATCTAATGAATTGAATGACTCAATATGTTATTCCATTAGAAAACAACTTGAAGATCTTAAGAAACAACAGAGGCAACACAGGATCAACACAAATTAGCATGGATGTAGAAGCCCCTATCATACCAAGTCATTAGGAAACACAGGATCAAGCGGCTAAAGTTAACATGGGTGCACAAGATCCATAAGCAAACACAAGAAGTAAACCTCATGTAAAGTTAAGGCCTAGATCTGAAAGGATTATCAAGCAAAAGTTGGCTAAGAATGTGGTAACCAAAGATGGTGTTGGTGGGTCAGAAGACAAACCCGTTGAAATTGTTGTGTAATGAATTCAATACTTTTGTAGAGCCTTTTTTGTTAATGGTGGCTCTTTCCTACCACAACTAGCACCACATTAAACAATATCTTTTGGTAATGGTGGCCTATAGTTGTATTAAGTAAAATATTATGTATCTTTTGTAACATGGTTCACCCGACTTAAACTTAACTCTGGTGAACTTCATTTAGCTCAGGTGAACTTCACCAGACTTAAAGTCTTAATATTCAAGTATATTGTATATTTAGTTTGTGGTTGTGTTTGTCTTCTACCAAAGGCCAAAGACAAGAAGCATATATTGGGCCATGTAGTCAAAAGAATCTTGTATTTTTCATAGGGAATCCTGCAAAAATAACTTCACGTCTATCAAAACCCATAAGACTTAAGCATTCCAAGAATGTCATAGTTGTATTTTCATATCACACTACTATTACTCATGTCAACTCAATCAAATTTACAACACTATTTGCAATAGTAATGTGAAATTGTTTTCCTATAAAATGATGCATTGCAGAATTTGTTCATGCCATACTCAATCAATTATCAAGAAAACTAAAGATGTCTACTGATTCAAATGGTGTTGTTCTTGTGCTCTCAAGTGACTCTAGTGATTCAGATGGTGTAGCATTGGACTCAACTGATGATGAAAGTGGTGTTGATGAAGGACCTCAGTTTGTAGTGTCCTTGGATAGGTCCAAAGTTGAAAAGGGAGTTGTGGTAAGTATGGTTGTTTTATTCTTATACATGTTAATGAAAAAAGTAAACTTATAATGGTTTGAAATAACCTCTTGCAGACTATTACAGCTCCATTTGTAAGGGAAAACAACCTCACTGCCTTTACAGATTGCATTGTAATCTTCACTGACCATGATGACAGGAGGTGTTTTGATCTTGTGATGATGATCCTAGGAGGTCATATCTACCACCCAACCATATAACCATCAAGGGTGATTGGAAGGAGTTCAAGAAGGCTAATGGGATACTCTATGGTTGTCCTCTGTTGTTCCCCTTGTCACCTAAGAATCTAGGTTGAAGGGTCACTTTCAGGGTAGAAGAAGTTTGAATAGGACTATCAGGTTGTCTCTGTTGGCTACTAATGTTTTTGTACTTCATTCCCCTGTTTTCATGTAGAAGTTTCATGTTCAATAAGACTGTTTGTGTATCCTCTCATGTTAATGAGAGGTATAAATAAAGTGGCATTTTCTGTAATATTTGGTGCACAAAATCTAGAGTACCATTCAAACAACATATACTTAAACATCATCGCATTAAAAACAACAAAAGTACAATGCACTAATCCAAGAAGATAAACATGAAAATTGCTAAAACAAACAGCTAAATAAGCCAACTTTCTTAAACAATTTTACATTGGACTATGATTTTTCCAGTTCTAGTTGCAAATTGATAACCTCATTTGTCATGTTTGACTTGTACAAGTCAAACTCACACTCCAAATTGTGTAAAATTTCGGCCCTTTGATCTTGACTGGATATTTCTTGCCTATCTTCTTCAGTGACCATCATGTATAGTTCGTACATTATCTTCCTGTATCTTTGATTATGTAACGGAGGATCAAACCAATAGAATAATTTACATTGTCTTCCATTTGACTGTTAACCAAAGAAAGAAAAGAGTCAGATTCTTACCAATAAAAACAAACAACCCATAAACCCATAAATGTTAAACGGAGATTCTTACCAATGAATCTGGGAAACCCATAAACCTCCTTGCCGGATTGCTCAAAGTCCATGACGTACGCATCTTTAAACGTTTCTTACAATCACAATTTTTGTGAATTTTCCTATTGAAATCAGATGTCGAAGAAGACATGATGGAATTGGGCGATTGAAATAAAATTAGGATATTTTTTTTGGGAATTTCAGGATTTTGGGTTCTGTATTGTGAAAATGGGGATTTAGGTTAGATGATTTAGGGTTCTAGTTTGGAATTTTGGGATTTAGATGCCATGTTGTCAAAAATGGTGACGTGGATGTCCATTTAGCTAATAAGCATGTAACAAGTTAACAATTGTTGATTTAAACAGGTCAAAGTTTGGTTAGTTGATTATAAAGGTCATTTCACAAGTACCTTTATTATAAAGCTACAAAATCATAAGTTTGTTGATTATTTGTGGCCTTAACCCAATGAAAAATAACTGAATGTACGTTCTATAATGTTTTCAAAACTTCGATGAAAGTTCTTGTGTCAAATGTTTCAGCTACAATTTTACAAGAAAAGTGTCGTTTTGCGTTTCGAGCCGTTGTATTTGCAATATAACATATTAAGATTGATAACAAACGTGTTACCGAGATTGCTAACCATAGCACCAATGCTATGGGTAAGGAATTCAGACATGGATAATAAGATTGTACGAAAGAGCGATTATCCATAAATGTAAGGATGGTTATTTAGAGAAAAGGAGTTTATTATTAATATACAATTCAATTATCCGTATCTGAACACTTTTAAATATAATTTCGAAAGATATATTTAACAAATTCCATTATTTATTGCCCAAAAACCCTAATATAGTGCGGATTCTATTCTATTTTTTTTTTTTTTTTTTGACAAATTCAAGATGAAACAGTAATATTATTGTTGATTTGTGAAAACTAATAGTTGTAAAAGTTATTTACAGAAATGTCGAGTATGAGGATAGATACCAACTGTTTCTAGAACACATTTTACCTTAGCAATATCTCGTTGACTATTTAGTATTTTGTTAGGTTGCTAGTTAGGCACGATGATGAATGTACGTTTGACTCAAAATCATATTTTAAACAAAATAATAATCTAGCTAGTTCATGGTCTCGCCTAATACACGAAAAGTTTTTATTAAATAATAAAATAGAATACATAGTAATTTAGTGAGTAATAACCAACAACATTATCATGTGCGTCGGCACATGCAAGCCTTTATAGACATAATAATCATGTGTAAGTAATTAAGTAGTTAAACTATTTTGTTTGAATGTGTTCCATTTCAAGCCCAGATCGATACACAAAATGACAAATATGTCTTATAACAGATAGCTTATATCCTTTTATCTTTAAATAAATATAAAAGAGTGAGTAATTTATTTTACTTGGAATGTTTATTTAACCTTTTCTAATTTAAAATCTTAACCTATAGTTATATTTATGTTATGATAGTGTATAAACAAGTGTATCAGTCTTTATAAACATATTGTTTGAAACATACGTGATCTCAATCCCCCTCCCCTTCTCCGAAGGACAACGCTCAACTTTAAGTTGTCCTCGTAGCCTTTTACATTTCACATGATATACTCGGAGGGGCTACTATATTATTTTCAAATCATAACCGTGTTTTAGCATATCCTCTATGAAAAACATAGTATTCATGAGGATGTCATCATGTCTTCCTCGTTTTAGAATTCCATTTTCCAATGTTCGTAAATGATAACGTTATCATATATTTTTAGGGCTAACTTATCATGTTACATTATCATAGTTTTCTGTAGTTACATTTTGATAAAACAATCATTGATGTTATACAACAATCATATTAGAGCGAATAAACCAAGATGCATAAATACACACATTAGGGTTTATAGATACATTGATACAAAGTGTATCTATCTATCATATATGATAGTATCAACCTCAAAGTAAGAGTAAGTAACCAAAAGTAGGAGAATAGTACATATGAAAAGTGGAAATAGGTGTAATTTGCATATCTCTTTTTGTCCACCGACACTCTAAATTAAAAGTAAACAAAAGGACACAATATTTTTACTATTATGGCCACACAACTATTCTTATGTGACAACTCACACCCTCCTCAATCATTGAACAAGGCATCTTCTAAAGTAATATTCAATCATCACAAAGCACAAAAGTATTAACAAACTTAAACATTAAAATAGGACATGAATGAATTTTACCCAATCAAATATAACTTTGATGTTTACCAATGGGTAGGAGGTTGTCAACCTGAATGTCACTATCGTTCCGAATCATAAACATTGTCGTTCTAAAAAGTAAAAAATAATAAAATATAACTTTGATGCCAATTTTTTCTTTTAATTTCAAAATCCAATAACTTGATTTTTACCCTTGCTTTCTTGGGTAAAAAATCAATTATGTTCAAATTTACATCTAACAGCATAATATTACATATTGAATCCTTCCGCATCTCAAATTTACACTTCCCCAACTCCATTTCTATTTTTCTTATGATACGTTGTATGTATACATATTTATATAAAACATCGTAAACTATGATACAACAATATCAGAATTCACCTTTTGTTGCTCGAGAGTCCGTCTTCGTTATCTTTGAGAAGCACCCGAACGACCCAACTCGATACAATGGCATCAATCGTTCAATGGACGACTTACATGAAACTTATAACTTAAAAAGGAGCCAAAAATGAAAAGTAAAAAAATACATAAAAAGGTATACAAAGTTTATAATGGTATGAAACATAACTTAAGCCGAATCATTTGTTCCTTTTACCTTTGTTTGAATACCATAGTAACTAACATACCACTTGACGAATTTTCTTAACCCGGTAGACAAATCGGTTGTGGGTTTGAACCCGAAATCCTTGTACGCCAAGCTCACGTTAGCGTGCGTGTAAGGAACGTCGCCGTTTCGTGGCATCTTAATCACATGTTTTTTAGCTTTTACATTCAATAAACTTTCCAAAATCGACACCAATTTCCCGACCGTCACGGGGGCCGTGTTTCCTAAGTTATATATCCTTAACTGCGCCGGACCTCTCTTCTTTCCACCTTTGCCGGTACTCTTCTCCGCCGTATCGAGAGCACCCAAACACCCTTTCACAATATCGTCGATAAACGTGAAGTCACGCGCCACCTCTTTGTTATCATGAGTTTGGTAGACATTAATAGGTTTCCCTTGAAGTATATCTTTGGTGAAAAAAAAGTAAGCCATGTCTGGTCTGCCCCACGGTCCGTAAACCGTGAAAAAACGAAGCCCTGTGATTGAAAGACCGTAGATATGATTGTAAGTATGCGCGATTTCTTCCCCGGCTTTTTTAGTAGCCGCGTACAGACTCGCGGGTTGGTCTGTTCGGTGAGACTCCGAGAATGGATTCTCGGTGTTTAAACCGTAAACAGAACTCGAAGAAGCCCAAACAATCGCGGGCTGTGGATCCGCGTTTTTCGCGATTTCGAGTAAATTCACGAATCCAGCAATGTTGGAGCTAACGTAAGACTGAGGATTTTCCATAGCGTAACGTACGCCGGCTTGTGCGGCTAAATGAAGAATATGAGTAAACGGTACAATGTCAAAAAGTTTAGCTAACAACTCCCCATCGTTTAGATCTCCTTCAACTATAAAGATTTCATGGTTTTTCAAAACTTTTTGCCTAGCACGTTTTAAAGAAGGGTCATAATACGTGTTGAAATTATCCAAACCAAGAACACCGTCTCCGCGTTTTTTTAACGCGAGGGAACAGTGCGTTCCCACGAACCCTCCCGCGCCGGTTACCAGGACTGAGAATCCATTAGGCCGGCGCGGTGTAGAGGAGCGGCGCACTTCCTTCTCCCAGGATGCGCCGCTTCCGTAAAACGCGGAAGACAAAAGATGGGAAGTAGTATGAAGATGGTGAGTAGAATTGTTATTTTCGGAAAGTGGTGGATAGTTGAAAGTGAAGAAAAAGATTAAAATCAAAGCAACCAAAAGAGTAACACGAAATAGAAGCTTAGAAGAAGCAGCTAATAGTTTAGTACTGTTAACTCGCCGGATATAGCTGTTGTATCTTTCCATTTTGGTGGTTTTGCTGGTGTCCGGTGGTGATGAAGCCATTAATGGTGGATTGGTGGGTGGTTGTTAATGGTGAGCCCTGAAGTGAAAGAGTGTTGGATGGGAAGGTTATAAAAGAGGAGAATATGGTGGGGTCAGTGAAGTGTTGTGTTCCGGTGTCCACTTGCTTTATAAATTACGACATGCTTTTCACTCGCTTACAGGTGGAAAGAAGTAAATATATACATACATCTTCATATATCTATTTATCTATCTGTCTTGGATTTCCATCTTTTGTATTTCTTCCACACTGTATCTTAAAAAATGAAACCTAAATACATAGGGGATAATTATTAGAGTTTTGAAGACAATAGTTTTATCGGTTATAGTTGAAAAAAATATACATGTTTTATTTTGTATATCTTGATAAAAAAATGATTTTATGTATTTGTATTTTAGCCGATTTTATGTATATGTATTTTAGTCTGATTATCAAAACTCTAATTATTAATTGCTTTTCATTATGAAAAACTTATTAAAGTTTTTGTTTAAGTTAAGTCGGGAACATATAAACACGAAAAAAAGTTTGGATTTTGGCCATACATATCATATTATAGGTATAATTATGGATAATAGCATTTTATAGAATATGTCACAGATTAATCTCTTGGCTTCATTAATTCACTTAGCATGTAACATATGATAATAATGAATAATTATTAAGTGAAAGAGGATGAAATTATTACATAAGAAATGACTTTAAAGGAAAGAATGAAATTAATTAATTAATTTAGTTATTAGCATAGCTTTCAAAGGGAAATGACAATAGAGCTAAAGATAAATAATTAAATTCAAGATAATGATCCCGACCTCGTCATGTAATCAATCACTAGTTTGTTTGTATTTTTCTAACCTACTACTCTTTGTCGACCTTGTACTTACTTATATTATCTCTACACCTTAATTTAAATTCTTAAGGTTCAATTTATATAATAAAAGTACATATAATTAATTTTAATTTATTTACATAAATTGATTCTTAGTCCAAATAAAAAGTTGTATGATATGAAGTGAGAAAGGGGAAAAAAAACATTGACCACAAGAAGCGTGTAGAAGAGGTAACATGTCGGGTTCAAGGGTTAAATTTCTTATTGTTTCCTTAGGTATGCTTATACAAATCTTGAGTTAAAAAATGAAAATATTTTATAAAGTGGAAAAATAATTATTATGTACTTAATGATCCATTTATAACAACATACTTTCTTATTTATCTTTAATAAGGCAGCTTACTATTCTTTACTCTCTAAGGCAATATATGTCATCTTTTTGTCTCTCGTGAACCATCAATAAACGCAAAACAATACGAATCGGTGAAAATCTTGTCGCCATGTGTATATCATAACATAATTTATCTTATGTGAACTAAAATTTATTACAAATATATACGTAATTTCAAAAAACTTGAAAATTTTCTTTTTTGTTCGATCATTAAAATATGAAAATTAACGACCAAACGGGAGAAGTAAATATACAATAAGCTAAATCGTGCAAAGTAACACCTTGGGGGCATAATTTTTACCGATTTGGATTTTCTTTTGCTATTTTTAGTGGACACGAGTGACAAAAAGTTGAAATATATTGGTTGAAAGAGAAAAGAAAATGGTAAACTGCTTTATTACTTACAAATAAGAAATAGTAATAAGTTTTTAGTATTTTATTTTAAATAATAAAACTAAATAAAAACTAAATGATGAAAATAAAGAGAAATAAATATATAAAATAGTTGAAGGAGTAATTATTAGCTAGAAATTAAAATGGGTATCGGATTCCTGATTTGTTATGTGTCTCTATCCTTTTAATTAAGGGGTGGATTTAATAATTTAATCTGTGGTTATAAAACAAACACGGTTGGGACATGTATTGTACTTGCAACTCACCGACACTCTCGTTTAACGACTAGAAAGTTTGCAAATACTTCATGGCTTATCTTTTGTTTTGTTTTGTTCACCAATAATAATAGGGTTTCTTTAAACTGTCTAAATCTTGTTATAAATTTACTAATATTAAGGCGAGATTAATAATAACTTAACTTAGTTTATGAAATAATAACAAAGATGGGAGATGAGAGAAAGTAGTATATATCACTTATGAAAGTGTATATGGTGCATTTTTCATCTTTACATTAGATGGGTATTTATACTAGTTTCAAGTACTATTGAGTTTACATAATAGGGTAATTATAGGAGACAAGTAGGTTATGGTGTAAATACATAGGGTTGAAAATGTGTGCATCCAAATAGCAAAGATCAATAATTCATAACACTCCCCCTTGGATGCCAATTTTCAACAGAGTTCAACTTTGATATACTGCCTCATTAAAAACCTTTGCCAAAGAAAACCCAGTGGGAAAAAACTTTAGCTAAGGGAAAAAGAGTGCAGTGTATAGTTGACTCATCCTCATTTAGACATCCGTAAACTATTACGTACTATGCAAGTGTCTCATTCCAATATCATAGACATGCTTTCTGAAAGTTGCAGTAGGAAGTGCCTTCGTGAAAAGATCTGCTGAATTGTTGCTAGATTGAACATATTTCATTTCAATCTGATCATCCTTTATAAGGTCTCGTGTGTATGAGAAAAACCTTGGTGGTATATGTTTAGTTCTGTCACTCTTAATATACCCATCCTTCATCTGTGCGACACAAGCTGCATTATCTTCATAGATCAAAGTAGCAGTTTTGTCCGTCTCTAGTCCACAAGAGGTCACAATAAGTTGTGTCATTGATCTTAACCATACACACTCTCTACTAGCTTCATGTAGTGCAATAACTTCAGCATGATTTGAAGATGTTGCAACTAGAGTTTGTTTCTGAGAACGCCATGAAATTGCAGTACCTCCATTCATGAATACATATCCAGTTTGAGACCTAGCTTTATGAGGATCAGATAAATAACCTGCATCTGCATAACCAATCAACCCTTGTTTGGAATTGTTAGAATAAAATAAACCCAAATCAACAGTCCCTCGAAGGTATCGAAAAATATGTTTGATTCCGTTCCAATGTCGTTTGGTAGGAGATGAACTAAATCTTGCTAACAAATTAACTGCAAAAGAAATATCAGGTCTAGTACAATTAGTAAGATACATAAGAGCTCCAATTGCACTTAGATATGGTACTTCAGGACCAAGAACTTCTTCGTTTTCTTCGCAAGGGCGAAATGGATCTTTATCAATGTTGAGTGTTCTAACAACCATTGGTGTGCTTAACGGATTTGCTTTGTCCATATTGAAACGTTTTAAGACCTTCTCTGTATAATTTGATTGATGTACAAGTATACCATTATTCATGTGCTCAATCTGTAAACCAAGGCAGTATTTGGTTTTTCCAAGGTCTTTCATTTCAAATTCTTTCTTTAAAAGCACAATCACTTCATTAATTTCATCGTTTGTTCCAATGATGTTTAAATCATCAACGTAGACAGCTATGATCACATATCCAGATGTTGTTTTCTTAATAAAGACGCATGGACAAATAAGATTATTTGTATAGCCTTTGCTTATCAAATAATCACTCAAACGATTATACCACATCCGCCCAGATTGCTTTAAACCATATAAAGATCTTTGTAATTTTATTGAGTACATTTCTTTGGGTTTTGTACTCAATGTTTCAGGCATTTTAAATCCTTCTGGGATCTTCATATAGATATCACTATCTAGTGATCCATACAAGTAAGCAGTAACAACATCCATGAGACGCATTTCTAAATTCTTAGAAACTCCTAGACTAATCAAATATCTAAAAGTGATAGCATCCATAACAGGAGAATATGTTTCATCGTAATCAATCCCTGGTCTTTGAGAAAAACCTTGAGCCACAAGTCTCGCCTTGTATCTTATAATTTCATTTTTCTCATTTCTTTTACGTATAAATATCCATCTATACCCTACAGGTTTCATGGATTTGGGAGTGATAACAATAGGTCCAAAAACCTTCCGTTTATTGAGAGAATTTAATTCAGCTTGCATGGCGTCTTTCCATTTAACCCAATCATGTCTGTTTTGACAATCAATAACAGATTGAGGTTCAGGATCATCACTTTCAGTCATAACCTCACATGCAACATTATATGAAAATATTTCATCAATATTTTCCATTTCGTTTCGGTTCCATAATGCATGTGTATTTTCATAATTGATTGCAATCTCTTTATTGTTATCATTCATTTCCTCTACTGGAGAAGTGACGATATTTTGTGTTTCTTCAAGAACACTTTTCTCGTGATCATTTGCATTCTCTGCACCTTTTCTTTTACGGGGATTTTTATCTTTGGAACCAATTGGTCTTCCACGCTTCAAGCGTGTTTTAGACTCTTGAGTGACTTTATCGTCAGATTTTCCATCTGGGATCTCAATTCGAGCTGGAGCGTTAACAGCTGGTATATATGATTTGGTCACTCTTTTAGTATCAACAAATGCATCGGGTAACTGATTTGCAATTTGTTGCAAGTGCATAATCTTTTGAACTTCTGTTTCACATTGTTTGGTGCGAGGATCAAGATGCAACAAATAAGGTCCACACCATGAAACATCTTTTTCTTTAATTTTCTTTTCTCCCCCTAACGTTGGAAAAGTTGCCTCATCAAATTGGCAATCAGCTAGACGTGCTGTAAAAACGTCACCTGTTAGTGGTTCAAGATATCTTATGATAGAAGATGTTTCATATCCAACATATATTCCTAACCTCCTCTGAGGTCCCATTTTTGTACGGTGTGGTGGTGCAATGGGGACATATACAGCACAACCAAAAACTCTCAGGTGAGAAATGTTTGGCTCTTGCCCAAAAGCAAGTTGCATGGGAGAATACGTATGATTAGCACCTGGTCTTAAACGAATAAGTGATGCGGCATGTAAAATTGCATGACCCCATATTGATACAGGTAGCTTTGTTCTCATTATTAATGGTCTAGCTATTAGTTGAAGACGTTTAATCAGTGATTCTGCTAAACCATTTTGTGTGTGAACATGAGCAACTGGATGTTCAACAACAATCCCTACAGACATACAATAGTCATCAAATGCTTGGGATGTAAATTCACCAGCATGATCAAGTCTTACCCTTTTAACAGTGTAATCAGGAAAATGTGCTCTTAACTTGATAATTTGAGCCAAAAATTTTGCAAATGCCACATTACGAGTTGAAAGTAAGCAAACATGAGACCATCTACTTGATGCATCTATTAAAACCATAAAATATCTAAATGGTCCACATGGTGGGTGAATTGGTCCACATATGTCACCGTGAATTCTTTCAAGAAACACAGGTGATTCAATTTCAACTTTAAGTGGTGAAGGTCTCACAATTAATTTTCCAAGAGAACATGATGTGCATGGAATTATTGATCCTGATTGAGGTATCTTATGATCCTTCAATGGATGTCCATGAGTACTTTCAACTATCCTTCGCATCATTGTTGATCCTGGATGGCCTAATCTGTCATGCCATAAAGTAATTATTCTAGGATTACTATATTTTTCTTTCACTACCATATTTGATTCCACCTCATGTATATGTGTATAATGTAAACCAGAATGAAGTCTTGGTAGTGTTTCTAGAACTTTGTTCTTTTCAACAATATGCATATATTTCTCATGACCTATAGTCACAGTTTGAGTATCATATCCATTAAGGTATATGTCACTAAAACTCAATAAATTTCTCGACGACTTTGGAGAAAATAAAGCATTATTTATCAAAAGCTTTGTACCATTTGGTAGTATAAAATTAGCCTTTCCCATTCCTTCTATCAAGTCTACAGGACCTGATATAGTACGAATGGTTGCTTTTGTAGGTTTCAGTTCAGAGAAATATTTCTTAGTTTTCAGTATAGTGTGTGTGGCACCACTATCTGATATGCAGAGATCTCCAACCTTCGTTTGATGTTGTATTCCAGTGGAACTCATATCAAACTTCAAATATTAAAAAAAAATAAGAAATGAGTCAAGTAGATAATAACAAAAGGTACATTTATTGCATAAATATTACATGGAAGACAAAAACAAGTTAAGAAATTGAAAAACATAGTTATAAAAGAGAAACATAGTTATGGGAACATAAACATAGTTATTAAACATAAACTTAGTAAATAGAGGTCATCAAGATCCATTTCAATCCAAAAGGTTAAGATTATTGCAATAATCTGCAGCATTAAGCTCAGTTTCTGTAAACTCAAGATCATCAGTAAGGTTTACTTCCTTATCTTTTCCTTTCAAGGATTCTTTGTAGAGTTCACAGAGGTGGTGAGGCGTTCGACAGTTTTTAGACCAATGTCCTTTTACACCACATCTAAAACAAATATCTTCATGATTCTGAGAAGGACCCGATCCATCACCATGATTTGTCGTTTTGGAATTTCTTTGTGGTTGAAACTTTTTGTTTTGGGAAGCATGGTAATAATTTGAACGACCACGACCACGCCCACGCCCACGCCCACGAGATTGACCTCTACCAAAGTTTTGGTTTCGACCAGAATTATGGTTGTGGCCATAAGGATGGTTTTGGCCAAAATGTCCACGACCTCGTCCACGACCACGTCCTCGTCCACTCATATTATTTTTGGAACCATCTATGTTTGCAGCATTTGCTTCAGGCAATGCTAATGATCCTGTAGGACGGGACTCGTGATTTTTCATCAAAAGTTCATTGTTTTGTTCAGCGACAAGGAGAAATGCATTCAATTCAGAATATCTTTTAAAATTCTGTAACCTATATTGTTGTTGTAAATTCATATTTGATGCATGAAAGGTGGAGAATGTTTTCTCCAACTTTTCTTCCTCTGTAACACCATGTCCACAAAATTCAAGTGTTGAACATATTCTAAACAGAGTGGAGGTGTATTCATTTACTTTTTTAAAATCTTGGAATCTTAGATTTCTCCATTCATCCCTAGTAGATGGAAGTAATACTTCCTTTTGATGATTAAATCTTATTTCAAGATCCTTCCATAAAAGGAATGGATCTGTTATATTAAAATATTCCATTTCTAGCATATCATCCAAATGCTTATTAATGAAAACATTAGCTTTCGCTTTTTCTAGCGATGAACATTCATTTTCTGCTTTTATGGTATCTAAAATACCCATGGATTCAAGATGCCTCTTGACCCTTGCGGTCCATGTCATATAATCTTTGCCACTTATATCAAGTGCTTTGAATTCAATCTTTGCAATGTTCGACATATTGTAACTATAAGAATTGAACAAATATTAAAATTAGAATCCATATATATCAATGCATAATGAAACACAGAGAAGTGGAAAAACAACAGTTACAAGTAAGGTCAAGAAAAAATAAAATTCACGCCATGGCAGTTGAACAAGGGGAATGATCGATAACATGATTAATACAATGACGAAAATTAAAAGCGGATGAATCATCTTCAAAAGTCTTTCAACCAAATGAATTTGAGAAAAAAAGAGAATTATTTTGTGAAAAAGGATGAACCAGAGTTCTCAATTTATAGAGAAAATGTAGCCGTTATAACGTCGTTTATAACCGTTATATAGCCGTTGTAATTATATATTTTAAAATAATAACTTTGTAATTAAATCGTTAAACATGGTAATTAAGAAAAACTTAGAAATTATAAGAATAGAAACATTAACGTTAGTAAACAATAATAAAAAATGAACATAAGAATAAAAGTTAGTATCAATAAATATAAATTAGCAAAGTTAAGAATAAAGTTAGTGTACATAAATAAGAATTAGTAATAAAAGTTAGTATCAATAAATATAAGTTAGGAGAGTTAAGAGTAAAGATAGTGTACATTATATATAAATAGAAGTTAGTAAGTTAGTAACAAATAAGCATTACTAAGGTTAAGAGCAAATGTTAATATACATTAAAATAAATGTTAAAGATTAGTAAAAGTTAGTAGTCCATTAAAATATTTATAAGTTAGTAGTCCATTAATTAGTAGTCCATTTACTATATGATGAAATATTGGTAAAAGTTAGTAGTTCATAACTAAAAATCTTTTACTTTACAAATTTGAGTATTATGATGGTTACCTCTTTTATGGTAATGTATAAAGTTTTATTAGGAAAAATGTTTACCTTGATGATTTCTTGATTATAGTGGATATACCTCGAACTTGTTTTAATCTTCTTAATAAAAGCTTCTCGTGCTGATAACGTGTTATAAATTTACTAATATTAAGGCGAGATTAATAATAACTTAACTTAGTTTATGAAATAATAACAAAGATGGGAGATGAGAGAAAGTAGTATATATCACTTATGAAAGTGTATATGGTGCATTTTTCATCTTTACATTAGATGGGTATTTATACTAGTTTCAAGTACTATTGAGTTTACATAATAGGGTAATTATAGGAGACAAGTAGGTTATGGTGTAAATACATAGGGTTGAAAATGTGTGCATCCAAATAGCAAAGATCAATAATTCATAACAAATCTGTAATTTTAAAGTCTATGATTGGGACAAAAGTTTTTTATTTTTAATTTGACATGATCCTTACATGTATAGAGCAATACAGCATATTAGCATCAACATTTAAGACTATTAGTAATTTAGTGTAATTGGAAAAATAGGTATTTGACTTGGAAAGGGATTAGGAGTGTAAGGAGTGTACGCCCGTTAAGTCAATAACATCTTGGATCCAAAAGCGGGTATAAAGGACTACAACCTTTATGGTGGTAGATTTATAACCACCTCTTTTAAGACACAATTAATGGGGAGTTACAAACGTGTTAATGACCATTATGTTTTGGCCTTTTAACCGTTTGCCCATTAAATGAAAGATCATTATGGTCACTTAAAGCTTGTAACTCCCATCATAATGGAGTAGCTTTATGATCATAATGTTTTGGTCTTGTAACCGCTAGGAGTTATGGACCATTATGGTTATTTAATACCAATAATGTCCATTACATTTGGGTGCTCTATCAATAGAGACTTGTTATTCATGAGTAACACACACAACACGAAACACTCTCTAACAAACGGGTTATTGGTTTGTGCCAAAATCAAGAACATACTCATATTCTTATCCCAAAACAAAGTTCGTGTAACCTAGGCATATAGGGTCGAATTGTTGTTTTCGGAAAGTGATACCACGATTGTAAGAGATATCCGGTCATTGAAATCTTTACCCGGTTGCACAAAGGAAACCAATCCACCAACAATCGAAAACAACAATCTTGTGTGATTTCAATGGCGGCTACAATGAAGCACATGATGACGAATTTCTCCAAACTTGGTAAGTTTGAAGGAATTGATTTTCGGAGATGGCAAAAGAAGATGCACTTCTTTCTCTCGAACATGAGCGTGGTTTATGTATTGAGTACTCCTTGTCCTGACGATGGAGATGATGCAACCGTGGATGAGCTTCGTAGGAGTAGCAAGTGGAAGAACGACGATAACGTTTTTCGAGGTTTAATCCTCAACGGTATGGCTGATTCCATTTTTGATATTTACCAAAACCATGAATCTGCTAGAGAACTTTGGGACTCTCTTGAGACCAAGTATATGTCTGAAGATGCTTCTAGTAAAAATTTCCTTGTGAGTAATTTTAATAATTACAAGATGGTCGATTCTAGACCGGTCATGGAACAATACAATGAACTTCTTCGTATACTTGGTCAATTCACACAACATAAAATGAACATGGACGAGGCCATTTCGGTTTCTAGTGTCATTGATAAACTCCCTCCTTCTTGGAAAGATTTTAAACATACTTTGAAACATAAGAAGGAGGATTTAACTCTTGTTGAGTTGGGAAGTCATTTGCGTATAGAGGAATCCCTCAGGGCGCAAAAAAATGACAAGCCAAAGAGCAACGAAGTTGCTGGTACCTCGTCGGTAACATGGTGGAACATAAAAAATCCACCGGTTACAATGACAAGAAGGGAAAACGAAAACATCATGATAGCAACAAGGTTCATCCCAATAAGAAGTCAAAGTTGTCTTGCTGTCTGCACCTGCCAATGCGGCGCATTGGGAGTATGGTGCGGCGCATTTGGGGCCAGAAATGGCTTCTTCGTTTTTCGTTTGTGTTATCGTTACGTACATGCGTTAGTTTAGAGTTCTCGTTTTTTTGCAATGAACTTAGGCAAGTTCATTATATGTTTTTCTTGGTATTAGGATTCATTTAATGATTTGACTCCGATTTCCAATTCCAATTCCGAGACACACACGTTTAATGTTTAAGTAACGTAAACCTACGTTAAAAGTTTTGTATGAGTTACATCGAGCTTAGCTTAAAGATTTATGTTTACGTAACCACGTAACACATAAATTTGGTTATAGCAAATATCAATTAAGCATCGAGGTTATCAGTTAGTGCACTTGACCTGAGTTTTCGACGGTTGTCACATTCTCCCTACGTTGAAAGAATTTCGTCCCGAAATTTCAACTTGTAGTATTCGTTGTGGGAGAAGTGAAGAGATGAGGATACTTACGCATCATTTGATCCTCTCGTTCCCAAGTGAATTCGGGGCCACGTTTTCCGTTCCAACGTACCCTTACTATATGGATTCGACTGTGTCTTAGTTTCTTAGTTTCGTGATCTATGATTTCAACCGGTTCTTCGGCGAATTGGAGTTTTTCGTCTAATTGTACTTCTTCTAAAGGTGTAATGAGTGTTTCGTCCGATAAGCACTTTTTCAGTCTCGACACATGAAAAGTGTTATGTATGTTACCGAGTTCTTGAGGTAGCTCCAATCGATACGCAACTGGACCTACTCTTTCGAGTATCTCGAATGGTCCTACATATCTTGGGCTAAGTTTTCCATGTTTTCCGCGGCGTATTGCACCTTTCCAAGGTGATACCTTAAGAAGTACTTTGTCACCGACTTGAAATTCTAAATCTTTTCTGCGCATATCAGCGTAACTCTTTTGACGACTCCTCGCAGTCTTAAGTCGTTCCTTAATCGTGGAAATCTTATCGATCTTTTCTTGCACTACATCCATGCTAATTAGTTGTCAGTCTCCTGGTTCCAACCAACATAGTGGAGATCGGCATTTCCTTCCGTAAAGAGCTTCAAAGGGCGCACATTTGATGCTAGCATGATAACTGTTATTATAGGAAAACTCTATCAGCGGTAGATGGTTATCCCAACTTCCTCCGAAGTCAATAACACGTGCTCTTAGCATATCCCAACTTCCTCCGAAGTCAATTATCTGTGGATGGTAAGCCGTGCTTAAATCTAATCGAGTGCCGAACGATTCTTGGAATGCCTTCCAAAATCTAAAAGTGAAGCGAGTATCTCTGTCCGAGATAATTGACGTGGGAATTCCGTACGAGTCACTACCTCGTTGATTTATATCTTAACGTATACTTTTTGAAAAACAACTTGTTCCAAAACATCATAGGAATGAAGTTCCCTTTCGTCGTCATTTGGAAAGTAATCATCCGAAAGAGGAATTTTCCTAGTTTTGTAACTCTCATTTAATGATTTGTAATTAAAAGATAATTGCGTTTTATTCAAAAGTGGTCGTTTTTCATCCTCTTGTTCTTCAATTTCTTTTGATGATCTAATGAAAGCCATTGTAACATTTGCATTTCCCAAAGATTTTGTGTCATAAAGACCGGGAGCATGATACATAACTTTCTTTAGATATTTTGAATTATCATGACCCAAACCTTCTTGTGGGTTGAAAAATCGAAACTCTTTCGGTTTGTTTGGAAAAATTTGTTGATTTGTTTGTTCTCTCAAACCATTTCGCTTTAAAGTTTCAACTTCAAGTGCTTTTTATTGTAAAGATTTAATTTCCGTTTTATAATCTTCAATTTTCTTTCTTAAAAGCACAAGATTATCGTTAGCACTAAGTCTCTCATTTCTTTCATTATTTAACTCTGTGATTAACTCAATTCTTTTATATTTTTCATTCATTCGTTCTTTTTTAAAATTCTCGAGTTCCAATAAAACACTTTAATTATATTACCCCTCGTCAAACTTTATGGTTTTTGATTGTTTTTGAAGTGTATTGATTAAATCCAATTTTTCATTAAGTTCATTTGTGAGGATTTGAATATTAAACACACTTTGGTCATATTTCCCCTTCCAAGAAGTTTCTAATTCTTTAAACTCTTAGAGTCTGGGATTGGTAAGGTTTAAAGCTTGAAGTTGAGATGTCAAAATTTGAATTTCATTTGAAAGCTTAGAATTTTCATTTAAAATATTAGCTTTTTCTTTTGAAAACCTTAAAACCAATTCGGAGTTAGTTTGCAACTTCTTTTCCAACTCAATGATCGTAGTTTCTACTTTAAAAGATGAAGATTGTTCCTCATTTGCGTTGGCTTGACATGGTGAGAAGTTTGAACTTGCTACCATTAACAAAAATTCTCGTGTTCGTTTAGCAACGTTTCACATTTTATCCAATCTAACATGATCGTTCAAATTAGAAGGAGACAATTCATTTCCAGTGTCGTCATACAACTTCTCTAGCTCCTCTAGTTTTGTCCAAGCTTGATTTGGAGAACAATAAAATGTAAGCCCTTGATCGTTGTCGATTGTGAAATCCAGAACACTTCCCAAAATGTCTTTCTTCATGATATAAAATTTGATGGCGAAAATCCCTTAAAAGTTGAAAGAAAATTTCTCAATGCTGAAAATTTGAAGAAAAAGCCTGATATTCTTGACACGTGGTATCTCACGCTCGTACAATCGTTTTTCCGAAACTTATTGAACTAATCGCTTAAAATAACACCGTTGAATTCGATTTTCAATTTCAATTCCAGAAATATAAACCTCGTATTTTTCCGATGCTTGAATCTCGTCAAAATTCGTCCCGTAAGCTTAACCGGTATCCGAAAACTGCCGGAAAAAATAAAATTCACTCTCTTTAAAAAAGTTCTTATTTTTCGATTTCGTCTCTGACGTGAAAACGTGGAATCGCAAAACTTCACTTTTGTAAAGTCTTGAAACCCTCGTTTTCAACTGATCGTGATCTTTTGTGCTCGTTGTAAACACCTCTCCGTTCAGATGACTTGTAATCTTGGTCGAATGACAATGTGTTCGAATGCCTCCTATTCGTGTATGATGAAATACTGGTCGAATGCCTCCTATTTGTGTATGATGAAATGTTGAACTATCTTATTCGTGTATGCACAAAACCCATTCGAACCAATCTATTCGTGTATGTAGGAAATTCATTCGAACTAACACCTAGAAAATTTTCAAGATTGGATTATCCTTTGACGTATTTGTGTAAATCACCATGTTCGATCAAGCCAAACTCAAGTTCGTGTCCCAACTTCCTATTCGTTTTAACACTTGTCCAAAATCAAGTTCTAATACACCTTTTTCCAATGTTCTCATTTGAATGTTTTTATTCAAATCATACACTTATCATTCGAATACTTTCATTAGACTTTATTTTCAACATACACGAATTATTCTTCACACGAATGAGAAACACACGAACAAGAAATGAACTGACACGAATAGGAATGTTATTCATGTTAGTTAAAAAGCTGGTCGAATTGAGCTATTTGTGTTAGTTAAATAAAACTGGTCGAATTGAGCTATTCGTGTGACTCTAGTCGAATTATCCTATTTGAACGGATCCTAGTCGAATCTCTAGTCGAACGAAGTGTTTTCGAGCACCCCGCTCTGATACCAATTGTTGGGTTTGATTAGTTTAGAGAGAGAAAGTTAATCTAGAGAGAGAAAGTAGATTTAGCATTAAGCTCCACAAGTTTACATTAATCACACGGCTTTGCAAAGACTTCCTAATTATTACAATTATGTCCCTAATAACAAATACAAATACAAATACAATGTTATAAATATTATATTCCTAACATATTATACTTGTAATTAACTATGATTTAAAGCAAAACACTTGATATTTCAATGAGTTTATACATGAATTTATTTTAATCATTTGTGATAAAATTTAAATAATAATTTATGATAAAACATTTGGTTTTTATAATAAACTCAATAGATAAACGTTAGTCCATAAACTTAATGCGTTGTTAATTATTGCTCAAAGTTATGAAATAAAATCAATTTTTAGTTATACTATTTCAATTTATAGTAAAATTTAAACAATAATTTATGTCAGAACCTTTAGTGGATCATATATTCTTAACCTTAATATATTGATGACATGATACTTATTACTAAAAATTGTAACATAAATCAATTTTTAAATTATTATAGATTTATGATAAATATTTCAAAAATAATTTATGATAAATCGGTCATACCCCGCTCAGACAAAAATAATGCACAAGAATATGGGACCGTCAAGTACCATAAAACAAGTATAAGAATCAAACACCTCTTGTAATTGATATAATAACCTCTTCCATCATAAACCTTTGTCTCCCAAAAAATTGTAGTCGTGCATGAAAATGACGGTGAAAGAGTCACAATTTCACAAACAAAATTTTGACAGTGCAAGTCCATGAGAATAGGTACTTAATGTGAAGGTTCCATATTTAGTTGCAAGCTTTATCGACGTTTCCTCAATGATCATGGTGTAGGACATGCCACTGGTATCCTATTGTTTACATTTATAAAGAATTTGAGTCACTCCTTTGATGAGTTAAAGATATGACGAAACCAGTAAACCTCGATTATATTAGAAAGGTTGTCTAATCGAAAATGACACTTGACATGAGACAAATCCTTCCTCTCAATTGCATATGAACCTCCTTCCAATTTTTAAGGCTTACGACATCTTTATCATGAATTTGTGAATGGAGTATGAGTCTAAAATTTGACCCCATGACCCTATGCTCTAATGTAAAATTCTTTCTTTTCTTGTTAGCATCCAATAAGTAAAAACGACACAAAATTTAAACATAACATGAAACATTGTATGATATACACTTTTCATCCATCTACTATTTGAAAGTTCTTTCATAGACAAACTGTTACATATAATACTATCAAAAATAGATTTAATACTATTAATCCCTTAAATAACAATGAAATATATATTATACTTTAAAGCTTTATTAAAGAACCTTTGTGTTTTCACTTTGTCTTTAAACTTTGAAATAATTAGACTGTCTAATAAACATCATATAAATTCTAAGTTAAAAAGTGGCTCTTATAACTAAAATGTTGCTTTTCTAATAAACTAGGACAAAATTAATTATTACAAAAGAATACCACTCCTTAATATTGTTTTTATAGGTTTTGATAACGACAATCTTATAACAAACTTTCAATTTCTTTTTGAAAAGTTAAGTTTTAAATTAATCATACAATTATCCACCTTTTACATTTTTTGTTGGCTGTAATCCACAAACTCTAAATAGTAAGCTAACTCACAAACTCATTTGGTAAAAAGTACTATAATTGTAATCTAAAAAAGAAACTCCATAAAATTATTTCATCATTTGTATATAACCTTTGCTTTAACATTTTTCGTTGATACAAACCCTATTTTTCAAACATATTAACCTCTAGATAATGAGATAACTCGCATACCATTACGCTACAAACTTATTTCGTAAAAAGAACTGATAATTGTAATCTAAAAAAGAAACTCCATAAAAATTATTTCATCATTTGTATATAACCTTTGCTTTAATATTTTTGGTTGATACAAACCCTATTTTTCAAACATATTACTCGATTAGAAGATTATAGGATTGGAAGAAGAAAAAACTTAATTAAATACAAATGAGATATGTCTTAAAAGTTTTGGGACTTGAAACACTTGGTTTATTGGTCTTATCGTCGAGCAAGCATTGTAACCGAGATATGTCTAAATGGAACCTAACCGTGACTTAATGTTTCCATGAAATTTGTATTTTTCATTCTTCATTCAACCATATCTTCTCGTATGTCTAATCTGAATCAATATTTTTAAATTATTCCACAATATGTTAGGTATATTAGATTAGTTTTATCGACACCAGAAAAAGCAAGTGTATATGGTAAACCCCATTTGCTCTATGTTTAAATGTTCTTCTAAACTGTAAACATAAACGATAAGATTAGATTGATTCAAATGTTGTATTGATAAGATCCAAGATTTTAGGATCTATAGTTAGCCTTATCATGTAATCTTATTGTGTATAAATATATGTGAAACCCATAAGGGATCTTTACCCCAAAACATTACGTTTAACTTGGTATCACAGCCACAGATCCAAACTCGCTTCAAAACTCCCTACCCCTCTTCTCTGCGGCTCTCTTGGCTCTCTTCCAAAAGAGTATCCCTAATTTTTTTTTTTTTTTTTTTTTTATTTTATTTATTGTCCTCTTAAACATGTCTGCTCCTGTCAAGTCATCCACCATCGCTACAGCGATTTCATGCAAACTTACTCGCACTAATTTTCTGTTGTGGAAAGCTCAGGTCGTACCAATTCTAAAAGGTGTCCATCTCTTTGGGCATCTTGACGGTACTACTCCTGCCCCAACAGCTACATTGATCACAGGAACCGGAGATGCTGCGAGAGAGTCACCAAATCCCGAGTATAATACTTGGGTTATTCAAGATCAAGCCATTATTGGAGGCCTTCTATCTTCGGTTACAGAGGAGGTTTTGCCTCAATTGATTCGATGCACCACTACTGCCAATGAGCTATGGAAATCCCTTCAAACAATGTTCTCTGCCCAGCACAAAGGGAATGCTATTCAGATCCGCACCCAACTCTCCAATACTCGAAAAGGAGATATGACAGCAGCAGAGTATTATCAAAAGATGACAGGTTTTGCTGATACCATGGCCAACATAGGTCAGCCGATGACTGATGAAGAAGTTATTGGGTATATCCTAGCCGGTTTGGGGCCAGGACACGGTGATCTCTTCACCGCAATTACAATTGTAAGTAATGAACGTACAATTACCCTTCCTGAGTTTTATTCCTATCTAATTGCACATGAAGCTCAAGCATCTTCTATGGGTTCTACCCCTGTCGAGTTTGCCTCATCAGCCAATAATGCTACTCGACGAGAAACAAACACACCTCGTCGCAATTTCAACAACAATCACAGTGGGATCAATCATTCAAATAACAATCACACAAAAAATTACCGAGGAGGAGGTAATAATCGAGGACGAGGCCGTGGACGAGGAAGGAACTATGGAAACCTGCCATGTCAGGTTTGTGGCATACCTGGTCATACAGCTTTAACATGTCGAAATAGGTTTAATCATGCGTACCAAGCTGAAGAGTACCGCGGAGGAAATAGTGCAACCACAGGAGGGTACAACCCTGAAACAGCATGGTATCTTGATACCGGGGCAACAGATCATCTTACAAATGATCTCGATCGATTGACTGTTCAAGAACGATACCATGGAAAGGACCAGGTTCAGGTGGCCAATGGTGCAGGTTTGTCAATTTCACATATTGGTCATTCTATTATTCCCGGTTTAACTCGACCTCTTACTCTCAAAAACGTGTTATATGTTCCAAAAATTAATCGACATCTTCTTTCTGCCTCTCGTCTTTTATTTGATAATGACGTTTTTATTGAACTTTACCGCAATGTGTTTTTTGTTAAGGACTTGGTCACGAAGAAAACGCTCCTCCTCGGTAAACGACAAGGAGGCCTCTATCCGGTGCCTGTTGATCGCTCCACAAGTCCTTCTCATTCAGCATCTTCTAGTGTCAAAGTCTCTCCATCCCAGTGGCATCGGCGTCTTGGCCATCCTACATCAACAATTACCAAGTCTATTTTGAAGTCAAATAATTTAGAGTCTTCTTTTAATCGTGAGTCACATGTCTGTGATGCGTGTCAGTGTGCAAAAAGTCACCAGCTTCCATACACTAGTTCAACTCGAGTCACCACCACTCCACTTGAGCTTGTTCATACTGATGTTTGGGGACCTGCTCAAGTGTCTAGTGGTGGTTTTAAGTATTATGTTAGTTTTCTAGATGATTTTAGTCGTTATAGTTGGATTTACCTTATTAAAAATAAATCTGATGTTGAGCAAATTTTTTACAACTTTCAAAATCATGTTGAGCGATTGTTAAATGCAAAAATTCGTACAGTGCAATCTGACTGGGGAGGTGAGTACCGTAGGCTTCACACTTATTTTCAAACCCACGGTATCACTCACCGGGTCTCGTGCCCTCACACTTCATCCCAAAACGGTATAGCGGAACGTAAACACCGCCATATTGTAGAGACCGGTTTGGCTCTACTTGCTCATTCGTCACTTCCACTTCGTTTTTGGGATGAGGCTTTCCTTACTGCTTGTTATCTTATTAACCGCATGCCCACTCGTCTTTTAAACAATGTGTCCCCTATCACACGCTTATTAAATATCTCTCCTGATTATACCTTCTTGCGTACCTTTGGCTGTGCGTGCTGGCCTTGCCTGCGAAAATATAACAATCACAAACTTGAGTTTCGGTCTAAAATGTGTGTATTTCTTGGTTATAGTTCCATGCATAAGGGGTACAAGTGTCTTGACAAAAGTACTGGCCGCATTTATATATCTCGTGATGTTGTGTTTGATGAGTCGTGTTTCCCATTTGGTACTTCCTCTTCGTCATCATTAATTGATGCATCGAAATTTGTTTCTTTTCCTCAGAGAGAACCGGCAATATTGAATGATCATATGTCTAATTATGACCTGTCATTATTATTTAACACTTCTAATGCAGCTGCAGCATCTCAACCTTCAAGACCTGCTTCAATTGTCGGCTTACCAAACATAGGTGTACAAGATTCAGCTACCTCTGCTCCTTTAGTACCCACCGCTGAACTTGCTCCTCAAGCACAACCGGATTTGCAGCCTCCTATTCATGATCCACCTGGTGATAATGCAAACATTGTCGATCCCACAGCCCCATTCACACCCGCTGCTGTTGCTGAGCCTGTTGCTGCCATTCCTAATGATCCACCTGGTGTGCTTACTCGTGGTCGGGATGGGAAGAGTTTTCCCAGAAAATTCACTGATGGTACATTTCGCTATGACCCGCAAAAACGGGCTTTCTTTGTTGAGCCTACTTCTTATCGATTGGCTCTTGCTGATAAGGCATGGCGCACAGCTATGGAGGCTGAATTTGATGCCCTTCAAAAGAACAACACGTGGACCCTTGTTCCCCGACCTCCCGGTATTAATATTGTTGGTTGTAAATGGGTGTTTAAACTCAAACAACATCCTGATGGCTCTATTGATAAACACAAGGCTAGATTAGTTGCCCGCGGCTTCACTCAACAGCATGGCGTTGACTACCAAGACACATTCAGCCCCGTTGTCAAACCAGTAACTGTGCGTCTCATTTTATCACTTGCTGTTTCTCGTGGCTGGCCCCTCCGCCAGATCGATATTAATAATGCTTTTCTCCACGGGCACTTAAATGAGGATGTTTACATGTCTCAACCGCCGGGCTTTGAAGATTCTACTCGATCCTCGTTTGTCTGCAAATTGAATAAAGCACTTTATGGTCTAAAGCAGTCTCCTCGAGCCTGGTTCTCCCGGCTTAGTGATAAACTACATGAGCTTGGTTTCTCCTCCTCGAAAGCCGATACCTCCCTCTTTCTGTTCCAAGACAGTACTGTTACTCTTTATATGCTTGTTTATGTCGACGATATCGTCATTACTGGCTCCTCTCCGACTGCCATTGATCGCTTGATTCGTGTTCTTTCTACTTCGTTCCCTATTAAAGACCTTGGGCAGCTCCGCTATTTTTTGGGAATTGAGGTACTTCACAATTCAGGGGGAATCTCTCTTGTCCAACATAAATATGCGACTGATCTACTTCAACGGGCAAACATGATGAATTGTAAAAGTGTCTCAACTCCCATGTCAGTCACAGAAAAACTTTATCTTGAGTCGGGAACACCTCTTAATGATGATGATGTTTTTAAGTACAGGAGTTTAGTGGGAGGTTTGCAATATCTTACTTTGACAAGACCCGATATCTCCTTTGCAGTTAATAAAGTTTGTCAATATTTATCAAAACCCACCAATGTTCATATGGAGGCAGTGAAACGAATTTTACGATATGTGAAAGGATCTGTCACAACGGGTATACATTTTCAAAAGTCCAAGTCCACACTTCTAAGTATTTTTACAGATGCAGATTGGGCAGGATGCTTGGATAATCGGCGATCAACTGGCGGTTTTGCAGTGTTTTTAGGTCCAAATCTTATTTCGTGGAGCTCAAGAAAACAACCCACTGTATCAAGGTCGAGCACGGAAGCTGAATATAAGGCTTTAGCAAATGGAACAGCAGAAACTATATGGATTCAATCCTTGCTCAAAGAGTTAGGGGTACATCAGTCACGACCACCAGTGCTGTGGTGTGACAATTTAGGAGCGACATACTTGACAGCAAACCCGATTTTTCATGCTCGAACAAAACACATAGAGGTTGATTTTCATTTTGTCAGAGAAAAGGTGGCGATAGGTGCTCTTGATGTTCGATTTATATCTTCCAATGATCAAGTAGCTGATGGGTTTACAAAACCAGCAACTCGGTATATGCTCGATCGTTTAAAGCACAATCTCAACCTTGTCACGGTTAAGATTGAGGGGGAATGTAAACATAAACGATAAGATTAGATTGATTCAAATGTTGTATTGATAAGATCCAAGATTTTAGGATCTATAGTTAGCCTTATCATGTAATCTTATTGTGTATAAATATATGTGAAACCCATAAGGGATCTTTACCCCAAAACATTACGTTTAACTTAAACATTAACCGAAAATGAAGAACAAGAAGATTGTAAGCTAAAAACACTTAAAACCCCATATAATATTTACTAATTAAGGGTGTGTTTGGAGTTAAGCTGATAGTTTTTGATAAGTTACTTCATAAGCTTTGCTTGGTTTGAGGAGCTTATGAAATAAAAAAGCCTCGATAAGCCAAAAAACTATAAGTCACATGAAGTAGTTTATGAACAGGGTTGGAGCTTATGGTAAACAAAATGACATAAATACCATTCATTTTAATTAAAACATATTTTTTATGTCTTTTTACTCTAATAAACTTCAGCTCTAACTACTTAACAAACATGTTTTTCATCTTTATATATAAGCTCCAGTCCCGACCATAAGCTCGAGCTCAAACTCTAACATAAGTCTAAGTTTAAGCTCTAGCTCCAGTTAGGCCTGTGTAGAGTGGTCGGGGCGGGACTGTTAGAGCCGAAAAATCTAGACCGAAAACCGGACCTTTTAGTATCGTTCCAGATCAGGTGGACGGTTTTCGGCGGTTCACGTCTAGTGGTTGGTAATGGTACTCTACAAATTCAAAAGAAGAAAAAAAATTCTTTAAAACTGAATTTATGTTGCTATATATGAAAGAAAATAGTTAAAAATCGAGCAAACCAACGTTATAATTAAAATCAAATGTATAAACTTGTTGTATTTCGATCATACAATGAAGAATTGTTTTCGATTTGATGATGCTGATTATGGATGGAAACGATTTGTCGATGATGACGATGGTTGCACGTTGTTGTGTGTTTTCTAAAATTTGATTAGAAATTAGGCTTTCCTATTTGGAAGTATGGTTAAATGGGATTTTATTAACAATGTTTTATTAAATAAATGTTGCGTCAAAATTTTAATCAAATCTTCAAGTGGTGGAGTGGTAAAACATCTTTCAATTTAGTAGGGCAACCCAAGTTCGAATCGAATATCCAGGCTAGTCGGATATACCCGATTTTAATCGGGTTCGGACCGTACAGACTCAATAGCCGAAATATCCTTAAAACCAAACCTGAAGATCGGACCGAAATTTATTATGCATGTCGATTCTGTCCAGATCGGGTTAAAAACGAATTGGCCCGTTTCCGTTTAGGCATAGCTCCAGCTATTTACTATGTATATGTATATCTTTACAATATTATTTTCTTTAAACTCTTAATCTCTTAAATTTTAAGTAATTGAAATTACTTTTCTACCATTTTTATACCACTCACAACATATTATCATTTAAAACATCTTATTACAATTAATGTTAATTAATATATTTACTATATTATAAAGCATTTCCCTTAAACTCTTAATCTCTTAAATTTTAAGTAATTGAAATTACTTTTCTACCCTTTTTATACCACTCACAACATATTATCATTTAAAACATCTTATTACAATTAATGTTAATTAATAAAATGGCAACAATAAAAATTTAATAAAAAGGAAAGAAAACATAGTTTAAGCATCTTTACTATATTATAAAACATTTCTCTTAAACTCTTAATCTTTTAAATTTTAAGTAATTGAAATTACTTTTCTACCCTTTTTATACCACTCACAACATATTATCATTTAAAACATCCTATTACAATTAATGTTAATTAATATCTTTACTATATTATAAAGCATTTTCCTTAAACTCTTAATCTCTTGAATTTTAAGTAATTGAAATTATTTTTCTACCCTTTTTATACCACTCACAACATATTATCATTTAAAACATCTTATTACAATTAATGTTAATTAATAAAATGACAACAATATAAATTTACTAAAAGGGAAAGAAAACATAGTTTAAGCATCTAGACTATCATGTCTTTAATTACCAGAATAACTATCTCGTTTTCATAAGTAAGGCATCAGTATAATTACATGATTTTTAGTCATATGAAATTTGATTATTTCATTTTGGTCCAAGCAAGTCTAATCAACAGAAAATAATTGTGATTTTGGGAATTTGCTCTATTGGAACTAAGCTTCTCTAAAAAAAAAGTATGATTTTCAATAATTGGGATTTGAAGTTTATTGATGCATTTTGTTTGAAGTCCTCCAACAATGGTTTTCTGCTTGAAATCTTTTGCATTTTGTAAAAGGCTAAGAGCTCTCAAAATTACAAGCACCATTCTATGTATTCATCATTTCATTAATTTATTTTGAATGTATGTACCCGTACATTGTTTTGCATTGTATGTCATCAGTTATTGTAATTTTTGGTATAGTTCATCTATACTTTTTCAATCAATATACATAACCTTTATTGTTTAAAAAAAGAAAAAATAACTAGAATACTCTAATAACTATTAGACATTTTCTTTCATATAATAAAACTTTTTATATTTTGTTAAAAACATTATTGATATATTGATTAAGGAATTTATGATTGGAAACAGAAAATCCTATATAAGTCCATGCCATAATTAACGATACTTATTTTTAAACAAAATGGGACAAATGTTTGGGTCAAATTCATAAATAATTTTGATTACAAACTCTACGAAAATCAATAAAGCTTGAGAGAGTATGGAAAGTCGAAAGAGGTTCAACTTGAAAATTTGTGAAAATGATAACTAGGATTTTTTTTTGTTTCTTTTTAACTTTTTATAATAATAATATCATTTAAATACAATGTTGATTAATAAGTTTGGTGATTTTGGTTTGATTGTGAAAAGATCATTTCTTGTGTATGAGTGTCTCTCCATTATTTTTTGTATTTTTTTTCTTGCAGTCAATTGATGTCTTCCGAAAATTGCAAGATTGTAGTAACCCATATTTCTACAAATTGAGAAAAAAATTTCAACAAGATAGTAAGTGAGTAGCTCGACAAAATGTTATCTATATTTCAATTTCAAGTTGTTGATTTTCTTTTTTAAGCACTAAGTGTAAAGGTTCATCTATTCACATTGTTTTGTAAATGGCAATGAAGATGTGCACTCGCCACTTATAGGTAGGAACTAGAACAATTCAAGTTGAAAACAAATTTTGTTCTTTTTAAAAGACCCAAACAAGTTCGATGGATTGACCTAAACACCTTTTATCCCTTATTGTTTGCAATTTACGTGTCAAAAAATCTATTTCTTTAACCCGTTTGACGAACTTACTAAAGATTATTTTTAGAAATTATTTGGATGCATGGTGCTTATAGACTTAAAGAGAATAAATTATTCATTAACATTCTCTTTCAGTTGTGTTGGAGTTGTTGAGGTATGATCAAGACGAGACGTAAACACGGGCTTTAACATTAATATTTAATTTTTTACTGCAACGTTAAATTTGCCCAAATTAAACGTTACATTTTTATAGTATGGTTTGGTGTAACATTAGCAAGATATAGGGTTAATATTTTTCTATTGGTGTAGATGACGTGTCTCATCTTTTATGAATTCAAACTCCCAAAAGTAGATGGTGTGCCCAACTTTTATGAATTTGAATTCTCAAAAGTAGATGATGGGTGACAAACACATATAAACGATGAAAAAAATAGTTTTGACATAATAAAACACTATATAAAATCTTTTTCATAAATCAAATTTGTGAGCAAGATATTGTGCAATTCAAAATAAACTATGTAAACAATAACACCAATGCGTAAAGCCACAACACTACCCCATAAAAAAAAAAATACTCAAATCAACATGTGCCCAACCACCAACGGCAATACTCCGAACAACAATGTTTAAAACAACATAAACAGTGTTTCCTTGAATATTACACATAACTACGTAAACTATATTATGAGGAAGATCTATATGTCGTTTTATGGAGAGAGATATCCCGTGTAAATACAAATGTAGTGAAGGTGTAAAAAAATATAAATGGGACATAGTATACATCTTAAATATGGTTAATTTTTTTAATAGATTTTGTATTTAGTGTATATTTATGAATTGCAACGTTGAGTGAATATTTCTTGGAGGAATATACGGAGTTGACAGAATGAGTTTGTTAAGATCTTTTTCTCCGGTATTATAACTCCTTAAAAAATAATTTATATATATAATATATTATAAAAATAGAAATGGCATATATGTATTTACTTAGATTAGATATAGATTTAGATTGAAATAGTCGAATGATAATATGCGACTGTCGGCCAATTACTACACCATCATACGCCAACTGGCAATCACACCTTTCGCCGACGCCCAATTTAGGTTCCCATTTTGGTTTAAAATTCAGTTTAACGAATGAAATTAGTCAATGTAATAATATGTCATCAACTCATTTGAGCATGACCATGTAAACGTTGGTTATAATTACTAAGCTTTCTAGTTACGCCATTGTTCGATCAAGAGTTTTGCAAACTATTAAGATTACCACGGTTAAGAATCTTATATCTTGATGGTCATTTTAATACTACATAAACTTTTATATAAACTCTTTCACAACAAGAAGAAGAAGAAAAGAAAAGAAAAGAAAAAAAGGTTTTTAAGATTCGATCTCACTACTTCCGGTACTTTTAACAAAATAAATTGTCGTACAAAAAATTTTGTAGCGTTTTAAAACCTTTGTTATCAAATAATAAAGCCAATAAGTAAAATCAATATTTAATTCGTAATTCATCAGAAAAACACTTATAATCAAAGGTGTAATCGAGTCGAGTCGAATACTACCAAGTTTGAACTCTACTCGACTAGAAAAACTCGGGCTCGAAACTCGACTTGATCGAATTTTATATTTCGAACTCGAACACAACTCGACTTCTAAAACTAGAGCTCGAAACTCGACTTGAGCTCGATAGATTATACATAACAAGCTCGTACTCGATAAAAAAAAAATTAAGATTAAACTTGACTCGACTCGTTTCATATGTATATAAGTATGATATATAAGTTATTTTATGTATATAACCTAAGCTCGATAAAGCTTGCGAGCTTCACGAGCCAAGTATTTTTGAGCTCGAACTCGACTCGAAAGTGGACTCGAATACCTCAAGCTTGACTCATTTAAGTCAAGTGGATTTCGAATACTTTATGAATCGAAGTTACTCGTCTCGTTTACGCGCCCCTACTTATAGTAATATAATTTGAACCCACTATTTTCTGTTATGTAGAGTGAATCATTTTGCCAAACTTGGGGGCCACATTTGAAAATAGAAACGGGACAATTCGTGCTTAATTGAATTTTCGTTCACCGATAATTGAATATTATATCTTTCAAATGACAAAAAAGAAAAGAAAAAGAAAAGAATAATAATTTTTCGCTAGAAAATATAACTGATCAAGATTTTTTATTAAACCATAAATTGTCATTTTTGTTTATTCATTAAGTTGTTTCAAAATTATAGTCCACTTTTTAATGCCAATGATCATAAAGTTTTTAAAAGATAGAAAACGATTTTTATGGGTTGCATGATGCAATAATTATAATTTTTTAAAGCGTATTAATTTTATCAGAAGTTAATAATTGTTGGATCTAGAAAATATATATTTTTGAAAAAAAGCCCCAACAACTCACCTATACTTTTGTAGAACATCAAATTAATCGGGTTACTTAAGTATACATACACTAATATAAATGCAACATAGTTTACCAATGCTTCATTTTACTTTTATCGATACCATGTAAAGAAAAAGTGTAAATTACAGAAATTGTTTATGTTGTAAGTCTAAATTGTTGATTTAATCTTTAAAATAATAAAATAATACTTTTAGTTCATATGTTCTAAGATGTTCAAATTTGTTCCTATTAGTTATATTTAACATATTTTCTGTTAAGTATTTTTTAATTTTGACATTTTTAGTCTATAACTTATAATTTAATTAATAAACAATAGCAATTTGTAATTCTATTAAGTTTATTTTTTTTATTTGAATCTATTTTTTCACATATTATTATTTTATTTCAATTTTGTTAACTTTTGCCTAAATTAAACGTAAAACACCTATTAAATATTTTTTAAAAGATGAAAATATATAAATTTTTAAAATGTTTTTCGAAGCTTTTGTAACTATTGTCACCACTATAGACGGAAAATAAAATTCAAAAACTTTTTCAATTAAAAAGAAATCCAAAAAACATTTTTAAAAAACGTGTTGAGTTTTGAAAAAATTATTTATAGGTGGTTATCACGTTCTCGCAACATTTATCATTCTTATTTTAACATAACGATATACTAATATTTTTGCCTCAATTAAAATTACTCATTTTTTTTTAATATTAAACTTGAACCACTATTAGAAATTCATGTCTAAACTTTAAACTTATCGACATATAAGTTTAAAAATATTTTTAAATGTACTTCAAAATACATGTTGATCTTCTAAATTTTAGTTAATGATATTATCTTTAATATCTCATGATATCGTGTCTATAACTATGTAATATTTTATATAATCTTTTTGTTATACTTTATTATATAAAAAAAAATATTACATAAATTATTAATTATATACAAATATCAACTTGTATAAGTTATATTTGGTATTCATAAGTTAAGATTCTTATTTTTGAGAAATAGACATAAAAAAAATATCTATATATAAATTTGGAGAAATTTAACTTTTAACGAAATAAATTATTAATTCGGGACTAAACTTGTCGAATTTAAAATATATTTAACAAAACGTTTGTTAAATTTAAATGATAGGAACGAAATTTGACAAAACCTTAGTCCATAAAAATTAAATATGTTGTTTTTTCAATTTATAGACGAAATCGACAATTTAAACACACCACATGAATGATATCTGTAATCTACCCAAAGAAATATGGGAAGATAGGTACCCTTAAATTTTTGTTTTTGGAAAAATATAATATATGATAGATTTATTTTTAGTGGTTTAAAGTGTGAATTTCAACAAAATTATAATAAAAAAAAGTAAACCCCACTTTCTGGAATATCACCAACCTTGTTCTGACTTCATTCTCATAACCGCGTTCGTATTCATGACTTAAAAACAGATCGTGCCAATTCTTCTTCTATATTAATTCATTTTAGTGCATATGGAAATGTGCAAAATATTATATTTTAATGTTTTGGAATTTTGTATTTTAGTCCCTAGACTTTAAGGAGTTAGCGGTTTTTCCCCCTAAACTTTAAAGACTTAGCGGTTTCCCCCCCTCAACTTTAAAAACTTTAACGCTTTTTCACCCTCAACTTTAAAAAATATAACGCTTTTTCACCCTAAACTTTAAACGACTTTTAGCTTTTCCTGTCTGCACTTTATATGTTTTTGCGTTTTTCCCCCCTCAGCTTTAAATAATACTTTTACGCTTTCTACCCCTCGGAATTTTATTTGGATTCAACTAATACGAACATCTACTCAGATTAATAATAAATAACGGCATCGTTTTAGCAAATAGCTACATTTATACTTCGATAAAAAGGTAAAAAAACAAAAACTCGAGTCGTTTCCGCTAGCGCTTTTACAAACATAAACGCCGGGAATTATAATAACAAAAACAGCCCTTTTGCTAAATGATGAATATCAACTGGTCCCTGCGTTATAGATCGATTGAATTACACTCACAAACAAATGCTTCAACCGACTCGTGCGAAGCACGAGCTTATCCCTAGTTTCTATTAAACCATTTTATTATATTATTACTATAATAAAAATAGCTCTATTTTTTAATAGTTTGTCAGTCAATGAATAGTTATCTTCCTATATAATATGTACAAAAAACGACCATTTTTTTTTAAGTTGTATCAATTAGTTATTTGAGTCAAATCATACCATTTACTTAATATAAATTAAATTATCATTATCATCAATAAATATTAGAATGCGCGAAAGAGCTTATTATAAATACAAGATATGATCATCTCAAATTCTCAACCCTTTATTAATAATTATTCATAATTTATATTTGTTTATTAGAAAAATGACTATTACAATGTAGATGTATTTGGAGTAACTAATTGAGTTTGAATTTATAAACAAAATTGAAGTTTATATATAAAAATAAAAAGTTTATTTGATAAATTAATTGAAGCTGAAATTTACATACACATTGTACATATGTGAAAAATATAAGAACGTATTAAAAATATTATATTTTATGAATATTAAAAGTATTTACCAAATTATTTTCATCAATAGCCCAAACCCTTTTGATAATGAAATTTTCTTCTTAGAGGCTCGCTAATATCTATAATAAGCCTTTTAAAAATTCTAACCAAACAAGATTTGTGGATGAAAACACAAGTTCAATCCTCAAAAGCTCTTATAAATCCCTATCATAACATACCGAAATACTAAACGTTCATACTTATTCTTAACGGGACTTAAGTATGTTACTTGAGTGAAACTAAAGGTATAGCGGATGATTTATTTGGTTACTTAATATCTTTTTTCAATGATATGATCACTTGTCGAAAGTATATTTAATTAGGATCTATACATAAACTTATATCAATTAAAATACAATCAATTATGAAATAGGTCCATATCATTCTTTTATGAATAAAGGTTTTTGCTTCAATGGACGAATTAGTTAGGGCTATACTTTTAGCTATGTCGATATCATATTCTATGTCACATTGAATTTTCTATATAGATTTTTATTTAGTTAAATTAAAAATAATAATAATAATAATAATAATAATAAATATAGTTAGGAAATGATATAATATAAAGAATGAAAATGAAAAGAAGTCCATGTTTGTGATGTGAAAATGCATTGGCCCCCATCTTTCCCTCACATGGTTAGCCTTTATGTGTGTGTGGATCAGACTTGGACTACGCACCCTAATTGATGTTGATATTATTAATTCATCAAAACCATTATTTATTTAATCTCATTATTATTATTATTATTATTATTATTATTATTATTATTATTATTATTTTATTTTAAACAACATTTTCATTCACTTCTTTCTTTCTTAGAATAAAATTCAATAATTAAAACCACCTTCTAGAATATCCTTACAAATTATCTCAAGAAAACAAAATATTAAGTATAAAACTACAAAGTCATTGATTAATAACGACGTCTTCTATGTTTCGTAACGTCGAGGTCACGCCATAGCGCGTTATTTAGAACATTTATATCACATAACTTATTTCTTCTTTTATTTGTCTGAAATTTGTAAACCCTTAACACTTGGTATTTCTAATGATAATGATATCAAAACGAAGTAGAGTTTAAAAATGTAATTTTTAGGGTTTTTATAAAAATATAGAAAATCACAAATGAAACTATGAACTTTTGTAATTCATCTATTAATATACATTTGATAGCAATAAACTTACTTAAAAACAACCTAAAAGGTACTTGGATGTGTTGGAAACTTAATTACTAATTTATACTCCAAAGGACTATATTATACTCAACGTAATGATGAATATGATTATTTAGACTCTAAAAGATCTAATTTGTTTAAATTTAAAAGGGTCACCTTTTTAAGATACAAGTATTTAATTTACTTTTAACGAGAACTATACATAACACAACGATGTAATAAAAATGGGAAAGCATCAACCGACGAGCCTTGCTAAACTGGATTGGGAAGGCGAATGATATCATAATTATATTTATATATAATCCTAACCGTTACTTTAAAATTATCATCTACAAAAAAGTTTAGGTATGAAGAAAAACTAAAAACAAGTTCACCATTCATCGATTTTGCATGGTTTTGATCGGTTTGTTAAGAGCAATGGCGGAAACAAATGGGACATGAGAGTGTCAGACCCCCTCTAATTGAATTTATTTATAAATAATTCCCAAATAATCTCGAATAATATATAAATCCCCGACATGGACTTATGGTTGTGCCTGGATTGAGAGTATTAGAGAGATGAGAATACGACTAATTTAACTCGTAGCTCCTTGGTTGATCTAACCAGTTTGGTCCAATTTTAAAGATAGAGATATAAGCATAGCTATGTGTAGCATTTATTATAACTAATCATATGTTATTTTAATCCATAACTTTTTGAGATTAAGAATCATAATTTTGATAGAAAAAAAAGAAAAAAAAAAAGATGGGCTAACAGTATCAGCTTTATGGGCTCTGCTTATTAGGCCATTTGCATTTTAATTAATAAAAAATATTTCTTATTAATTAAACTTGAGCAAATTTAAGTTTTCCAGCCCAAGACATACAGCAAGAGTTTTACAAATTAAACCCCAACTTTGTTTAATAGAAATCCAAACATCAACCACTTGACTCGAACCTTTAAGGTTAACAATAACATGATTTAGGTCGTTGGACCGATATATCTGACGAGTTTATACCGCGTGTATTTAAACTTAAAACCTTCGTTTTTGTTTCTTACCAAAATCTGAAATGTTGCCTACTAACCAGTCAATGTATGGGATGATGGATGCACTGTTTGTTAAACTACCTAGTCCTTAAATGGTAGTTTTACCTTAGGTCGCCCACTATGACATCTTTCTTTATGTTAAATGGCAACTTTGTTGGGGAGACGAACAGCACACGATTACCAATGTCAACCGTTTACTTGGGGCAAACCCTTTATGTTTAACAACAGAAGACTGAAGATGTTTCTTACACAAAAAGTATAACAAATTACGTGAGTAATTCACTCGGAAAAAAACCCTGAAGACATTTGTTTGACAGATGCACAATTTAACAGTATCACACATCCACGAAGAAGCAAATTCGCATGCCAACGACAAAACTTAAACAAACTAGAATTGACCATGTTGTTGTCCAACCACATAAAAAAACAGTTTGATATAGATTTTACTGCTAAATTCAAAAATACAAAACAAAATCAGTAATCTACAGGTGGAAATGGAAGTGGAAGTAGATGATATGTGAGACCTTATTGTCTTCCAACCAAATCATGCATCTTTTAATCAAATATCAGATTTTTTAATCATCAAAAACACCGGAAAATATTACTAATATTAAACACAAACAACATGCATAAAATAGGCTTCTTCTTCATCCTCTTTTTCTTCGGGTACTTTAATCCTTGTACTTCATGTCAGCCAATGAGAACCCGGGCATGTCAAAAGAACCAGAAAACTTCTCAACATCAGCCTTGAGTGCTTCGATATCCTTGTTGTTTACCAAACCCTTGTTAAAATCCTTCAATAGTTTACCGAACTCCTTCTGGATGCTTAAGGTGATTTGAATTGAACGGTGAAGGAACTCTCCAATTTGCTCAAAATCCTTCTCAACAAGACCCCTGGAAGTCATGGCAGGTGTACCTATTCAAACACCATTGAAAATTTTAGAAACATTAAAAATGACATTCCAAATAAAATGCGAATAATTGAAGATTGAAGTAACGAAAGCATACCAATACGAACACCTCCTGGAGCCAAAGCACTGCTGTCACCAAACACAGCATTCTTGTTAACAGTGATGTTTGCAAGATCGCAAAGCTTCTCAACCTTGTTGCCTGCCAAAAAGAAACGAAATTTATTAATCTATAACTCCATATAGCGGTTGGGTATGAGCAATATATCCATCATTAGCCATGGCTCATGGGTCCTTACCGGTCAAACCAAGAGGGCGAAGATCCCACAACACAAGATGGTTTTCAGTTCCACCAGTGACAAGCTTGTAGTCTTTGCTCATCAAGTAGTTACCAAGGGCAACAGCATTGGCTCTAACTTGCTTAGCATAAGCCTTGAAGCCGGGAGTCATAACTTGTTTCAATGCAACAGCAAGTGCACCGATCTGGTGGTTGTGTGGACCACCCTGAAGAGCTGGGAAAACAGCAAAATTGATCTTGTCTTCAAAATCATAAACAGCATCTGCTGCTTGACCCTTCTTTGCTGGTTTTGGTCCCTTGCGGTAGAAGATCATACCGGCTCTTGGTCCCCTTAGACTCTTGTGGGTAGTGGTTGTGACCACATCACAGAACTCAAACGGATTCGCTGCTTCCTATCAAATCCGAAATTAATCTTTATAAGATAACCAAACAGGAAGACCAAAATTTGATTTTGATATAAGATAACGATATGTGAAGATATGTATGTATTGATCTTAAATCCTAAATGCAGATCATGTTCATCTAACTTTTAAATCAAATGTTTTAAATCCTATATGCAGCACCATATTCATTTCCATGGCCATGGTTACTATTATTCAGCTCAAAAGATTTTTCAAGTTTAGAAATGACGATTAATAAGTAAAACAAATTCAACTTTCTAAATCTATAGATCTAATCATTTTCCAGCTACACATATATAAATCAAAATCTGGGTAATTAAATACTTACTGGGCTAGTCGGCTTAAGACAATTATCAAATTCAGATCTTCAGATCTGTATCGATTTCAAACCCTAAATGTGGATCATATCCTATTGACAGTAATGTGCAACTAAATGAAGCTTCTAAAATCCGTTTGACAATTATGTAGCTAATGTTCATTTCAATCGTATATAATTTATTTTCTAGCAAGTTTCTAATAACACAGTTAGCACAAACTACTCGAAATAGTACAATATAAACTACGATCTACAGATCTGTATCGGGTCACATTTCATCAGAAACGCAGCATCCTAATCACAGTAATGTACATTTAGGCATAGATATCTAGAAATATAATGAAGAATGACAGTATACCTGAGCAGCAACAAGGCCACTGATATGAGCCATATCACAAAGCATAAGAGCACCGCATTTATCAGCAATAGATCGAATCCTCTGATAATCCCAATCTCTAGGATAAGCACTGCCCCCACAAATAATCAACTTAGGTCTAAAATCCAAAGCCTTCTCTTCCATTTTCTCATAATCGATAAACCCGGTAGTCGAATTCACCTTATAAGGCAAACTCTCGAAGTAAATCGAAGTAGCCGAGATTTTCTTCCCACCAGAAGTATAATACCCATGAGTCAAATGTCCACCAGACGGTAAATCTAGACCCATAATCCTGTCATGAGGGTTCAACAACGCGGTATACGCAGCGAAATTAGCGGGCGACCCCGAATAAGGTTGAACATTTACCCCCCACTCAGATGGGTCAAGACGGTACGCCTGCAACGCCCGGCTACGGCAGAGGTTTTCGATTTGGTCAATGTACTCGTTGCCTCCGTAGTAACGGTTACCGGGCATGCCTTCCGAGTATTTGTTGGTTAAAGGGCTGCCTAATGCTTGGATGACGGCGAATGAGGTGAAATTCTCGGAGGCGATGAGTTCGATTCCTCGGCATTGGCGGCGTTTTTCTTTTTCGATTAGGTCGAAGATTTCGGGATCGGCGGCGTCTAGAGAGGTGTTGCCCCAAACGTCGACGGGATCCATGGTGGAATAGGGTGGTGTAGAGTGGATGGAGTAAAGAGAGAGAAGTTGTTTGGTGGTGGTAGTTCGAGGTTTTTTGGAAATGAGAGGAGGGTTTTAATAGGCAAATGAAGGTTTGGAAAATTGCAGTTTTTACCCTTTAGGTTTTTGGATCTTTTGATTTTATCCGCTTTTACTTTTTAAATTTGTGATTTTGTTTTAACATCTAAGATAGGACGTCGGTCGTTAAATAACTTATGTTTCATAATCTTAATCCTTTTCCGGTTTATAAACTTACTATTCATGTTTAAGTTAATATAAGATAATGAATTATAAAACAAATATAAAAGCCAAATTATAAAACATAACTTAAAACATATAAAATCATAAACCTCAAAAATAGGCTAAACAAACACCTCTAAAAGAACAAGTTTTCTAAAACCACCTAATGATAACCTAAAATAGATCCATCATTTGTTGTCAACTCATCATTATATCAGCATAAATTAAAACTGATTGAAACCGACCGACTATTATCAACAATGAATTTTCACTTAATATTTCTAAACTCATACATTATTTACTGAACTTAATACACACATACACGAGCATTGTTTTCTTATTAATCCGACCCACCTGCTCGTTACGTAACTAGTCACTAAACATACTAAAACCAACCGACGATATAGTGGGAGTGGTGTCGGTAACCTGACACGCATCGTTGGTGTAACCGATGACCCGTTGTGAGTGTTCTAATAAGTGTTAATGAATTAATATGTATGTTGATATTTATTGAAATTTAACCTTTTTTATATAACAAGAAACGTATTTGATCAACGTTTTCTTTTATTTACTTTACATTTGATTAGATGCTATTTTGGTTTCACAAAACTTTAATATAATATATATATATATATATATATATATAGAATGGTTCATGCGAGAACTCTTTTCTTTACGAAAACTGCGATAACTTTCATAAAAAATATTAAATCATGTTTCACTTTATTTATTCACATGTAAACTCTTTTGGAAATTAAAAATCAAGTAAATATAAACGTAAAAAACTAAAAAAAAAATCATATAAAATAACGTAAAATTTTTTTTTTTATATATAAATACTCATTTTTTGAAAAAATACGTTCACATGTGAACAATTCTAAATACGTGTGATTTTATACATTTAAAAAAAAAAATTATTTATATTTTACTAGATATTTAACATTCGATAGTTTTTACATGTTAATGGAGATAGTTACATGTTAATTGACAATTTTTTTTAAAGTATTCATAGTTTTTACAGAAATAAGAGTTTTTGCATCAATTGCTTTAAAAAGTTTGTTTTGCACATATACGGGTGATTTTGATTTAAGATAATTGATTTCCATACATTTGATTTTAAATTCAATAATAATAAGGATTAAGGTTACTTTTAGTAATTTTATATTTGGCAATAGTGTTGGTGAGTGGGTGCCCTCGTGTAGCGTTGGTGGCGGAGTATTGTATATTGGGGATTGGTGAGTGATACATATTTATTTGTTTAACTTTAAAAAAAAAGATGTCGTTATCATGTTATCACGTATGATTGTTAGGTGAGACATTCAAGTTTCCTTCTTTATAAAAATGACACCAAAGTATGTTAAAATACTTGCTATGGTATTGTTAAAATTGTGTCCGTCAAATCATTTCAAGTTTCTCTAGTTTTTCGTATTTGCTAGGTTTTGATGGTTGACATGTATTTACATAGTTTACAAATATCCGTAACAAATGTTACATGTGATGTATGTAACTTAGTTAAATCTTGAACTCTAATAAACATGGAAAGATGGTTGTTAGTGAGTGGTGGCATAGGTAGCCGACGACAAGGATTTTGGGGCAAAAATGAAAAGATGTTAACTACTCGAAACATATGTAACAATTGACAAATCTTGTTACGTTTACCATGCATTCGGTTTTAGATAATTTTTATAAAACTTAGCTATCAATTTGTGTGTCTAATTGGCCAACATAGCAAGCCTGATTTAGATTTAATTGTTGAATGTAACAAGTGAAAATAGTGATTTTCATGATGAGTTGGTAGAGAGTTGCCATATTTTAGATAATTACAACTTGAGAGACTTGCTCATAGTTGGTGAGTGGGTTGGTGAAAAGGGCACAATGGTCTTTCAACCTCCTTGTTGCTTATGTTTGTATCATCATGTTGGATAATGAAGTAAAGTATAAAGTCAATAGTTGCTTGAATTGGCTACGAATTTCCATTTTGCCCCTCAACAACTCTATCCCTAGAATAAAAAACTATGATTTAGTTACCTCGACTTTAAAGTAGTCTAGGTAAAAAGGAAAAGAGTTAATAGTATATAGTTAGTTTTTATGATTTGCAGAAATTTCATAAGTCATTTCTAAGGTTTGAATTTTGTTGCGTGAATAATCCCTAATATAGATGGACTTTTAAGTTTTCATTAGTGTGTCTTATTTTATTACATAAATCGTTCTTAATTGTTAAACTTAACAATTTTCATGTTAAAAATCATCATTTCAAATCCACAGTCACCTCCCTTACCATCACCAAATCCATTTTCTCTCTCTACACCCAATTTACCCTAATTACTTTCACTCATTCCTCTGCCCCAATCCCAATCTTCAATTCTTCCCACCGGAAATCCAATCGTCACCGTCCCCGTCACCGTCACTATCATCTCCGGCGATGAATCCACACACATAAATAACATAACCTTCAAAGTTGTTCTAATATATAAATAAGTGACTATCATCTCCGATAATTGAAAACCCATATCACTATCATTATTATTATTATCATCTTCAGAAGAAACCATATCTTATAATCAAATCAAAGATTCAAAAACTTACTGTAAGATTAAAAAGAAAGAATAATAACAAGAGAATAGATATATAATATAAGGGTTTTTCTATCATGTGCCCTTAGGCACATGATAACAATCATTTATTAATATTAAAAGTACCATTAAAAGTATCAAAGTTAAGAAACCAAGAAGAAAATGGTACTTTTAATGGTACTTTTAATATTAATAAATGATTGTTAACATGTACCCTAGGGCACAAGTTAGAAAAACCCTTTAATTACTTCTTCAGGAGGAAGACGAAACAGTTGCTGATACTCTTCATTTCTCAACGACGGCTGAAAAACACAAATCAACGATCACATTAAACAAAATCAAACAATCACAATCAGTCAAATAGTCAACATGATCATCAATCCCATCAATAAGCTTAACTGCACCTGAAAATCGAGTTGTCTAGAAGATCTCGGCGACGAACCAGAGAAATCAACCGGATCTACTAACCCCGCGGATGACGAACCGTGAACCGGCGGCGACGTTTCCTCGACGGCGGTTGTATGATCAAGAGAGCTCGTTTTCGGTGATTTATCCATTATTTGTTTATTCTGAGTTTAGATAATTTGGACCTGGAAATAATGATAATACTTCATCGACATACTTGTAAAATACTTTAACATCTATATTCTTATTTTTATCTTATATTACTTTATTTTTTTTAATAATCTAACTTTTATTTGTTTAATAAAGATAGTGACGGTGACGGCGACGATTGGATTTCTGGTAGGAAGAATTGAAGATTGGGATTGGGGCGGAAGGATGAGTTAGAGTAATTAGGGAAATTTGGGTGTAGAGAGAAAATGGATTTGGTGATCGGTCCTTCAGTTACGGTTCTCATCAATATGTTTTCCTGGAATGATCGATCCTTCAGTTACGGTTCTCATCATTTCCTCATGAATTCCGGACAGATGCCACTCAGCCTTAAGTTTCCAATGGGCAAAGTTATTTCCATTGAAAATGGGAATACCTTTTCCAGCCATAGCAGGTGTATTAGATGAAGATGATGACATTGTATTTGAGATTTATGTATTGATCGTTTAAGATTGGTAAATTTATTAAAATTTAAATCTTATTTGCTCTGATACCAGTTGTTAGGTCTCAATAAGATCCCAAATACTAGCTAATCAATTACAAATCAGTATTTAAACGTTAATTGTTACTAATCGATTAACACTCAGTTTCTTAGTTAATTATAGCGGAATTATAATAACAAAGTAACGAGAATAACACACAGTTGTATTGATCAGAAAAGTTCAACTGATTACAATGTTCAAGCTCACTATTTATACACAATAATAGTGAGCTTGATAAGTACGAATCCTAGAAAATCTTCTAAAAAGATAGAAGATTTAGTCTAACAAACTTACCTAAAATAAGGCACTACGTTTCATTATGGAGCTGAGTAGTCAGCTCCACAATGCCTTAGTTTCTTTTCGTCACTCAGACTCAAACTGTCACTCAGACTCAAAACTAAGACTTTAATAAACAAATTTATTAATTTGGGTTAAATCGTTGATTTTCCCAACAATATCCCCCTATCTGTTTAGATTAAAGTCTTTTACAATTGAACACATCAAAAACAAACACAAACTAAAAACATGTCAAAATAAAAACAGTTTGTGAATAAAACATTACTTTCTCCTCTTGGAAGCTTTCTTGGGCTTTAATGGTGCATCCCATGGTGTGGGATTCAATGCTTCCTTAGCCCACTCAATTCTCTCAGCTTTCCAACTCATTAGCTTCTCAATCTCAGGATCCGACTTGTTGAACAATTTTTGATAGTCTGTCTTAATCAGCTCCACCTTGTCCACTAATGTCTCCATTTCTTCAATTCTTCTCAAGTTATTAAATAACCAGCTGATCAGCTTCAGGCGAAATGGCAGGCATTGGTCAGATTGACACTCATTCATCAGGGCAATGCAATGAAATATGGATGACTTGTTCAGACTGTCTTTTGATTGAAAGCATTCATCTCCCCTACAGTCCACATAAAACAAGCCCTCATATTGGTCAGTCTTAAGATATGTTCTTTCTTGAAAAATTAATCCTGAAGGGACTGGATGAAGATGGCTTGATTCTAATCCAAGTGATTTAGCCCCAGCTCTCACTCTATTGACTGTACAAAATTCCATGTAGTCTTCCTCCGAGATCAGCTTCAGCATATAAGCGACATTCACATTTGAGACTGCTTCCCTTTTTACAGTAAGCCTATGTTCAATGTTATTTATTCTTGAACTGAGACTGGCAATTCTCTTCCATTCTTCCCATCCCAATGTATGCAATTTGTTCACTCCAACTCTGAACGAATCCCATTTCATGTAGCATACCAACATCAGATCAGCACCAGTTTCACGACAATCCAAGTCACAGTCTCTCTTCCCATATCTGCTCATGGTGAAATTTGATTCAATGTAGTCTAACCTGGCTTCTTCCTTCAAAACTTGCTTTGCCATTTGCCTGTCAGCTTCAACCCTCTGTTGTTTTTCTTTAAATGACAATTCCTCTTCTCTTTTCATTTTAGCTTCAAGCACTTCAACATTCATATCACTTTGGTCTTGTATTTCCATTTGCTTATTTTCAAACTTTTCAAAATACAAACCTTTAACATATTCCTTGTAGCTTTCAACTGACATACCAGCATTGTATGCATACCTTTGTAGCTTAGACAGATTTTCAGCTTCAGTTTGATCATCAGTTGATTTTTCTTTTGTTGATCCCTCAGCCTGGATAGTTGGATTCTCCATTTCAGTTTCAGGCTCATCCGTTTCTTCCTCCTCCTTGTCACTCTCTTGACTCTCTTTCTCAGACTCACTTGAGATGTCACTGTAATCAGTCTCATAGTAATCCTCAGGCTGACCAGTTTTCAGATTGAATATTACTGTCTTGATATACCTTTTTCTCCCCCTCAACTGATGACTTGTCTCTCTTTCTTTTCAAGCTCTTCTTGGGGAGGTCAGACTCATTTGTAGCTTTGATATTTTTCTCCCCCTGAGTCTGATCACCCATTGATATCTCCTCCACAACTTGTTTTCCCTTCCTCATCAGACTGAGCTCAGAGGTCAGCTTCATCACCATGCCCTTCAATTCCTCCAACTCCACAGCATTTTGACATTTTATGGCACTCATCTCAGCCTGCATTGCAGTCAGCTTGACATCAAACTGATTTGACATGTCCTTAATTGCTTGTAACAGCAAAGGAACAACCACATCAACCTCAGACTGAGATGTAAAAGTAACAGTAGAGATGGGTACATTTGGTACAGCCTCACATCCCCCCTGTTGACTAGGAGAGCGATCATTGGCCATAGAAGTGGAAGTCTGTACCTCACTCAGTTTGAGAAGTGAGGCATTGACGACTTGTGCAGAAGAGTGAGAGAGATTTGGTGGTTCAGTATCGTGAACTAGTACATTACTAGTGAAATTGTATTAGGAATAGGTTGTGAAACTGAGGGGGGTGTTCCCATACTAAGTACAGGGATATTCAGGAGTGGAATATCGTCTTCAATGCTTACCACATGTGTCAGTGTGGCATCAGCAACGTGTTTCTCCAAGCTGACTACTCTAGATTGGCTTTGGGTAGTCTGGGTAGTCAGTTCCACCTCTTGCTCTAGCAGAGGGAGGATGGACTGATCTACAACACTTGAGGGGAGTTTAGAACTCTCAGCCTCATGGAATAGTGAGTCCATTAGTGCTTGATTTTGAGTGGGGCTAGATGTGAGAGCTTTCTCTAAAGAACTTGGTGATTTCAATAGGTGGGTCGCTTGAGTTGCCAAAACATCAAGGTGTGAAGTGGATTGTACCTCAGACTGAGAGGGGATACTCTCAGACTGAGGGATAGAGAGAATGATATTCATACCTGAGACAGCCTCATCTTGCCCTGCCCCACCAATCCCAACCTCAGTACAAAACTTTTCATTCGTGAGTTCCCCCATCATACTCATCCTATATTCACTGCACATGAGATTTGAAAACCAAGTACATAACTTTTCATTCGTGGATCCAAATATAATGTCGTCAACATATATTTGTACCAAAATCACATGCCCTTTTTCCTTTTTCATAAAAAAGTGTCTTATCAGTTGATCCTCTTTTAAATTGATTTTTAAGAAGAAAGTCAGATAAGGTATCATACCAAGCTCTAGGAGCTTGTTTGAGACCATATAAAGCTTTGTTTAATTTAAAAACATGATCAGGAAAGTTAGGATCAACAAAACCTGGAGGCTGCTTGACATATACTTCCTCGTGTAGATCACCATTCAAAAATGCACTCTTCACATCCATTTGGTATACCAAGAAGTCTTTGAAGGCTGCATAAGCTAAGAATAAACGAATTGCTTCAATTCTGGCCACTTGAGCAAAAGTTTCATCATAATCAATGCCTTCTTCCTGCTTGTATCCTTGAGCCACTAATCGTGCTTTGTTCCTGATCACCACCCCATCTTTGTCATATTTATTTTTAAATATCCATTTGAGTCCAATGATTGTCTTGAACAGGGGACGAGGGACCTTAGTCCATACATTGTTTCTTATGAATTCTCCTAACCTCTTGCATGCCATCAACCCAATCTTCATCTAATAGAGCTTCTTCAACCTTCTTTGGTTCCATCAGACTCAAGAAGTTTGTGTTGAAACAAAAGTTAGTTGTGGCATTCTTGTGTCTGGTTTTGACTCCTTCATTTAATGAACCAATTACAGATGATAGTGGATGTCCCTTGAGAGTCTTGATGTTTCCTGTCTCACTTTGTTGAGTTGCAGCTGCTTGAGACTGAGTATCATCAGTTGAATTTTCAGACTGAGGGGTGTCAGCCTGAGTTTCAATTTCAGGAACACTCTTTGAACTGGATTCATCAGGTTCACTCTCAGACTCCTGATTTTGATGTACTACTTCTTCATTTTGATATGCAACATGGGAGTCAGCTTCAAACGTTGTTACTAGAAGTTCATCACACAACTGATTGATGGTTGCTATGTCAGTCTGTGAGGTCAGTTCATCTTTGTCAGACTGAGTGGTATCATCAAAAGTAACATTGATACTTTCTTCCACAACTTTCCTTCTTTCATTATATACTCTAAATGCTTTAGCGATGCTTGAGTATCCAACAAACAATCCTTCATCAGCTTTAGGAGACATCTTACACAACAAATCCCGTTGATTAAGAATGTAACAGCGACTTCCAAAGATATGAAAATAATGGATTGAAGGGACTTTGTTATGGTACAATTCATATGCAGTTTTCCCATGTCTCTTTACAATGATGGATCTATTCTGTGTAAAGCAGGCAGTGTTCACAGCTTCAGCCCATAATTTTATCTTCATGTTTCCATAACATAACATAGTCCTGGCAGCTTCAATTAATGTTCTGTTTCTTCTCTCTGCAACTCCCTTTTGTTGAGGTGTTCGAACTGAGGCAAAGTTTTGAACTATTCCCAATTGATCACAGAAATTTATCAAGACTGAGTTTTTGAACTCAGTTCCATGATCATTCCTCATCTGTCGAACAAGAGTATTCTTCTGTCGCTGTTCTCTCTTGATCAGACGGATGATTTCCTTAGCTGCATCACTTTTAGCCCTTAAAAATATAACCCAAGTGAATCTGGTAAATTCATCCATAATCACCATGGTGTATTTCTTTCCTCCTTGGCTCTCAATTCCAATTGGTCCAAACAGATCCATGTGTAACATGAATAGAGGTTCATCAATTGAGTGCAACATCTTGGAAGGGAATTGAGTCTTGGTTTGCTTTCCAAGAACACAAGCTGAGCAGACTTTGTCTTTGGAATAGGTCAGCTCAAGAAGTCCTCTAAACAATTTACTCTTTGACAAGGCATTTATGTTTTTGAAGTTTAAATGTGATAATCTTCTATGCCATAACCAATTGAGTTCCTCTTTTGTTTCTGTAAACAAACATGTCTCAGCCTCATCATTAGTTGTACTCAGATCCAAGCAAAATACATCTCTTTCTCTTTTGGCAAGTAGCAATGGTTTACCCTTGGCATTGTAGATTATTCCTGCTTGCTTTCTGAATCTGACCTCATGATCTTCATCAGTGATTTGACTTACACTTAGTAAGTTATGTTGTAGACCTTCTACATAAGCAACTCTTTTGAATGTGACAGCTCCAACATGTATCTTTCCATATCCTCTTGTCATTGACACCCCATTATCACCATATCTTACTTGAGGCCCAGCTTCTTCTTTATAGTCTTGCAGGAAAGACTTCATTCCTGTCATGTGCCTTGATGCTCCACTATCTAGATACCATTTTGTAGAGTCCTGCACATGAAACAAAGAAAATTAGTTCCTTTTGGGTACCCACTTTAGGGTGGATCCATGAACTGAAACTGATTTAATTTTAGGTTCAATTTTGCTTTCAGTTTTGGAGATGGTGTAATTCCATTTATTGAGTTCTTTCATGCAGTTAACAGAATAATGACCTATGACTCCACAGTATTTACATGGAGTATCTTTGAGACTGACTTGAGGTGGAACTGACTTATTTTTGGTATTTTTGACTGACTTTGGCTTAGTTTGAAAGGTTTGTCTTTGATTTTGAGGTGAGACTGACTTCGATTTTGATGATACTGACTTAAAGTTTGGTGAAACTGACTTATGTATGGATGGAGCTGACTGAAGTTTTGGTGAGACTGACTTCTGAAAAATGTTTTTCTTTGGTCGAGACTGAGTCAGTTGCTTACAGAACACAGCTTCATGTCCTTTTTCACCACAATTGTAGCACGTCCTCTTAAGAGGAGTCTTTGGTCTGATATGATGAGGTGATTTATTTCTGACTAGAGTTTTTACGATGTTAGTCAGTTCCAACAGTTGATTTCCCAATTTATCAATAGTTTTGTTTTCATGACTATTGTTGGTGATTTTGGAACTGACTTGACTCGGAACCTTAGGTTTACTCACAACCTTGGATAAGACATTATTTATATGCAAAGAATTGTTCACAACATGCACATTTGTATCAGTTTCAGATAAATTAACACATTCAGACTGAGAAGAAGTTGAAGAATCACTTTTATTAAAAACTTGAGAAATTACAGGTTTAACAAAAGCATTTGACATCATAGTTTTTTCTCCTTTCATGTAAGTGAAAGTGTTTGGAAGAATTTCAGGTTTAAAAATAATTTTTTCTCTTTCAGCCTTTTCAGCTTCTTCTTCTTCTTCAGTCATATGCTTCTTCAGACTGAAGTCCTCACCCAACACAGCTTGAACTTGTTTGGGTACCTGTCTGCTCAAACAATCTTCATTTTTTAAGGATGATATGCACCATGATTTACAAAATCTTTTATAATGCTCAGTTTATTCTCTAAATTTATAATTTTCTTTTGCAAGATCACTATAAGATTCAACTGAGCATTTAAAAGAACTTTATAACTTTCTAGTTCAATTATTTTATCATCTTTAATTTTCAAATCATTTTCAAGATCTTTAATCTGTTGTTTAAATTCAGATTGTTCTTCAAAAGTGGTGGTCAAATCAATAAAGATATACTCAAACATTTGAAGTTTTTGTTCATTTGTATAAGTATTGAAGTTATGTACCTTATAAAGCTTTGATTTGTTACAGTCTGAGTTGTAGCTCAGTCTCTCAGCTTCCTTCAGATCCTTCTCAAACTAAGATGCAGACTTCTCAGCCTCAGTCACTTCCTCTGTGAATGCCATTAAGCACTTATCCACCACTTCTTCATCCTCATCAGATGATAGTTCCTCATCCAACCATTCTTCAGCAAAGAATGCCTTCTGCTCAGTTTGAGGCTTTTGAGTATTTGAACTATTGCCTTTCTTGTATTTAAGATACTTCTTTCTGTATCTTTGAGCCCTCTCAGCAACCTCATCCATGTGCTCAGTCTGAGCATTTTTTACTTTACAATCAACAGCCATGTGACCATACTCATTGCATTTAAAGCATTTAACCTTCTTTAAATCAAAAGGTTTCTTTCCTTTGTAACCATTCTTCTGTTCCAGCTTCATAGTCAATAACGCCAACTGATTCTTCAACTTTTTAACTTCAGTTTCATCATCTGATTTTGAGTCTGAGTTTGACTCAGACTCAGATGAGTCAGCTTTAGAATAGATTTCTTTATTCCTTTTGCTGGTTGCAACCAATGCAGCTTCAGGATCCCTTGCAGTTCTTCTATTGTTTATCTTTTTCCTCTCTTGAGATTCTTCAAAGTTCAGCAACAATCCAAAGAGCCCAGGCAGCTTGTAGGTGGACAATTTCTCACTAACTACAAGAGATGTGATAACAGTTCAAATTTATTTGGCAAGATATCAAGTTATCAACGAATTTCTTGCATACTTCATCATTTTCCTTCATCACTCCTAGAGCTGATAGGTCATTCAACAAGATTTGAAACCTTGTATGCACGTCAGCCAAGGTTTCCTTTTCTTTCACGTAGAAATTTTCATAATTTCTAATCAGACTATTCAATCTTTGCTCTCTCACAATTGGTACGCCTTCATAAGACACAATTAAGGTGTCCCATATTTCTTTAGCAGATCTGCATCCAGCAATATTTGAGAATATCTGCTCAGACACAGCGTTTCCTAGAATACTTCCAGCTCTTGGATCTAGATTGAATAGCAGTTTGTCAAGATCGGTCCATTGTGATTTTGGAGTTTGAACCCACCTTGCACGTTGAACAACTTTGTCTCCTTCCTTGACTTCATCAATATGTTTTCCTGGAATGATCGGTCCTTCAGTTACGGTTCTCATCATTTCCTCATGAATTCCGGACAGATGCCACTCAGCCTTAAGTTTCCAATGGGCAAAGTTATTTCCATTGAAAATGGGAATACCTTTTCCAGCCATAGCAGGTGTATTAGATGAAGATGATGACATTGTATTTGAGGTTTATGTATTGATCTTTTAAGATTGGTAAATTTATTAAAATTTAAATCTTATTTGCTCTGATACCAGTTGTTAGGTCTCAATAAAAATCCCAAATACTAGCTAATCAATTACAAATCAGTATTTAAACGTTAATTGTTACTAATCGATTAACACTCAGTTTCTTAGTTAATTATAGCGGAATTATAATAACAAAGTAACGAGAATAACACACGGTTGTATTGATAAGAAAAGTTCAACTGATTACAATGTTCAAGCTCACTATTTATACACAATAATAGTGAGCTTGATAAGTACGAATCCTAAAAAATCTTCTAAAAAGATAGAAGATTTAGTCTAACAAACTTACCTAAAATAATGCACTACGTTTCATTATGGAGCTGAGTAGTCAGCTCCACAATGCCTTAGTTTCTTTTCGTCACTCAGACTCAAAACTAAGACTTTAATAAACAGATTTATTAATTTGGGTTAAATCGTTGATTTTCCCAACAATCTCCCCCTATCTGTTTAGATTAAAGTCTTTTACAATTGAACACATCAAAAACAAACATAAACTAAAAACATGTCAAAATAAAAACAGTTTGTGAATAAAACATTACTTTCTCCTCTTGGAAGCTTTCTTGGGCTTCAATGGTGCATCCCATGGTGTGGGCTTCAATGCTTCCTTAGCCCACTCAATTCTCTCAGCTTTCCAACTCATTAGCTTCTCCATCTCAGCATCCGACTTGTTGAACAGTTTTTGATTGTTTGTCTTAATCAGCTCCACCTTGTCCACTAATGTCTCCATTTCTTCAATTCTTCTCAAGTTATTAAATAACCAGCTCATCAGCTTCAGGCGAAATGGCAGGCATTGGTCAGATTGACACTCATTTATCAGGGCAATGCAATGAAATATGGATGACTTGTTCAGACTGTCTTTTGATTGAAAGCATTCCTCTCCCCCACAGTCCACATAAAACAAGCCCTCATATTGGTCAGTCTTAAGATATGTTCTTTCTTGAAAAATTAATCCTGAAGGGACTGGATGAAGATGGCTTGATTCTAATCCAAGTGATTTAGCCCCAGCTCTCACTCTATTGACTGTACAAAATTCCATGTAGTCTTCCTCCGAGATCAGCTTCAGCATATAAGCAACATTCACATTTGAGACTGCTTCCCTTTTTACAGTAAGCCTATGTTCAATGTTGTTTATTCTTGAACTGAGACTGGCAATTCTCTTCCATTTTTCCCAATCCAATGTATGCAATTTGTTCACTCCAACTCTGAACGAATCCCCTTTCATGTAGCATACGAACATCTATCATAACCAGTTTCACGACAATCCAAGTCACAGTCTCTCTTCCCATATCTGCTCATGGTGAAATTTGATTCAATGTAGTCTAACCTGGCTTCTTCCCTCAAAACTTGCTTTGCCATTTGCATGTCAGCTTCAACCCTTGGCAGTGCTAAGTTAGCTAGAATATGTGTAAGTACAATGAATCGAACCATAACCCGTATCTCGAATAATTTTTTGAGAATGCATTAGGTTTTGTTACATGTTTTATGAAATACAGAAATAGTAAGTTTTTGTAAATATGAAGTTTCCAAAAGTAGTAAGTTTCCAAAAATGGAAAATTTTCAAAAATAGTAAGTTTCTATATATAGAATATTTATTTATGGTAAGTTTGAAAGTGATATCCGTTTTCTCAAAAATGGTTTGGTTTAGTTTTACTTTTCCCCGATTTGTTTAAAGTAAGAAAAACAGTGAAATATGGGGCGATGGACTCACCTTATCGAGCAAAGCGACACTACACGAGCAGTGTGAATATGTGTATATGTAAACAACTAGGTATTCACAAGTAATTTCCCGACTAGACCTAGAGATCCCCTAGATAAAGTTAGTAACAATCGTAAGATTGTAAGAATAAGATTAATGTGATTTAGTCTTTAGATAAAACGACTACAGTTTTTAGCGAGTACCTATGTTGGTTCAAACTGAAATATCTAGAGTTCTATGAAGAGTTAGACGAAAAATTTAATATATTTGAAAACTAGTCTCAGAGGGCTACGTTTTAGACTAAGAGTTTGATCCAATTGAGTTTATTATGAAAAAGTTATGGTAAAAAAAAAACTGAACATGCAATCTGTCCAAAATCATATGATTATATAAGTCGAGTTATAACACGTTTCAAAGTCGTATATTTTAAATGTAAACGAGTTGACCATTTATAAGAAGTTTAGACCTGTTAGGTTTAAGATTGTCTAAGTGGTTACACAAATTCAATTATCAAAGCCTAGCAATGTCGTTTAAAATCTCAAATTTGACCAAGGTTCACTATCGTGCAGTTTCTGAGAGTTCTATAAAGAATTAGAGGACGAGGTTTATATTTTAAAAAATTATATTCCGAGAGATACAACGAGGAATCAAGATTAATCTAAAAAGAATCTCTTATGACCAATATATGATTAGAACAAGTTAGGAAAATCTTGCTGACCCGATCAGTACTTAGTGTAGCCGAGTTTGTAAAAACGTTTTTAAAAATCAAACGATAGCGTAAATTTACCAACACCTCCCGATCAAGAATTTAACATATAAAAAAGGGTTCCATGTTTTAAAATATCCATTTATACGCTTATAAACCTCACAACAAGTGAGCTCGTATTCGGATATAGAAACTCAGCTCAACACACAGTTAGACTCATGTTTCCTAAAAAACAGTTCTAAGGAGTTTGACAATGAATTAGAATACGAGCCTTACGTTTTTGAAAACTAGATTCCAAAACCTATAATATTCATTTAGACCACATATTCTAATTCAAAACCAATACAGTGTTAAACCCTGATGAAGACAGACCAAGATATAATTTCACAAACTGTCCAAAACGTTTTATATATATCCAATATCTTAAGGTTTTCTAACGATTAAGGTTACAAATGTAAAGACATGATTTAGGTAATGATAAATAAACTTAGCACGAGCTATAAACAGGTCCAAAATAGTTCACAAATAGTCACCAACATATTTCATAATAACGAATAAGATAGAGTAGTAAAATTAGGGTTTTATACCGCAATGAGTTTGTGATGATTCAAGGAGACAGAACTTGATCAAGGATCGACTACAAATCTGAAATTGAACCATGAATAAGCCATAGTCAGGTTATAAACACCAATACACACCAATTTATTGAATAGAATTATACTCCAAATCAGAACCTAATACATGAAATGTAAGAAATCGACTAAGGTATATATATACCTACACGGTGGGTTTGTGACAATGTGAAACCGATTATGACCTGATCAAGATGGACGACGGGCTGCAATGAACCATAAAGAGTCACGATCATAATAGACAACAACATACAACACTTGACCGATTAGAATACTAGCCAAAATAGAATTTCTAAAATAGATTATCAATATACATGAAATGATAATCAATTGAGTAATGAGGAAATGAATGACAATACCTAAACGAAATCCCTTGTGGCGGTGATATATTCGAATAGGAGGCTGGGATGGTGAGACCAAGATTTCCAAGGACTCAAAACCGTGGCTGCAGTAAGGAGAAAAAGAAAGCACCGAAACTTCATAAAAAATTAGGGTTTCCGGCTAGGGTTTACACAAGATTAAAGTATGATTACCTTGGAGGAAATGATGAGCTTGATGAAGAATTGTTGGCTGCAAGAAGAAGACTCGATGGATGTTGTATGGAGAAAAGAAACAGCACCGAAAATTCCAATAGAGATTAGGGTTTCAGATAGAGAACTATACAAGAAATAATGCACGATTACCTTGATTGATGGCTGCAATGGTGGAACGATTGTTGTGAAATGAAGAAGTGAATGGTGGGTGCAAGTTGGAGGGGAAGTGGTGATCGGAAAATTGGAGAGGGGAAGGAGGTGGTCGGCTGGTTGTAGAAGTGAAATGATTAGGGTTTGATTTAGGTTTAGGGTAATATGATTAGGGTTAAGCTAGTAGTGTAAAATGGTTTGTAGACTTAAGAAATCGGTCAATATGGTTTAGAAAGGGCCTTATGGGCGATTACAACAATGCATACACACACAAGTATGGTTTACAAGTGTACAAGAGAATGGTTTGGGAAATGAAGCATGAAAGCTAGACGGAAAACTCCAAATAGTTAGATGAATATTCTAAGTTTAACAAAGGTGATTTTGAGGTATAAATGAATCAACAAGTTCATATACCAAAGTATACTAATGAATCAAATACGGAATACTCGATAAGTTATCTAGGAGCTCGTCTAGTGGGAACTAGCTATTGTGCACCTAAACTAACACGGTATCAAACACATATACATATTTTAATCCCACAACAATAATAATAAGTAAGTTTTAAATTTTTTCAGCAAATTACGGTAATGATCTACAAGCATACTATACTAACTAAGGACGGGGAACGTTAATCGTGATTAGCGGTAATGATCTACAATCATACTATACTATACTAACTAATGATCTACAAGTAGTAACACAACGGAAAACGTTAATAAGCGGTTCATAAAACTATTTTATTAATCAAACCATTTGTTACGTTAAAACTCACATTATAAAAATGTTGAACATTAATCATTTGACAATTATTAACAATGGGGACATCAAGCTAGCACAAGTAATCCCGCTTCACCAAGCATGTCTAAAGTCACCCACGAGCAAAAGACACATTTTGGAAAAGAGTATCAGCTAAAGCTTGTGAGACAATAATATATTAGTAAAGACTATGAAAACGTTTCATAAAAATAAGTCGTCTTTACTAGCCCGAACCATACCCGCAACCTCGTAAGCAGATATGAATAACCATAATAATCAATATCACAGTATACATGTAAATGCATATGAAACCAATTCTCATCGCAATCAATTTCGTATTACTATATATAACTTTCATTATACTAGGGTCCATCGTGCCCTAAGTATCTATAACAATAGACACAATCGTATGCCCTAAATATCCACTTATCTGGGTACGTCGATGTCCTAAGCATCCCACTTATCTGGTCCATCGATACCCTAAGTATATTCCTTATCCGGTGCATCGATGTCCAAAGTATACAACTTATCTGGTTCATCGAGGTCTTATTTGTTCCACTTATCTGGTCCTTTAATGTCCTGAGTATACCACCTACATAGTCCATAAATGTCCTAAGTGTTCCACTTATCTAGTCCATCGATGTCCTAAGTACACAACTTATCTGGTCCATCGACGTCCTAAGTGTACCACTTAACTTTTTGCTAGCACTTTTCACCTAGTTGGTCACACTAGGTCTCAAAGCATTTCTACGAGCATCTACACTACCCGTAATCAAGCCCTCTTATGCAAAACTAAAGCATACTCATTATAATGCATAAATAAAAACACATCAATTATATAATCATATAATTAACATAAATCACATTTACATTAAGGATACAGGTAGACTACTACTATTTGTCATCCAAATATACATGGTAGTTACAACCACCCGTAATCATCATGTATGACAACCACGTGTTACCCATATCACACAATCCCGTTATTTTGTTATGGTTTAATTCTTTATTGATCAAAACATCTTTATACAAAAACAATGTCATTTATCAACAACGTTTCTTTCAAACATCTTTACACGTTTCAAACATCTTTTAAAACGTTATATAGTTAAGCAATGCCTTTGAGTCGAAGTTGTATTATAATTAGAAAACCTCCATAACTACATAATACATCATCCTTTTACTAAATATTACACTTAACATATTAAGTAATATATAATAAATATATAAACGTAGTAATGTCTAAATGTCAATGTGTGTACGGGCTCACATAAATATAAACCCACATTTTATTTAATATGTTCAAATACCAACATCATCAAAGAAAAATATTAAAAGTAATCAAAAGGTATTGAATAAAAATAATTAGTGAAATACATATTAAAATAAAGAGAGTATTCATGGATCAAGTGAAGCATAAAGTTGTCTAGTACCATCATTTGGTGAAACGGATAATAGGATGATGTATTATGCAATTTTTAATTTTGAAATATTATTATCTCTTAATAAGAGTCTTAAACTATATAATTGCAAATCTTATTAAAAGCTTTATTCTTCTAACAAAAAGCTCTTCAATGTAATCGACTTTATCTTTATAGGTCGGTTTGAAGTATGTGTAAAGGGTGTGCGATCGTAAATGACCCATAGGTTAGAAGGGTCTCATATTTTTCAAAAACATATATATATGTGCGTAACTACTTAGCAAAACACAAATAAAATAAATAATTTAGACATCAATTTAATTGAAAAATTGTCCTGAAAAACTGTTTATAAAAACTCATTTTCAAATGAGAAATGATTCTAGAACGACGCCAAGGAGGGTTAGGGCGCCGCTGTCACATGCATGGAGAAGAGAACGACGCGGTCAGCAGCAAGAACGTTGGTTTCAAACACAAATTGGAGCGCGGTACGACGTTGTAAGGCCATAGAGCGACGCCATCTGCTATGTTTTGGGGTTCTACTCGAAAACGATTTCATCTTAATTTCTCTCTATAAATAGAGCCTCAAAACGTCCAAATTAATCATCAATTATTACTTTCGTTTATTGGAGCTGGAGATCTCGTTTGGAAGCTAGAAGAGAAGATTTGAAGTTGGTTTTCGTAATATTCGGTCACGAAGAACGTTTGCAATTTTCTTAGTTTGTTTTCTATCCTTTTCAAGACTATTTCAGTATGTTTTCTATTATCTTAATTGTTGTTTTGAACACCATTATGAGTAGCTAAACACTTTTTACGCTTGTTTCATTTATGGATCTTGTTTGATGATTATTGTTTTCGTTATTGATTGTTAGGTATTTGTGTTTAATCGTAGATCCTTAATTGTTTAAGTTTTAATATATTATCATTAGTTGTGTATGTGCAATTTGTTAAATCAACATTCTAGGTATTCGAGGAATCTAGATAGATTAAATAAATTGTATGAAATAATCAATAGGTCTTTAATTGGTTTAAAATTATTAGGATTCGAGAGGACCTAGTAATAACAACTTAGGTAATAAAACGTAAACGAGTAAGTCTAGTTGTTAAGATTCGAGAGGACTTAATAATTAGAGAAGTTATTCGAGAGGAAACTTCATAAGATTACCGGCTTGTTAATTAATGTTTAATTGTTGATAATTATAAATGTATTCGAGAGGAACATTATAGTTGGAAATAGTTAAAGTTAGTAAAATATTCGAGAGGAGTTTTACTAAATCTTAGAAGTTTAATATACTTTCAATATCGTAAACATAATTGGAATACAAGTGAAGTGTCAAGCAAGTGTAATTTCTCCAATATTTGATAATCTTAATTACTTTTCTCACTCGATTTTTATAATCACTTTTTATAATCACTTAGCAATTTTAATTAGTTAATCTTTAGTTACAAAAACCCCCAAAACAAACAAGTACTATTAATTCGATATTAAAACCAAATTAGTCCATGAGTTCGAACTATTACTTACTTAAACCTATATTATATACGAATAGATTCACTACCTATAAGTGTGTAATTAAGTCTACAAGTAGGTTGAGTTTTTATAAACTAGATTTTACACATCAAGTTTTTGGTGCCGCTGTCGGGTACTGATTTTAAGTTTTTGTTTCGAATTTGTGATACGATCCTTTTGAGTATTAATATATTTGGAAGTTGCTTTTAATTGTTATTACACCGGTACGTTTTACGGTTTTTCTTGAGCCTATTTTTGTAGGTATTCAGGTAGTGGATGAACACAAGGGCTTCGGGATTACCACTCGCGAGTCCAAAATCCAATCCAAGAGTATCAAAGAAGCGAGGCAAGAAGAAAGGGAAACAACTTAATTTCAGACGCCACCAGGTTTTGGACCGTTCTCACCAGTGAAGTTTGAAGATATCACATATTCAGAAGGAGGAGGAAGCGCTACAGAATCCGAAGTCGAATAGTTAATTTGTAAAGACAAACCGAAACCGCAACTAGCTATGGATCCTTTAGACATGCCGATGCACCGACGGGCCGCAACTGCAACAATGCCACCCACCTGAGGGTCGGCTATTACCACCCCTAACTTGGGTGAGGACTTCGTTGTCAAGGGTCATCATCTCAAGATGATCCAAGACAACACTTTCGATTGGCGATACAATTCAGATCCGAATAAACACATAGCCAAATTCAACGAGTTACGTGAGATGTTCAAATATGGAGAAGAAAAGAGCGAAAGTGTCAAGTTGAGGTTGTTCCCTTCGTCTCTCACCGGAGATGCGAAGGTTTGGTTCGAAAAGCTAGATGAGAATTCAATCACAACATGGACATAAATACACCAAGCCTTCATCAAACGGTATTGAATAAAAATAATTAGTACAATACATATAAAAATAAAGAGAGTATTCATAGATCAAGTGAAGCATAAAGTTGTCTAGTACCATCATTTGGTAAAACGTATAATAGAATCCAAAATTAAGGTTTCACGTTGAGTAGTATTCTCACTACATTGACAAACAAGACCTTTTAATTTTCAATTTTGAAATATGATTATCTCTTAATAAGAGTCTTAAACTATGTATTTGCAAATAACTTATTAAAAGCTTTATTCTTCTAACAAAAAGCTCTTCAATGTAATCGACTTTATCTTTATAGGTCGGTTCGAAGTATGTGTGGAGGGTGTGCGGTCATAAATGAATGACCCGTAGGTTAGAAGGACCTCATATTTTTCAAAAGCGTATATATACGTGCGTAACTACTTAACAAGACACAAAAAGAAAAAAAATAATTTAGACGTCAATTTAATTGAAAAACTGTCCTGAAAACTGTTTATAAAAACTCATTTTCAAATTTCGTATATGGCGTTCATATTTTCGATACGGACTTGATTAGAGTATATATTGATTAGAGTATATAAGTAAGGGTTTTTCTAACTTGTGCCCTAGGGGCACATGTTAACACCATTTTTAAATATTAAAAGTACAATCAAAAGTATCAAAAGTTAAGAAATCAATAAAAAATGGTACTTTTTGATACTTTTGATTGTACTTTTAATATTTAAAAATGGTGTTAACATGTGTCCGTAGGGCACAAGTTAGAAAAACCCTATAAGTAATGATATTTGAAAATGTTATGATCTAAAGGGACCAAAAAGTACGTGTGTAATGATGCGGCGTGGTCACGTTACCGACACTGAAAGGAATCTGAGATCTACTTGCTGTTATCATATCACATGCCAACCACTCTTATTCATGACACCTTAAACAAATTACCAAAATATGACATAAACCACAAACTCTCAATCAAAATGATACAAAATGCAAAAATGAGGTTTTTTCTGATTTTATAATATGTATGACTCGATGAATAAAGAATTTTGATAAACATAATGTGTTAAAAGTCTTGTCTTGCTAGTAAAAGAGAAAATAAAATAAACTGATATAGCAAACAATATCGTTTATATTTTTATTAAGATCTATGTTTTTTTTTTTTTTTTTAAATCAGTTGATTTGATAAAGAAGAAAAGTTTTAATTCATCATAAATGTTAAACCATATTAAAAATGACATGTCGGTTCTAATTTTTTTTTTTTTTTTTGAACGGCAATTTTAGTGATTCGGGACCACAGTAACATCCAATTGGGCAGTATGTAACCCACGAATCTTACACCAAAGTTAGTTATCTTCTAATATCCATTTAAGGAGGAAACCAGAGGAAGAGTACACCAAAGTTAGTTATCTTCTAATATCCACTTAAGGAGGAAACCAGAGGAAGACTCGAACCTGAGGAAGAGTACACCAAAGTTAGTTATCTTCTAATATCCACTTAAGGAGGAAACCAAAGGAAGACTCGAACCTGAGACCTCCCTACCTCATTGGCTAAAATTAAATGGAAGGAAGAGGGATCGAACTCCCTACCTCATGTTTAATGAAACTTGTACCTTAACCATCTTGCATGTCAGATTTGATTGGCCCCAATGCGTAAATGAAAATGGATCCATAAATGTATGTAAGAAAATATATGTTTCAAAAATTTTGAGCCCTCAAATCCTACTTAGAAGATGATTAGAGATGAGGATCGTCTTGCCTCGAGACAGAAAAACGTCGTTATATAGACTATGTTTATACACAAAAGATATGAAGATAAATGTTTAAAAGCATAGTTACATTACTAATTAAAATGAAAACAATTTTTTGATATATTTGTTTAGAGCCTACCCAACGGGCGCGTTTTAGAGCGCGTTTTTCCCCCATAACGCCGTTATGGCGGGGGGTGGCGTTTTCCTCGACGTTTTGGCGCGACGTTGGTGTGGTGACACCCCGTTGTGTATTTTTTTTTTTTTTTTTTTTGACCGTTAGTTGAATAAAAAAAATTATTTAATTAATTTTGAAAACTCGCCGTTGGCTAGAGGTTTTAAAAAAGATTTTGTTTTTTTTTTTTATTACCGTTGCTTTTGACCGTTATTTTTTTTTCCTAACCAACTCTATAAATACCCAACCACAAACACAAATTATTTACACCAAATCATCTTCTTTCTCTAAAAAAAACCACAATTTATTATCCTATTTTATCTTAAAAATGGCTTTCAAAATGAATTTGTCAAGTTCCGACTCTTCTGACGATGAAACAATTTTCATGATGGCGGCGATGGTCGGAAAGACTTATTACGATGAAGAGGAAGCTATCGAAACCTCAAACGCTCGGGCTAAAATAAGATTTATAAAAAGAGATCGAATTGGGGCAAGCGAACGACTTATGGCATACTATTTCAACGAAGGTTGCATTTTCACACCGGAGCAGTTTATACGAAGATACCGGATGAGCAAGCCGCTATTTCTTCGAATAGTCGACGGTATTCTTAACTATTCTCAAATACCTCTTCCTAGTCATTTTAACTATTTTACACCCTGGCTAGATGCTACGGGCAAACCAAGTTTTACCGCTATACAAAAATGTTCATCCGCCATGCGTCTTTTAGCATACGGAATCATTTCCGATGCATTTGATGAATATCTACACATGACGAAATCTACATCAAACAAGGCTTTAGATAACTTTTGTAAATGTGTTATGGATTTATATAAAAACGTTTACTTAAGAAAGCCAACACAAGAAAATATTCAACGTATTTATGCAAAACATGAAGAACTACATGGGTTCCCTGGGATGCTTGGGAGTATTGATTGTATGCATTGGGCATGGGATAACTGTCCAGACGCATGGAAGGGCCAATACACACGAGGCGATCATGGATACCCAACCGTAATGCTTGAAGCGGTTGCCTCATATGATTTGTGGATTTGACATTTTATTTTGGTGTCGCGTGATCTAATAACGACATCAATGTTTTGAATGTCTCGCCTCTATTTAGGGAACTCCTCTACGGCAACACTCCACCTTCTAATTTCGTGGTAAACAACACTGCCCATGAAAAAGGCTATTACCTCGCGAATGGAATCTATCTAGAGTGAGCGACGTTTGTCAAATCATTTTTCTCATCCACCAGACGAAAAGCGAAAGAAGTTCAAAAAATTTCAAGAAACTGCAAGAAAGAATGTTGAAAGAGCATTTGGCGTGCTACAAGGGCGATTAAAAACTGCCGCAAGCGAGTCATGTATACTTGCATCATATTGCATAATATGATTATCGAAGACAATGCATTTAATATCAGCGATTGCGATGAATACTATACTCCAATACCAAGAGAACAACGAACTTCACATGAAAGGTGCCAACATCAAATCTGAGTAATGAAAGAGATACGAGATCGTGATACACACCATTGTCTTCGAAGCGATCTCGTTGAACACATTGCTAGGCTTCCCAATGACTATCGTTTCAGACACTGATTCTATTTATCTATTTAATTATGTATGTTTTAATTACAGTTTTTAAAATTTTAATGTAATCTTGTTAACTTTATTAATATATTTTATTTTAATGCATTAGTTATTTTTATTATTGAATGTATTAAAAATAATATGAGTAAAAAAGAAAAAAATAAAAAAAAATAAAACTGATGGATCCCAGATTTTGGTGTTATTGATGAAGGGTTTTCTGATGTTATGTTATGAATGATGTTATAATGACATGGTCATAACACCACCCATTTCGGTATTATGGTTGAAAGAGCTCTTACATATTTGTCCTTTTATTGACTAGCTTAACCTTTTAGAAGATTAAAGCTAAAACTAAAAAAGGCGAGTCAAATAACGATAATTTGTATGCAAAGCGTATAATTGTGCATGGAAACCTTAAAATAAGATATGAAAATTAAAAGAAAATAATATGGTAATCTGAAATACGGAATATGGAAAATTATAAATATATTTTATTTCCAGATCCACCAACCACAGATCTAATCTACACCGTTAATCTGTTTTTTTAAAACCTATTTATACCTCCTCATCCCCATCCATCATTTTTGTCAATCACTCTCTCTTCTCTCTCCTTTTCCTCAGATTTAGATCTTAAAACCCTAATCTCCATGGATCTAAATGTCGAGAAAACCTCTGCTGGGCGTGAATACAAGGTCAAGGACATGTCCTTGGCTGATTTCGGTCGTCTCGAGCTCGAACTAGCCGAGGTCGAGATGCCCGGTCTCATGTCTTGCAGGACCGAATTCGGTCCTTCTCAGCCTTTCAAAGGGGCTAGAATCACCGGTTCACTCCACATGACTATCCAAACCGGTGTACTCATCGAAACTTTGACCGCCTTAGGTGCTGAAGTCAGATGGTGCTCCTGCAACATTTTCTCGACCCAGGACCATGCTGCTGCTGCCATTGCTCGTGACTCCGCTGCGGTGTTCGCGTGGAAAGGGGAGACTCTACAAGAGTACTGGTGGTGTACTGAGAGGTCCCTTGACTGGGGTCCAGACGGTGGACCTGATCTGATTGTTGATGATGGTGGTGATGCTACGCTTTTGATCCATGAAGGAGTTAAAGCTGAGGAGGAGTTTGAGAAGACTGGGAAATTGCCTGATCCTACTTCTACTGATAACGCTGAGTTCCAAATCGTCTTGTCGATTATCAAGGATGGTTTGTTGACTGATCCTAAGAAGTACCATAAAATGAAAACTAGACTTGTTGGTGTTTCTGAGGAAACCACAACCGGTGTTAAGAGATTATACCAGATGCAAGCTAACGGTACCTTGTTGTTCCCTGCTATTAACGTTAACGATTCCGTTACCAAGAGCAAGGTATAAAACGTATCATATCGTAATTATATACTCCTATTTTATATTATATGTTGTGAAAGAAAGAAATTCTAAATTGTTATATTTTGATGATTGACAGTTTGACAACTTGTATGGGTGCCGTCACTCGCTCCCCGATGGTTTGATGAGAGCTACTGATGTTATGATTGCTGGAAAGGTTGCAGTTGTCTGCGGTTACGGAGATGTTGGAAAGGGTTGTGCTTCCGCCATGAAGCAAGCTGGTGCCCGTGTTATTGTTACCGAAATTGATCCCATCTGTGCCCTTCAAGCAACCATGGAAGGTCTACAAGTCTTGACTTTGGAAGATGTTGTCGCCGAAGCTGATATCTTTGTTACCACTACCGGAAACAAAGACATTATCATGGTTTCCGACATGAAGAAGATGAAGAACAATGCTATTGTTTGCAACATTGGTCACTTTGACAATGAAATTGATATGCTTGGTCTTGAGACTTACCCTGGTGTTAAGAGGATCACCATCAAGCCCCAAACCGATAGGTGGGTGTTCCCAGAGACCAAGAGTGGTGTCATCATCTTGGCTGAGGGTAGGCTCATGAACTTGGGATGTGCTACTGGTCATCCTAGTTTCGTCATGTCTTGCTCTTTCACTAACCAAGTCATTGCTCAACTCGAGTTGTGGAACGAGAAGGGAACCGGAAAGTACAAGAAGGAGGTGTATGTGTTGCCTAAGCACCTTGACGAGAAAGTTGCTTTACTTCATCTTGGAAAGCTTGGAGCTAAGCTCACTAAGCTCACAAAGGACCAGTCTGATTACCTCAGTATCCCTATTGAAGGTCCTTACAAGCCCGTTGCATACAGGTACTGATCAAAGAGGATATTTTCCGCGAATGTTGAAGAGCCCATCTGATTGTTCTTTTCAATTTGCAAGTTTGCTTGTGTACTAAGACTATCAAGTTTTTATTTTTGATTTTTTGTTGGGGTTTGGTGGTTGGTTTGGGGATTCAAATAAGGAGGCTATGGTTAGAAGGTTGTGTGAGTTTTGTTGGACTAGCGGTTTTACGCCATTTACTTGTATGCGGATATTTAAACTGGAAAAGAGTGTTTTTACACTAATACTTTGCATTTATTAGTAATAGTTTTGTTATGTTACTTACGTCTATCTGCAATGGAACGATGAACTATAAAATGTGCAACATTCAAAACCTCAATGTGCACTGAAAAAAATAACATTCAAATGGGATGTACGGAATAAATATTCAAGTAAAACTAGTTCACTATGTTATATCGTTGACGTTACATTAACAAATCATTTAAACATAACCAATAGAAATATAAATCATCCACAAAACTGTTGTATACAAAGCCAGATAAATTTAATCTTTAGTCGGGTATATCAAAGAGGAGTAATCTATGTGTGATTATAAAGAATATGTTACAAACCTGGAAATTTTGAAGGGTTTCAGTTTGATACTCAAAGATTGAGATTCTGCAACTTTCTGAAATTAGTGATTGCCTCCTCAACATCTAAAGAGGCGGGTTTTTCAGTCAAAAACTGCTCCCAGAAGACATCGTTCACCGGTACTTGTGGCGTGGCGGGTACTTGATTAGTCGGTGGATCATGCGAGGAAGATAATGTCACATTTTCACCAATGGGAATTGTGTTTCTTTCTAGAACCCTAATATCAGCTTCATTATGCTTATCATTAGACAAAAATGATGGTTTTTCGATTTCCTCAATTGACTGAGACATTCCATCTGTAGTTTGACTTGCATTAACTTGCGACACAAATGACGCCAAACTTAGATTCAATTGACATGATATGTGACCCTCGGTTTCTTCATCAGTATGCAAACTTGGGATTTCACACGGTCCTGTAGTAGGAACAGAAGTCGAGTCACTGTTAAAGGTGAATGATGTACCAGTATCTGAAACTTCTAGTTTTTCTGGCGCTAGTGGGAGCTCGCCAGATGTTATCTGTTCATCTCTTGTGCAGAGCTCGGAAAACATAATTTGTGGACTTCCCCCATCGTCATTATAACTCTCAGTGCTGTGTGAAACCATGTTATTATCTGTGACGGTTGATGCTAACTCCAGCTTTAGCTTATTTGCAAAATCATCGTGGAAAACATTCCAGAATTGGGGTACAAAAGTATTATCTGGAACCATTTGAGAGTTATTATCATCTGAAGGCAATCTTCTTTTTTTATTATAAGCAGTGAAATCCATAGATTCAAGCTTTTGAGCAAGGAGGTCAATAAACGTCGGGTCTTGAACTGCCTTTTTCAATAATATCAACAAGGTATTCTGTCTTTCTTCCATGCTATCAACTCGCTGCGTAAGATCTTCTAGCTGAATCTTTGAACCAGGCTGTTGATGTTTGAACCTTAAAACACTTTTTTCGAGTGCAGTTTTCTGTTGCGTTAGCTTATCAATTTCTTCCTCAAAAGCTGCTCTTTCAGGATCAATGGTAGATCCTTGAGGATTACTGTGACTATGAATAGGTTTTTTACGATTAATGTTTTTGAGAAGATGTTTTTGATCTTTCACGAAATCTTCATTAGCGAATTCCCATCTTTCAGGATCAATCTTCCTAAAACCCTGTCAAACAAAATCATCCGAGTTCATTAATTAAACTCCTACTATATTTGAGTTATAATACCAGACCTTATTTCAGAAATGCAAATTAAACGATCTCTTCAACAGAAACATCATGATTGCTAGCATGACTATTAATCATAAATCGACAATAATTCTACTTAACACTAAAGGAAGTAACCAAAGCAGAAATTCGCAATTTATAGAAAGAAAAAGAAACAATAAATCGTTATAATATCCAACAAAATGAAACAAAATCAAAGCAGAAATGCAACAAATCAAGAAAAACGCCAAAAAAAACCAACATGATATTCCACGAAATGAAGTAAAATAAAAGCAAAAAATGCAACAAATCAGCAGAATATAAGCAACACAAATCAACATGATATCCTACTAAATGAAGTAAAATCAAAGCTAAACGCGTGAAATAGACAAAAAGCTAAAACAATAAATCGATATGATTTGCTACTAAATGAAGTAACAGTCAAAGCTAAACGCATCAAATAGATAAAAAGATAAACAATAGATGAGCAATTAATCAAAGCTGAATGCACTGAAGTGATAGAAAATAAGCATTACATCGTCATGATATCGTACTAAACGAACTAAAAATCGAAGCAGAAGTGTCTCAAATCAAAGAAAAGCAGTAAATATTCAACCAAATGAAGTAAAATCGAATCAGAACCGCATCAAATAGATAAAAAAAAAATGAACAATAAATCTACACAGTAAATGAAGGAAAATGGAGTTACGTAGGTATTAAGTTGTCTAATAAAGCTGGAGAAGTTATTGTGCTTAAAAAAAGTGGGTAGCAGAAGACGAGCAAACTCAGGCGGATTCCAGACAACGAAGCTCTTTCGAGTTGAGCTCCATGAGACTATTTCGTCGGTGATTGAATCATCAACCATTTCGTATGTTTTCAGAAGAAACGGCGCCGGACCTGCTCCGCCGCCGCCGCCGCCGCCGCCGCCGGAGGATTTTCCGTCCATTGAGAAGTAGTTACGTGTCAGAAAAATTCAAAGTGAAAGTGGAAGTAGTAGTTGGAGCAGCCGTTGACGGTTGACTGACTCTTAACACTGTTTTTTCTCTAAGAGGATCGGGTAAAAACGTAAATTGAGAATAATTATTTAAAAATTTATGAAAGAAAGGAATAAAGCTCGTCATAAAATTAAAAGAATCGTATGATATGTATCGAATTAAATAAATATAAAAAAAACTTTAACTATAAAAGTTTATAATTTATAGAAAGTGTTTGTAGATATAAAAATAAAGTTTTTATGATATATATAGAATAAAAAGGTGTAATAAACGAAAAGTTGATTTTCAAACGTAAAAAAATAATTAAAACACAAACGAAAATAATAATACATATTTTGTATTGTAATATGTTTCTCTTGTTTTTTAATCGATGCCTTTCAAAAGAAAAAATAATACATATCTAAAAAAGTTTAAAAAAAAAAAGAATCGTTTTGTAATATTCTAAAGTGTAGGGACTACTTGGTCATTTTTAAAATTTTGATTTTTCATAAATTATGGTGGAGGAGGCTCGAACTCAAGGGTTAATGTGCTAGATCTTTTATTACTGGGTTAGTTACCGCAATTGTTGTCACTTTTTGTTAGATATTGAATATATATATAAAAACAGAAACTTACAAAATTATATATATGTGGTAATAACGTGTTTTTTCACTTTTGGATCAAGAAATTTGGAAATTTTATTTAATGAATTTTTAGTAGAAGGTTGGATAATGAATTTTTCTCTTTTATTTTTTCTGTAAATAACTAGTTTTAAACCGATTAATGTTCTTGAAAGAAACGAAGCAGATGAAAATTGAACCTCATACTCTTTAATTTTAATAAAGTTGAGAGTTTGCCCAATTTTCAAATAACTATCGCCCAACTCTTTCAAATTGCATTAGTATACTTTAGTTGTTCACTTAATTTTGTTCAATCAATGTTGTTTGTGTGGTGTCTCGTAAGCTTAAAATGTTTTGTGTTTTATGAATGTTGCTGATTTGAAGGGTTTCAAGGTCGATGCACGATGCACGAGGCTTTCCACTTCCGTGTTATGGTCAAGTATCCCAAATCATTGCTACATCCATGTCACCGTTTCAAAATTTATTATTTTCAGATGAGATTCACTTTGGCAAAAATTTCAAGAGTGACCTTGTTAGTTGGTAGGATTTGTTTTTTTTTTTGGGTCATAAACTATCATCAAGTAGGTAAGTGAAAGTTGATTTCGGATGTTAACGGTATATGATGTTTTTGTTAACCAATATCTCAAATGGTGTAAAGGTCAAGCCCAACTCCACATGGTTCTAGTTCAATACAGGTTCAAGGCCAAGAAAAAGCCTAATTCGATTCAAGAATCAAGTCCAAAATGGGGCAGGTAAATTAGTAGTTGAAGTTCAAACGGTTCGAGTTAGATTCAAATTTACAAGTTTATGGGTTTAATAAGAGTCGATTTATTAGAGCACCCGGAGTGATAATGAGGGATAATGAGGGTTGTGGGGGTTGTGAGATTATTTTTGCTGACGTTGCAGTGAGAATGAGGATTGTGAGATTTTGGGTGGTATGATAATGAGGGTTGTGGGGGGTGTGGGACCCAGTTTAATTTTATTTATTTTTTCTTAAAATATTTAAATAAAATAAATATAACATTTTATGAAAATAAAAAACAAAACTACAATAATTAAAATAAAAATATAAAAACATACAATAAAAAAAAATACAATAATTAAAAAAAAAAATACAATACAATAATTAAAAAGAATACAACACAATAATTAAAAAAAGCTAACGTTGTAGATAGTTATCCGGAAGTGTCGAAATGTAGACCACGAGATCCTCCCGGAGTGTGTTGTGTGTGGTCATGTCTCTAATCTATCTGTTAATCCGGATACGTTCGTTGACTCTCTCGTTAAAAGTTCTCTGAACACCCGTAACCGGAGGAGCATACCATTCATCGGCATCGCAGATCGACTGTCCGTTGTCTTCAACGATCATGTTGGGTAATAAAATAGCCCCATACATAACTCTTATTAATTTGTTCATCTTGTAAAATCTAGCTGCATGTTTTATAATACCCCAGCTACCTTGAAGAACACCGAATGCCCGTTTGATATCCTTTCTCGCACTCTTTTGAAAATGTTTGAATTTTTGGCGAGGTTCGTTAAATGGGTACGAGAAAGCTTTAACAAATGTCGACCACTCCGGATATATACCGTCTGCAAGGTAATATCCTTTATTGTACTCGTGGCCGTTGACGGTGAATCTGTAGTCTGGGGATGAGTCGTTAAGCATATCATGAAACAACGACGATTGTTTAAGCACGTTGATGTCGTTGTTCGACCCGGCGACACCGAAGTAAGCATGTCATATCCATAGATCGCACGAGGCAACGGCTTCCAACATAACCGTTGGATAACCATGGTCACCTCGTGTGTAGTGCCCTTTGTATGCATTTGGACATTGATCCCATTTCCAATGCATACAATCTATGCTACTAAGCATACCCTTAAACCCATGAACCTCATCGTGTTTTTGATATAAACGATTAACATCATCTTGTGTTGGGGCTCTTAGATAAACGTTTGTATAAAGATGGATTACACATTTTAAAAAATTATCTAAGGATTCAGTTGATGTTCTTTCAAACATGTGTAAATATTCGTCGAAGGCGTCCAGAGTAATCCCATACGCCATCATACGAATAGCGGACGTGCATTTATGTAAACAACTAAAACCCATTTTACCCGTTGCATCGGGGCGTTGTTTGAAATATTTAAAATAGTCGGCAAAGGTTCTACAGAGTAATTAGATATACCTTCGACTATTCAGAGGAAAAGAGGTATTCTCATACGAAATCGTCTACGAAAATATTCATCCGGGTATACGCTTTCGCCGGAGAAGTAATGTCGTATCACGTTTTCGTTTGCTTCGGCGCGATCGCGGTTGATATAACGCCTTTTCTTTTTCACCGTACGGCGAGAACTTTCCGCCTCATTTTCTTCCATCTCCAAAGCTTGTACCGACATGGCTAGAACTTGTAACAATTCGGCGTTGGAAGATGACGAATCCGAAACATCGTGATCGGTTGACGAATTCGAACTCATTTTTTGTATATATAGTTTTTAGAAAAATATTGAGATAGAAAGAGATTGAGAATTGGAAGGCAAATGTGAAATTTGGAAATATATATATATATATATATATATATATATATATATATATATATATATATATATATATATATATATATATATATATATATTAATATTTAACGGTAATAATACCGTTTGAATAAAAAAAAAAAAAACAAAATCTGCAAAATGAACCGTTGTCTCACAACGAGGCTCACAACGACCACACTCGGTATCATAACGAGCTACATAGCTCGTTGTGAGCTCGAGAACGAGGCCCCCCCTCCGGGTGCTCTTTAACGGGTCTTTTTCAGCACGTGGTGGTCTTACAATCAAATATATTACTTTTCCATTTATTTCTATATCTTGTGATGAACCATTCGGTCTGATTGTGGGATCGAAACTGTTTTGTTTGAAGTTTCGACAAGTTCGTCTTGGTTGTTAGGATCATGATCAGGTTTCCATTCGTTTTCATACCTTCTACCGAGCGATTGCCCTTACGCGGTTGTTGAAATTGGAAGGCAAAGGTTTATCTTTTGGATATTTAAATTTTGAGAGTTGTTAGAGCACCCGGAGTGATAATGAGTGACAATGAGGGTTGTGGGTGGTTGTGGGGAAAAATGTGATGACGTGGCAGTGAGAATGAGGATTGTGAGATTGTGGGGTTGTTATGATACGGAGGGTTGTGGAGGTTGTGGGAGTTTAATTTTTTTTTTCTTTTTCTTAAAAGATTTAAATAAAATAAATAATACATTTATTAAAATAAAAATACAATACAATAATTAAAAAAACACACAATACAATAATTAAAAAAAAAATACAATACAATAATTAAAAAAAAAACACAATACAATAATTAAAAAAAAACACAATACAATAATTAAAAAAAAAATACAATACAATAATTAAAAATAAATCTAAACGTAAATAACTAAAACATTATGCCAAAATAAAAAAATTGAAGATAAAAAATACAAACCCTAAATTATGCCAAAATCGAAAATTTTAAAACATTATATAAAAAATGAAAACCCTAAAAACCTAAATAACTCCCCCCTTCCCTTCCGTTCCCTCAGCCTCCCTCCTCCATGCAAACAAAGAAAAAAAAAACAATCGAAGTTGAAAACCAGAAAAGAAAAAAGAAGTGAAGGAAGAAAAGAAAAAAGGAAGAGAAAGAAGAAAAGGGAAGAAGAGAAAGAAGAAAAGAAAAAAATATAAAAAAATACCAACAACGAACCGTTGTCTGCACAACGGCCTCCCTATAACGAGCCCACAACGAGGAGACCTCGGAGTGGTAACGAGCACTCCACACGAGCCCACAACCTTACCACTCCGGGTGCTCTTAGTATCGTTATGAGAAGGTATTTTACAAAAAAGTCTTTAACTTATTGGTAAGTTAGATTGAACCCCCTTGAATACCAGGTCAGACAGTCATACTGCAGTGTTAAACTGCCTCTAAAACCCTCTCACAAATTCCAGAAACCAAACAAAAGCTTAAAGCTTCAAAGTAGAAATGGCGGCAAATGAATCAGAAGTGAATTCATTCCGCTTATTTCCATCAACAGCAGACGATACCAAACCTCAATTAGGGCTATCGTTTCTCGACAATTCGCCGGAAAAGCCACTTCCTCCGCCGCCGCCTTGCATCGAAGTCCTTATTTCACAGGTATATTCATTCATTCATCAATTTATAACTTACAAATTATAATTTACCTATTTTGCAGATTTCATCTTCTGTAAAACCTACTTTAGAGCCTGTTAATTTTGATGGACTTACTCTCCTCAAGGTAACATACTTTTTCTCACACAAATCTTCGAATTACCAAACTTGTATGGCAGTTATGTTTGTTTAACCACTCAGATGTAATTAAAATAATCGGAAATCAGATAGTTTTACTGAATCAAACACTCGAAACTGATTGTCCCTTAAATGCCAAACATAAAGTACAATTTTCTTGTAGGGGAGAGTCAGTACTCATGAAGTTTTTGCATTGTCGAATTCGGATTTAGTTCCAGGAAAATACGAAGGTTTGTGAAACGTGTTTCTTCACTTAATCTAATTCTAATTACCTGGATGGTTCATCAAGCTTGTTAGTGAATTGTATTATTGTTGTTAATTAGGAGGGCTAAAGTTATGGGAAGGCTCACTGGATTTGGTGAAAACTCTTCAATCGGAGGTGGAAATTAACAATTTATCATTCGCTGGAAAGAAAGTATTGGAGGTGAGATCATAATGCTAAATTAGTCCTAAGTGTTTCTCTTTGCTTCATTATGATTGTAAAAACATATTAGGTAGTCTTTATTGTTGATCCAAAAGTTATATCCAATTACGACCTCTCAAAATCATTCTGTTGAAGAATTGGGACTTATCAGTTCTCCATAATTTGGTATTGTAATGATTGTTCTCGAGTCATTTCAATGTTTCTTAACCACATTCTGTCATATCCAGCTTGGTTGTGGACATGGTCTTCCCGGAATATATTCTTGTCTGCAGGTAAGAAATCATGTTTATTTGTTGGTGTTTACAAAAGATGTATTAAAATGGAAGATGAACTTATCTTTTTTTTCTTTTTTTTTTCTTTACGTAATTCAGGGGACATCTGCTGTACATTTTCAAGATTTTAATTCCGAGGTCCTAGAGTGTCTCACAATTCCTAATGTTGTTGCTAATCTTCCTGTAAAGTCTCAGTCACGGGATACTGATGTAGAAGTCCGTTTCTTTGCTGGCGATTGGAGTGAAGTAGATCAAATCCTGCCCAGTTCATCTGCTGGTTATGATATCATTCTCATGGCTGAGACAGTTTACTCGATTTCTACTCTTCCTGCCCTTTATGAACTTATAAAGAAGGTGCCACAGGGTTTCATGCACAAGTTTTAAAAGGGGCTGTTCGGGCTGGGCGGTTAACAGGTCAAAGGACGGGACTGGTTGGGTTTAACAAGAAAAAGTTTTTATCCAACTTCGTGAACACTTTATATTTTTTATTAAGTATGGTTACAAAAATATATAATTACTTCAATAATTATTTTTTTTAATAATTCATTCAGTAGGCTGTGGAAACAATACATTTTGGTCGACCGTTGCCCATTTGACCTGTTAGAGATAAAACATACACGAATTGCCCATTCATTAATGAATGGGTTGAAATTGCCACTTCTAGTTTCATATTATTATGTTTTAAAATTCAACGACAATATTTTTGACTTGTGTGGTTGCAGTGTACGAGTCATCCTCATGGGGTTGTTTACATGGCAGCAAAAAAGTACTATTTTGGGGTTGGAGGGGGATCAAGACGTTTCATATCATTGGTGGAGAAAGACGGTGAGCTATTTCTCCCTTTTGTCATATAAAAATAAGAATTTTGTGTTAGACCCCAAAGAGAGATTGTAAGAATAAGAATAATGCCAAAAGTTGTATTATTACTTCCCCCTCACCTATTTATAGGCAAGGGGTAAGTGTCTATTACATAACGTTTAGAAACCATAACAACTATTCTAAGTTCTACAATTTCCCCCTTTTGGTATGGTTTCTTAAAACATAAATTCAAAATATTAAACTATAATGCAAAATTAACTACTAAGCTTCCAGTCTTTTATTCTTAAGTTGGATTGACTGCTTCTTGAGATGTTTGTGCTTGAGCTTGTTTGTCATCGAATTCAGGGTAAAGTTTTGCGCACTATCTTGCTCCTGTTTCATTTCATGCTTTCTTCTTGCTTTTATTGTAGCATAGATGGAGTACTTGTTTTCTCTGATCTTCAAACATATTTCGTACCTTTGTATGAATTTTCTGTTTTCTAGGCACTTCTCAATCGCATCCTTTCGCAGCTCGTATTCACGTCTTTTGGCTTTCCACCTGTTAGCTTCTTTAAAGTCTTCAATCTTCTGAGCATCCCCGTTCTTGATGATTGTATCAATCTCCTTTTTGATTAGTCTGAGGGTTCTTGTGGAGAAGTGATGAACTTCATCAAAGAACATAACAATATTACCATCCCAGCATGGAATTGTGTACACGATTCCTTTGTTCCCGATATTCACTATAGCCCATTTCCTGACATGATTGAGATGGAACTTCTGCTGTGGAGCCGCCAGATTAACTTTTCCCCTGCCACTCTCAAGAGCAATCTGAAAGTCTTGGTATGAAGCTTCTTTCACCTTCATTTCCATGAAGCGTTTTATTCAAGACTCAGCGAGTCTCTCGACTCCTGTTTTGGTTGACCATCGTTTCATGGAATTGAACAGAAATTCTATATCATTTGGGTTTAGGTTGGCGAAGTCGGCTTCAGAGCAATTGTATACCTTTCCATTGGTTCGAGCTACTTTGAAGGTAGTATACCGAAGCCCGTTGTGGAATTCTGATTCAATTGTTCGCACATTTGAGATTGAGTGAACTGAGTATACCTTTTCTGGTTCTTTCTGCTTTTCGTGAATGATGTGTTTAAATTTAAACCAGAGCTCCTTTTCAAACTTGTTGTACCCATGAAGTCGAATTTCCTTGATCTTTCTTGGAGTTTTGACATAGAAATCCTGAACTTGATCCTCCATGAATGGTTAATTAATTCGTTTGTGGATTTTATCCTGTTCATCAATATCGATGTCAGTGAACTTCGGTTCTCCAAAATCATTTGTTAACGCATACTTGTAGAGTTCAGTATGTTCATTTTGAAGCTTCTTGTTCTCCTTTCGAACCAAATCTTCATAACACTCTCTTACATCACTTTGTTTGAGCCGGTTATCAAAATCGTATTTAGTAGGATACCAGTTGGCTTCATCGTCATAATCCCTTATTTCTCTATAACGGGCACGCACCACACTGTCGAACGCATCATCTACTTTTTCATCATGACCGAGTATCATGGCCTCATGATATAACTGCTCCATGTGTTGATTTTTCTTTTCCTTGCTTGTGCCTTTCCTTTCTTTTGTTTCCCATGCGCTTGTATGAGCATTTTTGTGTTTCTTTGATCGACGCTTCTTTTCCCCCTCAAAGAAACACATAAATGCTGATACAAGCGCAGGGGAAACAAAAAAAAAGAAAGGCACAAGCAAGGAAAAGAAAAATCAACACATGGAGCAGTTATATCATGAACCCATGGTACTCGGTCATGATGAAAAAGTAGATGATGCGTTCGACAGTGTGGTGCGTGCCCGTTATAGAGAAATAAGAGATTATGACGATGAAGCCAACTGGTATCCTACTAAATACGATTTTGATAACCGGCTCAAACAAAGTGATGTAAGAGAGTGCAATGAAGATTTGGTTCGAAAGGAGAACAAGAAGCTTCAAAATGAACATACTGAACTCTACAAGTATGCGTTAACAAATGATTTTGGAGAACCGAAGTTCACTGACATCGATATTGATGAACAGAAAAAAATCCACAAACGAATCAATTAACCATTCATGGAGGATCAAGTTCAGGATTTCTATGTCAAAACTCCAAGAAAGATCAAGGAAATTCGACTTCATGGGTACAACAAGTTTGAAAAGGAGATCTGGCTTAAATTTAAACACATCATTCACGAAAAGCAGAAAGAACCAGAAAAGGTATACTCAGTTCACTCAATCTCAAATGTGCGAACAATTGAATCAGAATTCCACAACGGGCTTCAGTATACTACCTTCAAAGTAGCTCGAACCAATGGGAAGGTATACAATTGCTCTGAAGCCGACTTCGCCAACCTAAACCCAAATGATATAGAATTTCTGTTCAATTCCATGAAACGATGGTCAACCAAAACAGGAGTCGAGAGACTCGCTGAGTCTCGAATAAAACGCTTCATGGAAATGAAGGTGAAAGAAGCTTCATACCAAGACTTTCAGATTGCTCTTGAGAGTGGCAGGGGATGTTAATCTGGCGGCTCCACAACATAAGTTCAATCTCAATCATGTCAGGAAATGGGCTATAGTGAATATCGGGAACAAAGGAATCGTGTACACAAGTCCATGCTGGGATGGTAATTTTGTTATGTTCTTTGATGAAGTTCATCACTTCTCCACAGGAACCCTCAGACTAATCAAAAAGGAGATTGATACAATCATCAAGAACGGGGATGCTCAGAAGATTGAAGACTTGGTGGAAAGACGTGAATACGAGCTTGGAAAGGATGCGATTGAGAAGTGCCTAGAAAACAGAAAATTCATACAAAGGTACGAAATGTGTTTGAAGATCAGAGAAAACAAGTACTCCATCAATGCTACAATAAAAGCAAGAAGAAAGCATGAAATGAAACAGGAGCAAGATGAGTGCGCAAAACTTTACCCTGAATTCGATGACAAACAAGCTCAAGCACAAACATCTCAAGAAGCAGTCAATCCAACTCAAGAATAAAAGACTGGAAGCTTAGTAGTTAATTTTGCATTATAGTTTAATATTTTGAATTTATGTTTTAAGAAACCATACCAAAGGGGGAAATTGTAGAACTTAGAATAGTTGTTATGGTTTCTAAACGTTATGTAATGGACATTTACCCCCTTGCCTATAAATAGGTGAGGGGGGGAAGCAATAATACAACTTTTGGCATTATTCTTATCCTTACAATTGTATTCATGAACTTCGAGATGTGTCTTTACGAATCCATTTTTCCTCGACTCATTGAGTAACCCACAAAAGCGATTATAGGTTTGCTCAAGCATCTCTCCATCTTGAGCTCGAAACTCTTCAAACTTATGCATGGCCCCAATCATCTTAATACTTTGACCAGCTTTAATCATCTTAATACTTTGACCAGCTTTAATCATCTTAATACTTTGACCAGCTTTACTTCCCTGAAGTTGTTTGGTTAGTTCATCAAACATTTCTTTTGCGGTTCTGTGGCTGTCGATGTTCATGATGATGTCATTTGGAATCGCATTCATGATGTGTGATCTTGCTAGTCGATTTGCTTTGTGATAATCCTTTTCCTCGTTCGTCATTTGAGTGAATAACTTCGCAGTTGTAGTCTCACTTTCAGTTCCGTCTTCATTGACAATCTTTACCATTATTTTCACTGGGCAATTCTTGATGATCTCTAACATGTGTTCACCCAAATCTTGTCGTTCAATGAAGTCCAAAAACCGTGCTTTCCATTGTTCATAGTCACCACGGAAAAGGACTGGGGGTCTTTTTTGTGATCCAATGGACATTTGATCTCTTGACCTCATTTTCTTAATTCTTGTTGATCGTTTTATACTCCTTGTAAAAGTTTTTAGTTTCTGTTCGAATATGACTTAATTGAGTTCGTGTTGTATAATTCGTGTAAGCACAACAACAAGTCGAATGGTGTGTTCGAATGTTTATATTCGAAGAAGTTGTTTTTCTGTTCGAATGGTGTCTTGGTTCAAATTGTCTCAAGTTTCCTAGAAAGTTATCCTAGTCGAATTGATGTTCTAACACACTTGGTCGAATGAACTACTTCGAGACTCACACCTTACACGACTAAGTGACACGAATATACTTGTTATTCGTGTAAGATACTATTCCAGTCGAATGAAACACGAATAGGCTATTAGACTAGAAATCCTTCTTATACGAATACAAAATGAATTCGTGTATGTTGTTTTTGTAGTCTAATGGTCTATTTCCAGTCGAATGAACGGGTACTTTTGAGAGTATCCCGCTTTGATACCAATTTTAAGAATAAGAATAATGCCAAAAGTTGTATTATTGCTTCCCCCTCACCTATTTATAGACAAGGGGGTAAATGTCTATTACATAACGTTTAGAAACCATAACAACTATTCTAAGTTCTACACAGATTATATCTTAATTTCAAAAATGAATTTTCGAGAAACAACTGTTAACTTTACTACAAATAGATTCCCATGTTTGTAACAGAGTGTTAATATTGTACAAGAAATGAAATTAAATCCCAACTTGAAGACGCCGTCTCTTTTTTCCCTGCAGGTGTTATGGTGGCTAGCCTTATCGCTGATGTTGGGGGAGGATCGTCCAACGTTCGTGAAGTATGGAAACTCCAGTTCAAGTAACATTCATAATATATCTCTATATTTTATAATGTATTCGTTAATCTCCTCACGAATAGACTTCAATGAGTGTGTTTTAGTGTATTTTCTCCTGATTTTTTTTTTCATACTAAATAGATGAATTATTTTGGTTCGCATCAACTTTGTCATAGTTTCTAATGTCTCTTTATGATTTGAATATCATGCCCATTTTCGTGCGGAATTGACCGAGTCACGTGCATTTTCTCCTGAATTTCGTGGTCTGTTCTTGCCCAATTATCTCCCGAAAATCAGGTATGTTTTAAGCCTGACAATCCGTAAGCGGCATGGCTCGGTCCTTTAAGTCTTGGACTTTTTCTAAATTTTGTATAATAATTTAGTATTACATTAATTTAAAATCATTCTTGCAACAAAATTTATTAATTTTTTCTAAACAGTTGCAACTTACAAATACAGACCTTGATCAATATTGTGGATATCGTAAAAAGTGTTCATCATTCTTCAATTTAAAAAATTCCAGTCTTACATTTTCAGTTGCAAATCTTGTGATAATCTTTCAAAATGTTTTATAATTCTTGTTTATCCAGAATATTGCCGAAGTATTACCAGAACAGGACTCATGTGCTTATTTTATTGATGAATTTTTTTTTCAAGCATTTCTTTGTTTTAAACGTGCTAAAAGCTAAATCATAGTAGTGCTTTGTTACAATAACTGCTTAATAACTTATAAACTTCAAAAAACGGGTAAATTATGTTTATGGGTCGGCCAACACAACCTATCCTGTTCTAATAAGACATGTATTAAACTAATCCTGTTTCTACGATTACCCGACCCTAGGCATTTGCCACCTTTTGTAGAAACAAAATACATCTGGGTATGTTAAGCATTACTGATAAATAAAATAAATAAGGTTTACAACATAAACAACAAACACGAATCATTCAGAACCACATATCAAGTTGAGACAGCCTCTATTTCCCTTTTGTTTTATGAAACAAAACCTAACTTTTACTCATCGCTCACACTTATAGTACTTTGAGCAACCTCTATTATAAGGATTAGACTGAGGAGGGGTACAACTACCGGATTTTGTATAAGCTTGGCCTTTACCACCACCATCACACACGGGCTGATCTCTTTTCAAAGCCCCTACAGATATGTACCTTTTGTCTGCCAAATACCTTCTTGTAATCTCTGATTCCAACATATCCTCCAATAAAACGTCTAAAGAACCATTAGAGGGCGGTCTTGCTTTTTTTTCCGCTGCCACTTCGAGGCGGTGGAGGGAGGAAATGGTCAGAAAGACGACACACAATTGGAGGAAAAGAATCTTGATATTAAATGTTGATTCCATTGGTTTGTTTCTTCTTTGGCCTTCTGTTCTTTCTCACTTTGAATACACCATTATATTAAAGGTCGAAAGTGGATGCCACACTGTAGTTATAAAGGCAGCACTTCACCTAACTTAGAGTTCATACACTGTAGAATGAATTTTATGATTTTTTTTTTATTATAACTTCTTTGTGCTTTTTTGTACATGGGGCCGTGCTAGGTGTACCACTATCTGTTTAATTATTAACGTGTGTCTAATCAGTTTTTTTGTGCGCTTTTACGTTAGATGAATGAAGTATAAATACTAACCTACTGGTACATGCCTTGGTTAAACCTCCTCCTCTGTTTCTTGCATGACTAATTACACCGAACTTTAAGAAATAAAAACTTAGTGAATTTTCACCAATAATTCGTTTTGGGGAAGTATATGTTAATAGGGCCTATTTCTGTCATCATGATTTTGGCAAATTTGAAGGTATTGATTTTGGTCAATACGACTTTTATCTTTGTTTTTCTTGAAGGTTAAGTATTAATTTTGACTTAGAAAGCGTGTGTGTTGACACGTTTGGCCCATTTGAAAATTACCCGTCTTGACATGAATTCGTAATGACCCGTTACCATACCCACCAATAATCTGTAAGGTAATCATTTGGAACTTGTGAAATGATCTTGAATTAATATATCGTTCTAACTGAATATTACATTACATGTATGGTTCTTTATGAGCCTAGCCAGAGTTGATAATCATGTATTAATTATATGCCTTCCCGCTTAAATCCACCTCATAGACCGCACTTCCATCAGGGTTTAGCAACCCCAAATGTCTCTTGAATTCTGGACCAGATTTTTCATTCTCATCATACAGTGTAGAAATAAAAGTTGGAATAATGACTCCTGGTTTAGCCGGGGTACCCTTAGATGGCCCAACGGTCATCTTTCTTATGACATTATGGTTATAGGTAGCTGCATTTTCCTTACTAGTACCATTCTGATTCAACTGACCTTCGTGTGGCCAACCTGTTTCTGCTATAGCAATCATCACATCGTTGTATCCCAAATTACCCATAGCAAAGAACACCGAGTCAAGCATCTGGTCCATTAGATTCGTGTAGTTTAGCCCACTTGTAGGGTCCATATAGGTTTGATTCCCTTCAAATAATGCATAATCAAGATTTATGCTATTTGAATTATTAGCCCATGATGCATATGGGTAAACATCAAGAAAGAAATATGACTTGGTTCCTCGTAAGAAGGTGAGTAAAGGTACAATTGCGTGAATGATATCAGGCTTAAATCTTCCGCTTGAAGGTGGGAAAGTTGATTCCATGATATCCATAGTAAAAGGAGTACCAACTTTGATGTTGTTGATACCTAATGCTTTAAGCGTGGTTCGAATTCGGCTCATTGCGGGTACACTATCTTCTATTATTTTCATATCTTGACCCGTGTTTGTATTATTCCCAATAAGCACTGTCCGGATCATTGTGCCAGGATAATGGTTAAGGATATGTTCAGATATCCACTGGTTTGCAAGTTCTTGATTAGTAGCAATTCCTGAGACTTCGTCATTAGTGACCGTGATTGTGACCTCTACTTTTGTGCCGGATAGGAGTTGGAGTAATTCATGGTCAGCATCATAGAGTCTTACCCTACCGGCTTTCATAGTTAGTAGGAATGCAACAGATTTATTTGCAGATGGAATGTTGTTCCCTAACCGTCCAAGGTTTACGCCAATTCTGCTTGATATAGCCCCTGAGTAAAGAAAAAAACTTAAGAAACCTACCAAAAGAGATTGGGGAAATTAAGAAAACTTACTTGAGAAGGCAAGGAGATAGAGGAAAGATAAGGACATAATAGCAATTCTGGTAACTGTTTGTTTCTTCATGTCGTAAAATGCAATTGACATGTTGATAGAAGAGATGATGTGAGTAAGATGGCTTACGGATCGCTATATATACATACAATATATGTATATATAATCTATTATCTTATATATTCATGAACATGATGAATAATGCTCGGGGTTGTTGACCTACATGTAGATGTCGAAAATAGATATCTATGAGAGATTAAGGTGAAAGAAGGTAGAGAAAGATTAGATTATGATTCATGTATAAAGCCTTTTATCGACACTTTTGGTTATGTTTCATTTAAAAATTACCCTTGCTCACCAAGTACATTGTTCATCTTATTTCTTGTAGTAAATTTGTTGGAAATATTTACGAAAGTTATGACTTTGTTGAAGAAAAATATTAGTGTCTTTATAAATAGATATCTTTTTCTCACTTAAACGAACACGGAATATCATCTAAAAAGATTTCCGATATGAATTGTTGGGTAGCATGTACACTATCTTCATGTTTACATTACGTTGCTTCTTCTATATAATGCTATAAACTTGTAACGATACAACTTGTGAATTTACGACCATCATGTTTTGGCAAAATCAGCTAAACATGTTTTGAATAGTTAGTAACTTAAAAGCTTACACATTCATATCTTTAAGGTATTCTCATTCTAATCGTGCCTCTTAAAACATCAACTATCTTGTCAATGCACATACAGAAAATGATATATGAGGTCTTGTGACCGCAAGTGTTGAGAGTCTTTTCTTCCATGAACGTAGTTAACAGTCGCTTTGATTCATTGAATGGCAACTACAATTATCTTTTAGAGGAGGCATCAAAATGTTTGTGAGTTCTCCAGATGAACCGAACACTTGGTTTTGTAACCACAACCAAAATGTTCCTTCTTTTACATGCGATGACAACGGAGTTCGCCAAAATTAGGAGTTCATCTAGATTAGAGACCGAGAGCGAGCGTATGCACGTTCCACCATTTAAATATATATATTTTTTTTCATACTCCTGAGGCGATTCAACCATTAACTGGCTTTTTGATTCTTGGTTTTCATTACACAATGACGCTGATATCTAGTGGAGTTCAAATCAACCCATCAAGCAACAAGGTTGATTCGAGTTGGGGACATCTATTATCGATTCTTTAAGAATGAATATTCACTTTAGTCCGGAAAATCGCCTTCCAAGAATAAACACGAGTGCCATGAGGGGAGAGCAAGAACCGGTCCGGATCGTGGCGGTCCAAACCGATGACAAGCGGTCCGGTTTACGGTAAATAAATTTCCGAAATTTCGGTTTTTGTTTGGTCTGGTCCGAAACCGCTACGGTCCAATTTCCGGTCTTACATTTTATGAATTTTCGATGTCGGTCCGGTCCTATTTTTGACACAAGCACATAAGAGTGTGAGCTAAAATCGGTCCAACCGGTGAACCAAATCGGAACCGGACTGAAACTGGTCTGACCGATGAAAACCGGTCCGGTCTACGGTTATGAAATTCTAAAAACCCGTTTTCAAGTCCGATCCGGTCCAAAACCAGTTACTAGCAGTCCGGTTTCTTTTCGGTTTTTGGACCGTGCACATGCCATCAATGTAATAAATCCATTTATCCAAACCAGTTTGAAGCAGAAAATTCCTTGTCAACTTTTCTGATTCTTCAGTTGAGGCCCAAGTATGGGAGGCCTTATCCAGGCTCATTTATGAGAGTGGACACCCAAAACTGCTCTGTGGGCTGATCCTGCAGGCAACTTGGTCAAGGCACAGTAGTGTTGTTTCGAGCAGATTGGTCTGGGCCACGTCATAAATTACATTAATAATCGCATTAAAAATAGAATTTAGGTGTTCAACCCATTTAACTCATCTACCTTTCCAATACTAAGTAACTCGATCAAGATTAAGAAATGAAACCTTGGTGGTGAGATGATTCAAGGCTTAACCACTTTCTTCTTGGTTGTCCTATTAAAATTAAATAACTCGTTAAGCATAATCGTTGCAAACAGATATAATGTATAACCTTGGATATATATCTATGTCTTTCGTAAGCGGTGATTTAGATATTATGTTCATGTCTGATCTAACTTCATTTTTGTGAGTATAGAACTGTATATTACAATAAATATATATGGTTCTCGATCAAACAAAGTAGTTATAACAGAAATGTGACACAAGATTCATTAGAGATGATAATTATGTGTTAATTATATGTCTTCCCACTTAGATCCACCTCATATACTTGGCTTCCGTCAGGATTTAGCAACCCCCAATGTCTCTCCGATTCTGGACCAGTTTTTTCATTCTCATCATACAAGGAAAAAATAAAAGTTGGAATAACGACACCAGGTTGAGCCGGGGTTCCCTTAGGAGGCACTGCACTCATCTTTCTTATGACGTTACGGTTATACACAGCTGCATTCCCTTTACTAGCACCATGCTGATCGAACCCACCTTTATGTGGCCAACCCGTTTCTGCTATAGCAATCATTACATCATTGTATCCCAATTTAGCCATAGCAAAAAACACCGAGTCTAGCATCTGGTCTAGTAGGTTGGTGTAGGTTAGCCCACTCTCAGGGTCTGTATATGTTATGTTTCTTTCAAGTAAAGCATAATCAAGGTTTATATTCAATGGATCATCGGCCCATGCAAAATACGTGTAAACGTCAAGAAAGAAATAAGAATTTGTCCCATGTAAGAAGTTCAGTAAGGGAACAATCTCGTCAATGACATCGAGCCTAAATTGTCCACTTGAAGGTGGAAAAGTCGACTCCATGATGTCCATAGCAAGAGGAGTACCAACTTTGATATTGTTAATGCCTAAGGCTTTAAGTGTGGTCCGAATTCGGTTCATGGCGGGTACAAGATCTTTCATTATTTGTATATCTTGATCGGTGCTAGTGTAACTCAAAACCTCATTCCCAACAAGCACATAACGAATCATGGTGTCATGATAATGTCTAAGGATATTTCGATATATCCATTGGTCTGCGGTTCCTTGATTATTAGCAATTCCAGAGATTTCATCATTAGTGACCATAATTGTGACTTCTAGTTTTGTGGTAGATAAGAGTTGGAGTATTTCGTTGTTAGCATCATAGAGTTTGACCCTGCCGGCTTTCATAATCTGTAGGAGTTCGATTGATCGAGATGCAGATGGAAGATTGTTCCCTAACCGCCCGAAATTTACTCCAATTTTATTTGGTATTGCTCCTGAAAGAAGAAAGTTCAAAAAACGATGGTTAATGAGAAAAAAAAGAGAAAATCACAAAAATAATCACCCGCGTAACAAAGTAGCGAACTTGAGAAACTTACTTGAAAAGGCAAGGAGGTATAAGAAAGATAGGGACAAAATAGTGATTTTAGTAACTATGTGTTTCTCCATGTCATAGAATGCAAATGTCATTTTGATAGAGATAGTGAGGAATAATATGAACTACCGATATATATAGACACATATGTGTAGTTGATCTGTATATGTATAGATGAGAGTGATGAATGTGTGGTATCAACCTATATATAAATCTTTGATGTTGAAGGATCCAAAGGAGTGAAAACTTATAATTGTCTTAGTTTATTGATATTCAAGAAAGTTGAAGGTGAAGAAGGCAAAGATTATGATTTATATTATAAACCTTAAACTTAGTATTAGTTTCAGAATAGGCCCGGTACCAAATACACCTTATGTGTCATCGTGTCATGTACCGTACGGTCCCAACACTAGGCTACTATTATACGATGAGGTTTCGGTATTGCTTAGTAAAGGGAAAATGAGTATGATAATTGATACGTGAAAAATTGAAGCTCGGTAATATTATTTAGATGTAAAAGGAGTATATTAGAGTTTGAGTCAAAAAGACATGTCCATAAACTTTTTAAAATTTCAATATCGTAACGACACTATTTTAGTTATAACCTATTCTATTTTAATAAACCGAAGGCTGTACCAATAAATAAATCGAAGTAATGGAGACTTATAATTTTATTTGTTTATCAATATTCAAGAAAGTTGAAGGTGAAGAAGGTAAAGAAGGCAAAGATTATGATTTATTTGTAAAACTTTCTGTAATCATTTGGTGATAGTAGTTTCAGAATAGCCCCCGGAAAATCAAATACACCTAATCGGGACGAAACTTTTTATAATCTTTTGGTGGTAGTAGTTTCGATCCGAACTTGATAACCGAAACACCTGCTTTACGACAGGACGGTTACGGTTTTTCTTTAACCTTTTAATAAACATCCATCTATATATTATTATTATGACATTCCATTAAGTTTACGAAAAAGTTTTTATTGGCTTCTAATAAACTATCACTAACAATATTTTCAAACAACGGCCTTATTAATTTAGTTTTGTATTAATATATTTAGTATAATAGTTATAATGGATAATTTTATCTTTTTGAATAATATAATTATATATTCAACGGATGAAATTATCAACTCTCAAGTCGAATTGAATTCACTAATCCTATAATTTAGGTGACCTGAACCATGGTTGGCCCGTCTTGTTAAGGGTACCCGTGGTCCAGGTACCCATCTTCTATGGTGAAAATAAGATACACGCTTCATAAATCATAAGGATGGATAAAATTTTCACACTACCCAATAAAAGTCTCAAAATATTGGTACGACACTACTGCATTTCAACCGAACTAGTATTGTGCCAACTTAATGCAAACCAGTACGGTATTCGGTTCTATATTTTTCAAAAGTTCGGTATTTAGTACCGTTGATACATGTAACATACCGTTATTTTCACTATTTTGTATGGTATTGCATCGACTGATACCAAACAGTTTTTTCCAGTAAGATACTGAGTACCAAAAAAGTGATTAAGAAAAACCAGTACGATACAATTTGATACCGACATGATATAAAAACAAATTTAAATCCGTATGAATATATTATACAATTATAGTCGGCGATGGAAATGAGTTATATTTAAAGATGACACAATAAATAACAAAATGTAAATAAGGAAAACCAAAGATTAGTTTAAAACATAAAAAAAAGGAATAAAATGGTAAAACAACGCGGTTGGTGTTGAAGTATTAGACCAAGTAACATTAAACAAACACATCTATATCTATCTATCTGTCTGTCTGTGTTTCCCCCTTATATGTTTCAACCCCACCATTAACTTGACTGTCAACATTGAACAACCATAAACAACAATGGCACATCAAGATGCCAACTACCACCACCTCCTCCTCCTCCTCATCACCACCATCCTCCTCCTCCTTACCACCACCACCATCACCGCCGATGACGCCACCGTCCTGTCAAACCTCCAAACCACCCTCTCACCATCCCCATCCAACTGGAAAACAAACGACTTTTGTTCATGGGACGGCATTAAATGCGACAACAATAACCGTGTCACCGCGATCAATCTCGCATCGAAATCATTAACCGGAACACTTCCAACCAATCTAAACGAACTTACACAGCTGAAAACACTTTCAGTTCAAAGCAACTCACTCTCGGGTGACTTGCCCACGTTAGCAAACATGTCTAGTTTGGAAGATGTGTTTCTAGATTCTAATAACTTCACTTCAGTCCCAACAAATATGTTTCTTGGTCTTACTAATCTGCAAAGGTTTAGTATATCTGATAATGTAAATCTTTCTCCATGGAGTATTCCGAATGATCTAACGGAAAGTATTAACTTGCAAGCGTTTCAAGCGAGTAAAGCGAATATAATCGGTTCCATTCCTGATATTTTTGATAACTTTCCTAATTTAGTAAGTCTTCGGTTGTCTTATAATAATCTAACAGGAAGTTTACCTAAAAGTTTTGGAGGATCCGAGATTCAGAATCTTTGGTTAAACAATCAGGATTCTGGGTTATCGGGTACTCTTGATGTGCTTTCTTCTATGACACAGTTATATCAAGTTTGGTTACAAGCTAATAAATTCACTGGAGCTATTCCGGATCTTTCGAAATGTGTTAATTTGTTTGATTTGCAACTAAGGGATAATCAGTTTACTGGATTGGTTCCGGCTTCTTTGACATCTTTGGCTAGCTTACAAAATGTTACGTTGCGTAATAATAAGTTACAAGGTCCATTGCCTGTGTTTGGTAAAAATGTAGTAGATCTTGATCTTGGAATCGATTCGAATAGTTTCTGTTTGAGTACTCCTGGACCTTGTGATCCTCAGGTGAGTGCGTTACTTGAGGTTGCTGGAGCGGTTGGGTATCCTATGTTGCTGGCGGAATCTTGGGAAGGGAATGATGCTTGTAAAGGATGGAGTTTTGTTACTTGTGATTCTTCTGGGAAGAATGTGAATACTGTGAATTTTGCTAGGCGGAATTTTTCAGGTACTATTTCCCCTGCGTTTACGAATTTGACATCTTTAAGAAGCTTATCATTGAATGATAATAATCTTGTGGGTACGATTCCGGGAATGTTGACATCTATGCCCAATTTGCAACTTATTGATGTATCAAACAATAATCTGTCTGGTCCTATACCAGAATTTCCACAAGGTGTGAAGTTTTCACATGATGGAAATTCGTTATTAGGAACAGATATTCCTAGTGGACCAAACGGGCCACCTGGGTCTAACCCGAGCTCTACCGCACCAGGTGGAAGCCCACCTGGTTCTCCAAAAGGCTCTTCTGTTTCTGCTGGTATGGTTGCTGGAATTGTTGTGGGTGTGCTTGTTTTTGTTGGGATTGTGTTGTTTGTGTTTTACAAATGTTGTGCTAAAAAGAGACACCAAAAGTTTGGGCGTGTTGAGAATCCAGAAATCGGTAAGGAATTGATGAAGCCGAGTACAGTTGCAAGTAGTTCAAATGGTTATAACGGTGGTTTTAGTGAGTTGCAGAGTCAAAGCAGTGGTGATCATAGCGAAATGAATGTTTTTGAAGGTGGGAATGTTGTAATTTCGATTCAAGTTCTTCGAGAAGTCACTAATAACTTTAGTGAAAACAATATACTGGGAAGAGGTGGATTTGGAGTCGTTTACAAAGGTGAATTACATGATGGAACCAAGATAGCTGTTAAGAGAATGGAATCAGGTGTTATGGGAACAAAAGGGTTGAATGAATTTCAGGCCGAGATTGCAGTTCTCACAAAAGTCCGACACCGACATTTGGTGGCTCTTCTTGGCTATTGTGTTAATGGGAACGAGCGTCTTTTAGTCTATGAGTACATGCCACAAGGAACTTTAACCGAACATTTGTTTGAATGGAGTGAACATAAGAAACCTTTTCTTAGCTGGAAACAAAGGGTTTCAATAGCTTTGGATGTGGCACGAGGGGTCGAGTATTTGCATAGTTTGGCACAATCAAGTTTTATTCATCGAGACTTGAAGCCTTCTAACATCCTTCTTGGTGATGACATGAGAGCCAAAGTTGCTGACTTCGGTCTGGTGAAAAACGCCCCTGATGGGAAATACTCTGTTGAAACCAAACTTGCTGGAACTTTCGGTTATCTTGCACCCGAGTACGCTGGTGAGTACTTTCATATAGTTTTGAATTTCATTTCAATATTAAGAATCATTAATCTTGTGAACTTAAAGCAACTACATTTCTTGACCTTGGAATTTTTCTTTATCAAAAAATTAGAAGGACAAGTTATTTAGTGTTAAAGAAGCCACAATCTGATACATTTTGTAATTTTTGTTTATCAAAACAGCTACCGGGAGAGTGACTACAAAGGTCGATGTTTTTGCTTTCGGGGTGGTTTTGATGGAGTTGATAACAGGCAGAAAAGCACTAGACGAGACAATGCCCGATGAGAGGTGTCATTTGGTGACATGGTTTAGGAGGGTCCTGATCTCAAAGGAAAACATGTTTAAAGCTATTGACCAAACCCTTGAAACCGAAGATGAAGAAACACTTGACAGCATTGCAAAGGTTGCCGAGCTTGCAGGTCATTGCACAGCCCGTGAGCCATTTCAGAGACCTGACATGGGTCATGCTGTTAACGTGTTGGGTCCACTTGTGGAACAATGGAAACCTTCTAGACCCGAAGAAGAAGATGGGTATGGAATCGACCTCCATATGAGTCTTCCTCAAGCCCTTCAAAGATGGCAAGCCGATGAGGGTACTTCAAGAACCTTTGATATGTCATTCAATCAAACTCAGTCTAGTATTCCCTCTAAGCCTTCAGGATTTGCAGACTCGTTTGACTCTATGGATTGCCGATAGATCAAACACACAGGTTACACTTGATATTCTCGAAATTTATTCATTTTTTACCCTCTGAAAAGGTTAAACTGAAGTGTCATATGTTTTTGATTGTATGTTATTATATTGATCATTGATCATTTCCATGTTCGGAACATGACCAAATTTGTAATTTAAACGCTTAATTAGATAGTAGTACAATATACATTATGCTTAAAGTGTACAATAGACTATCTGTTTTTTTGTATGTAGGATGTAAAATGTACTTCTGAGCATAACATATAAATCGTGCGGTGAAAGTTGTATGTTACTATTGTCTTATGAAAGTGTCACATTTTTCGGTTTATGACCAAATCGTTTAGGTTTTAGCATCGCGCATTAAAAGTTGTACATTTAACGAGATTTGTTTGTAACGAAAAAGACCCAAGTGGGTTGGAATGATATTCCAGGCTGTGGAAGTGAGATCTTGCAAAAGCCAGCTAGTTTTTACACTAATTTGATGACTAAAAGGTTTTGTAGCTTTGTTGGTCCTATTTTTAGCTTTAAAAAGGTAATTGGAGATCAATTTCGAAAAGGTGTGATTCCAAATAGCTTTCTCTATGCATGGTCCCGTTTCATGATCTAGATCTTCGAATAGCTTTTCGTTAGGCATGCATTATTTTGATGTACAATATGTAACTTATGGTATGTATTTTCAAGGTGTATCACATAGAATGTCATATGGTCCCGATTCTATCGTGAATAGCTTGTGGTATGCATTTGCTAGTTTTGACTTGACAAAATCGAAGTCAAATTTTTTGAATTAAAGAGTACGTTACAATAAGAGAAGTTATAGGGGTTCGTAGTGTATTATTTTAAAATTATTACAAATCTATTAAAAATTTTCTAATAAATTTGTCTCGTTGAAAGGGAATATAAAGTCTTTTTGTATATGACTATGATATGATTTTGATTTGAAGCACACAAGCTTAATCATCAAGAAGTTGAATTAAAAAAAAAAGAAAAACAGGAAAACCGGCAAAAATATGGAATTTGAGTAAGGCGTTTTAATATCGTATTGACCACTTCATGTTTGTACACAGGAATAAAATGGCTTAAAATACCATCTCTTTTTCATGACGCAGACATGTTAGCCATAATTTATGCAATATTAAATAAAACGAAAATATTATTTAAACAAGTGATTAATTGTTTAATTTATTTTTGGATTACGTGTATGAAATTATCATTTATCATAATCAATATATATGAGTTTAATAAAGGAAATATTATACAAAAAATATAACCATCTTGACTAAATTATCACTTTTGTTGGCCGAAAAATTGTTGCCGTTCAGTGCTTTGATCTTTGTCATCTGTTGGTTAAAATCATTACGAACTTATTTTAGGGAAAAAAATTGATCATTATAACTTATACGAACATGTAATACGGCACCTCTTAACTTATGTTAGAGGTTAATTAAATCCAAATCTTTATATTTGGGTAATACTCGGTAACATTATATGATACATGATTCTAAAATTCCTTGTCTAATTAGTTTTTTTAGGATTTTATTCGTACAATATATAAAATGGTTAAATAAAGAGATTTTTTTTTTTATTTATGTTCGAAGAAAAAGAGTTTTTGACTCAGAAATACTCGATTTAACTGAGATATATCATCACTGTTTTCAAGTAGTTTAATGGTCACCCAATCATCCCTTACATATCAAGCATTTACCATTTAGTATTTGAATCATTTTTATTTACCACTAATAGTATCATGACGATCTCAAAGTTATCTATCCTATAAAAATAAATATATCTGACCAAAATAAGCTTTACCAAATAACTCGGATTCGCCCACGGTAATCAAGATGTATAGATTCGGACGATTTTTTTATGTCTTGAAAGCTACTAGAAATAAATCAATGTCAAAAACAAAGGTTATAAAATATATCCTGAAAACGGTAGAATACAAATGACATAAATCGATCCTATCAAAATCAATGTTTGATACCATAAACCAATATTTTATTAATTCGTGGGTAACCACTCCACCACGTTATGGATGAATTTAGTATTTAAATTAATTAATGTTTTAAAATAAAAAACATACAGTTTCACCCTTAACTTAGATGAATCATCACATTTAGCAATTTATTTTTGTTCTTTACATTCATATTTAATGATTCAATTATTTTATAACCACAAAGTTACATTAGCCACATTGCTAATGATATTCAACTATGTCAAACATGTTGTTTGCACATCACATTAGTTTAAGAAAAAAATTATTCTTTTAACCATATAAAAGGTAGAACGCTAAGTTTATATTAGTTTATTAACTTTGGCTACCGTAAAATATTACGTTAAAAAGTTGGCTTGATTTTTCCCGAAAAATGTGTAAAATATTTTAGAAAGGTATTTGAAAGTTAGATCTAACCTTTTTGTTTATGGTCTTTCTTTTAAGCAACAAATATCCCTTCCCTCGGGCCTTTCTAGCGCGGGATGGGGGCCTACACGTGACTATTAGGATATTTTATATTTTTTGAATCATAATTCGGATGTGGGTATGTCATTTTTACTATGTTAAACCGACACACAGTGAGCGGGTATTCTAACATCGGATACCCTGGTACCCTAAATAATGCAGTTTTTTACTGTATAGGTCGCGGTTACTCTAAAATTAGAGGTGACGAAAATTCGAGATTAATTACATGACTCTAAAGTATAATCCATGACTTTAAATATAACACATAACATAATTACCAAAGGGCTTATGGCATAGCGATATGAGTGAATGAAAGTGTGTGTCTCTCTTTTCTTGAGGTTGAGGATTCGAGTTTTTTTGGAGACCAAATGTAAATAGTGAGTTTTTAGTTATTGTTTTACTAAAAAAGTATACATAACAATAAGGGAAAAACATATATGTTTGTTGACAGCATATCTGTTAGGTGCAACATAGTAAAAATTAATTTTAGTCCCTCAACTTTAAATTATATATTTAAAATAGTCCTTTTCGTGTAACTTTTTCTTCTTTGCTGCATATAAAAATGTATGCAACGTGCTTTTTTCCCTAACAATAATCTCACTAAGATATATCCCGACAAAACAGCTAGAATAAAAGGATTCACTCGGTTTTTACAGTTCATAATACGACAAAAAGATATATGTTAGTAAGTATAGATATACAACACGAATCATATTGTCACAGAGGAATAATGAAATCGAACTAAAGTCATACCTTTATGTATTGAATTAATAGTAAATAAGCGATAGATCTAAGTGTAAGATCTATTCCACGGTTACGTACACGACACTTTCTTTAACAACCGACTTGTATACTAGTACACGTTTGTAATGTTACAACCCTTGTCTGGCTCTTCCACAACCTTTTTCTAGCTTGCTTGTTTACACCGTATGGTCAAACTACACCCCAACTAGGTGTTCGAACAAGTCTGATCGAAACTCCTTTATGGCGTAAAGACAGGATTTTTCCCTTTTCTTCTTTTCTCGAAAACGGAAAGTCCCTATGAAGGGTTTCGGTCGACTAAAAAAAGCTGAAAATCGATTGGGGAGTAATCTTTAGTCGATTATTGTGTACTAGTATAGAACCCGCGCGATGCAGCGACGATAAAAAATTATTGTTCGATTACATTTTATTAGAAAACATTGATGATAGTTTCTCATTCATCAGTTAATATATTTGTTCGATGTAATAGTTCTTGGTTCGGTCATTCGGACCTTAGAAATAATTATGTAGTAAGTTTTTATGGTTTGACCATGGTTTATTAAACAAATTAAATGGTAATCGTTTCTCAGTTTCTTTTCTCTCTTAATTGTCATAATAAACGTGAAGTGCCTACATATAATAGCTTTTAGTTTATACTTGAGTTATTCGGACTCTAAAAATAGTTACCTATTCTTATTTCTAATAGTTTCACGTTCTATTCTTCAGACATAATAGTAAATATTTCTTGTTTGGGTCGTACGGAAAATTAAGCTTGTTTAAGGTCATTTGACTTATTAAGTCTGTTTGGGAGATTGAAATTAAACTATGTTTTTAATAACAACTCAATTTCGTTTTTAAGTTTTTAGTCGCATGGTTGAACTATTTTATATTTTTCGTAAGTTTAACGTACCAAGAGTTTGTAGTTCACATATATATAAATTATTGTTGTCCATTGTCTTGTGTGTCATGTCAAACTATGAGTTAAAAGGTCACAAAGTCAATAGTCTCATGCTAACGGTAATTAGTTCTTTTAATTTTGTAACAATCATTATTTGATTAGTTCTTTAGTTTTATAGAAACATTAAACATCTAAAATTTACAGAAAAAGTTTTTAAAATTAATTTGAAATTTTATTCTCATTTTTTTGTTTAATTTTCTACTATTTACATTTCAAATATTTCAAATATTTATCTATATATTGAGTTTCATAAGTCGTATTTTACCAACATTATTTGAAAATTGAGATCAAAATCACACGAGTAAAAAATCCGAGATCGAAACTAATATTGTATATACTTATTAATTGAGACTGAAATCTATATTATATCATTCGAAGCACACTTAACCCAATAAACCGACATCATTTGAGAAGAAAAAGAAAACATGTAAAAATTAATATAAAACAAAATGCATAGATAATATAAAATGAAAATCTCCATTGCCATTTACAAAACAAAATGAATAGATAATAGTTTGCAAATCAATATTATTTTTAACAAAACTTGAAAATAGTTATTATTAGACAAAATAGTTAATATTTATTGTTATTGTGGTAATTAAGTAATATCATTCTAAATATTTAAACTATTCATTTATTTAATTTCATTCAATCTTTATTGATAGAATTTTGTCAACTAACATTAATTGTAATGTGCTTTAAATTATGGTTAAAAATGTATATAAGTAATTTCAATTCCTTAAATTTTAAGAAATTAAGAAGTTGGGGGAAATGATTTATAATATAGTATAAATTTTGTGAATGAGGTTATTGTTTAATATATATGTAAACAATTACTTGGTATACAAGTTGTATTATAATTAGGAAACCTCCATAATTACATAATACATTCTAATATTTATTAATTATTACAATTAACACTTAATTAATAATTAACAAATAATAAACGTATAATCGTGTCTAAACGTTTATACTTGCGTTTCCGTAGGCTCACACATTTACGAACACATATTTATTTAACTTTGTTCAAATACCAACAGTAAGTGTTTAGATTAATTCAACAAAAAAAATGCTACACACTTAAAAAGATAATTTATACAAGAATAAACGGCCGGTTCGAATACCCACAAATATTTGAAAATAGAAACCGTAACCGACCCTTCATAAACTAGATTTTTCGGATGTTTAAATTTTAAGGTTTTTGGATATCGGGTTTTGTGGGTTTTAATCTTGTGTGTCAACTTAGTTTTTTTGATTTCAGATTTTTTGTACACCCCAACTTTCTAGGTCCACTCATAATTAAAGCGTTAAACTAAATCCATTAAGTAGATACAAATGCAAGGACTAAATATATAATTCATTTTATTTCGATTCGTCATTTCATTGTTGTCTTTGGTGATGTGGATTATTGTATGTAGCATTCATTGGTGCTTCGCACGTCAAATGTCTCTTGAAGGCCATTCCTTATAATATTTATGAAAAATAATTAAAGTGAAACACATACCAATATCGTTACATATGTAGAAAATAAATTAATTTGAAGTATATATGCCTCATTTAATAGTCTAAAAACAAAACAAGATATCAGATTGTATACAGATTAATACTTGGAACTTGTTCATATAATATATAAAAATACACAAAGAAACAAATATTAAGAATTAAATATTATTTACTCATTCTTTAAAACGTAAAAAGAATAATCCCATGTGTATTATTCTTGTGTTACTTTCTTTTTTTTCTTTTCCAAACGGTAGTGGCACATGTAACGGAAATCTCAAATAAATCGGAATCCAATGAACAAATATATTATTGAACTATAATTCATATACTATTATTATTCTTTATAATGATACACAATCTATCATTTAAGTGGTTATTTATGCCCAAATAAATATGATGTCCTTAAGGTGGCATTTTGATTGTTTGACTTGTTTAGAGGGATAGTGGTGACACCAATCAAGGAGGATTTCTCGCAATAAGATTATATTTAGGGTTTTGATAATTTAAAGAATTAAATTTGTGTATAATTTGATTGTATAAGTGATTATTTCGAAAATATAAGCGGTCAGTTTTGATAAGGTATAATATAATAAAATATTGTAATAATCTACTATTACTTATAATATAAGGGAACCAAACCATGTAAGGTGTGAGTTATCCCAAATAATGGAATGGTGTGCATTTGAAACTTCTAACTCTTTAGTTGTCATATATTTTAATTACCATAATGGAGAGTTTTACTATTTCCTAATTCTTTAGTTGACTCATGTTAAACTCATAACTCTTTAGTTGTCCCATCTTTTAATATACTACTATGTTTTAATTACCATAATGAAGAGTTTTACTATGTCCTAACTCTTTACTTGTCCCATGTTAAACTCCTAACTCTTTAGTTGCCCCGTCTTTTAATATTTGAGTTTAAGTACTACAATGGAGAGTTTTACTATGTCCTAACTCTTTAGTTGACCCATGACCTATAAATAACGACTTTGTACTACTCTTGCAAAATGATCCAGGCGTTGACAGCTATGCAAATTAGTATTGGCAAGTTGGTTGGCATGTCGTTGACCGATGGCCTACAAGACCATGTTTTCACTGTTTTGGCAACACTTGATCGTCTATATACTCAATCGGGTTGGTGCTACATGATTTGTGGAGAGTGTAGCAAAGAGTTAGTTGTAAAGATGGTTTGTTTGTTTGTGATCTTTGCAATGAATTTTGCAATTACCCTATGATAAGGTTGTTGTTTTGAGTTGTTTTATGTAGGGACTATGGTATTAACCTACCCAATTCCTGCCTTTTGTAATGTTTGTTTTCGTTGTTGCAGGTATAGGGTCCATGTGCATGTTGTTGATGAGACAAGTGATACAATATTTACCATTTTCAATTCTGTGGCGGAGAAGATGTTTGATAGTTGTGTCAACAAACTGGTGAATCGATTGGGCATTGGCAATGATGGTTTCCCTCCAGAATTATTCAGTTTGGGTGGCCGGACTTTTGAATTTAAGGTTAGACTCCCAAATTACTTCACTCGAGACCTATACTTCCACCATTACAGGGTTGTTGGTATGTACGAAATCCACATGCCTCCGAAATATTGCATAGGTTCTCTGCGCAGGAAGAAGGTCTGTGTCCTTATTAGCTACTCATATTTTAAATATGTCTAGAAATGTGTTTCCCTTACTTTGTATCCTTTTCTGTTGCCCCCATCGTAGCTCAAACAGCTTGCGAATTTCTATCACGTGGATCCACTGTTTTTGGTGGACACTGGTGAGGATGCTCCTCCAAAATCGGTTGGTTCTGTTGAAAGTGTTGGGTCGGTTTCGAAAGGTGGTGACGTCGTGGACATTTATGCCCTTCAAAGAAAAGGGTCTGAGCTGCAGGAAGTTAGTAATAATATGTTGAAGTCAAACATCCCGTTTTACTATTAAAGTTAGTAATAATATATTCGATCTAAGTTGACATTGGCTTTACGGTCGTGACGAAGTAATTTAAAAATTTTCATCGCGCAACGCGGGAATACGCCTAGTTATTATATATTATATTAACAAATGATTTTCGATAATAGAGAAATTAACTTTTTTTTTCTTGTTTAGTTTTTATGTTTAAGCATCTCTTAAATGCTGTGACATTATATACGTTGTTGTAACGCACGGACCATTAAAACTCATTTTCAACAATAATTGTTTTGTTTCTTCTTCTATGTGTCATTGTTTTAGATAAAGATGACAGTCAATTTATTTTCAGTATTTTCTTTGGACTTTTAAATCACTTTGTAGGCCGACTAGTCCATGATAAAGTTTGGTATGTATGATTTGACCAATTAGTTTCGTATGACTATAGATGTCTATTAGATTCCAAATTATTGCATTCGTTCTCTACGCAGGAAGAAGGTATGTGTCCTTATTAGCTACTCATATTTTAAATATGTCTAGAAATGAGTTTCCCTTACTTTGTATCATTTTCTGTTGCCCCCATCGTAGCTCAAACAACTTGCGAATTTTTATCACGTGGATCCACTGTTTCTGGTGGACACTGGTGAGGATGCTTCTCCAAAATCGATTGGTTCTGTTGAAAGTGTTGATTCGGTTTCCAAAGGTGGTGACGTCGCAGACATTTATGCCCTTTCAAAGAAAATGGCCTAAGCTGAAGGAAGTTAGTAATAATATATTGAAATCAAACATTTCATTTTACTGTTGAAGTTAGTAATAATATATTCGATCTAAGTTGAGATTGACTTTACGGTCGTGATATAGTAATAGTAGTGAGTTAAAAATACTAGAAAACATGATTTGATATTTTTTTTGATATGGATATTCACTGATTTGATATTGAAAAAAGAAAAATAAAAATGAGTAAATAAATGTGTTATTGTTGGAAGTTGAGTTTTATACATTCGACGGAAACAGAAAATGGCAGGAAATAGGCACAAACCATGTGTTTTAGTTTTAGAAAGTAGCAGGTCGGCGGCGGTTAAAGACACAAAACTCCATATTTTGATCATTGTTCGTAACAAATCTCTTTAAAATTGTCACTGTGCAACGCGCGTAAATACGCCTAGTTTTTTATAAACCACATTTATGATGATTATTATCAAAATCCATTTATTTATTATGCTTTGTTGACATTGCTTTTACAAGTAAGACAAATTGATCGAAAATATGTGTATAAATTTGACTAATAATGTGGTTTTCTTTTTCTCCAACTACTACTACTATTGTTATCAAAACTCTGAACATTAAGTTTTTGTTAATAAATTACAAAAATCATACTCGGGTTAATAAAATATGGTTATGATTTAAGCAATTTACAAATTAGCATTCCCTTTATCTTATGGATTTAAAAAAAGAAGACAAGTATTGCATTATTATTAGAACCTTTTGTTATTTAAAAGGTTCGAATCCACAATCTCTAGATTGTAGACGGACTCATATACTGCTAGACTATATCCTTCGTCCATTTCGATAAATGTTAAAATTGATTACATATAATAAAAATTTGGTAAAAGTTTTGTTCACATTTTTGGGCAACAAATGTGTCCATTATTATTGATACATAAATTTAAATTTGGACTATTACGAGAAAAAGAATGGGCTTTTTACACCATTCAATTGTGGATTAAAGCGTGGGTGACAAGATTGATATATATTCATAGTATAAATAAATACCAGCCCAGATTATATTTACAAATATTTCTTTGGACTTATAAGAACGTTTTATAAGCATTTTGGAAAAATAGTTTTTTTTTCTTTCCCTTTTTTCTTGAACTTTTCACGTTATGAAGACGTCGAAAATAGGCCATTTTTAAAGAGCTTATATAAGATGAGAAGAAAGATATTTATCGGGCGATGTTTAAAGGGGATTTCTTTTTAATTATAGCTGTTTCTTAATGATATGATTTTTTTTTAAAACGTAACGTAGAAATAATAATTAAAACCTGACGAAGGGACGAAATCCTGTGAAAAGGAGGAGAGTAGCAAAAAGTAGAGGATGTTAAGAAACAGATAAAAGGGACTTTGGGCTGAGGTCATAAAGCTGAGTTGGAATCTCCTAAGCCTGTCCACCTAGGACAGAAATTAGAATTGCTGATGTCATTTTATTATAATATTTAGATTTAGATAGATTAGATTTAGATTTTTAAATTTTAAATTTGAATTTAACACAGGGTAGACAGATGTTGCGTGTCTTGGGAGGTTCATATTTTTGGGAGCAACGAACATCTGATTGGCCGGAACTTGAATAGACGATGGATACTCTCCTCCATGTATCCAGATTCATAATTTTTCTTGGCACAGATCTTGAAGTGGTAAAGAAAGGTCCAAGGTTCTTTCAGGCTTCGTGAATCCAACACCTTATTTCAATCCAAACCCGTTTAGGGTTCTTTAACCATCAACAGTGAGTTTTGTGATTTTAGAAAACGAGCTTCTTTTTTCTTTTCTTTAATTATTATTATTATTATTATCATTATTATTGTTATTATTATTATTATTATTATTATTATTATTATTATTATTATTTATTTATTTTTTATGTTCTGTTAATGCTATAACCATCGGATGTTAATCGTGATATTATTATTGTTATTTTTTCTTTTAGGGTTTTAAGCTTTTTGGTTTCAAATAGTTACTTTTATTTTTTGGATGCTATTCAGGTAAGTTTTTCTTTCTCCCTACCATTTTCCGATTTAAAGCCCCACATGTCTGTTTAATCTTCATCATTTTATTTTCAGAAATTCTGTTTTCATTTCTCACCTTCTTTATCATGTAGGTTTGTATTTAGAAATTGTAAAATCATGTATGTTGTTCCTTGTGGGGTTTTGATGAGATAGTATAACTATCCCAAGTATTTGACACAACTTTGTGTGTGTGTGTGTGTGTGTGTGTGTGTGTGTGTTTTGAGCATTTTTCTGGTATTAAACATTTTGTTGTTGCGTGTAGTAGTTTTGTTAACGATAATGCATATCATTTGTGGATTTATTTATTATGAAAGACTATACAAAAACACGTGTAATTAACTCATTTATTGATGTTTTTAAAGAAGCAATGGAATATTGTTGGTCGGGTTTAGAAGCTTTGATTAAATATGATCGACGTGTGTTTTAAGGTCGCCCATTTGATTGACAAGAAGGTGATGCTTCTTTTTTTGCCAAGTCCATAATGTTACGGTTAGAACAAAGATTCGACTAATTTTAATCTTGTGTTTTGGGTCATATAGACAAGTTCATTGTTTTACTTTATGATTTCTTTTTTGTTTATGATAAGTTATTGATTGATGATATCGGTTGTTTTAATAAAACTCATATCTTTATTTCAACTTTAAGTAGCTTATCTTGTCGGTAATTTGGGTTAAATTCCTGCTTAAAGTTAGGCTTATTCAAATGATACTGTTTCTTTTCTCACTTGAATGTTGTGATTGTTTCGAAATGGTTTAGCTCACTAATGTAGTCTTTTATCGATTCTTTGGTAATTTTAGATGATGTAAAACCGTTAACTTAATGGATTAGGAAGTATCGTGACGGTTCTATGCGTTCAAAACGATTTTAACATAATCTTTTAATTTAATACCGTGTTTATCCTCTATAATATGTTATATTAGCTGCTCATAGCCATCTTTTGTTTTTGGCAGGGACTATTTGCTGGAACGGGCTTTACGAGTCAAGTTTATGAGCTGTCTCCTTTCTTCTTACACAAGGTAGATCCACACGATTTTCCTTAAAAAATGTTTAATACAATCATGTGGAAGTGTTCTGGACTTAACTATTTATTGCTAATTCTGTTTATGTAATAGGAATGGATTATGGAACAATGGGAGAAGAGCTATTACATCAGCTCCATTGCGGGTGCTAACAACGGGAGCTCTCTTGTGGTGATGTCAAAAGGTTAGTACTTAGTATACATACATCGTAAGGAGTTTTCAAGATTTTGTTTCTGAAATTCGTGGTTTTATATTTATCATGTTCTTTACTTTCCTTTTTTATTTATTTTCCTTTTTTATTTACTTATTTTTAGAAGTAAGCAATGCAGAGTCCCGGTGCAATGGTGGTAGTTGATTAGACATGGCAAAATGGTGGAATTGGGTGGGATGGGTAATGGGTAAAAAAATGTAGTTTTGGTACGGGTTGACTAAATTCACTTTGCGGCCAAAGCTTAAGAACTTTTTATAAATAAATATTCTTCTAACGCTTAGTAAATGGTTCGAAATTGACATTTATATCTGTAATACTTAATTTTTTTAGAGGTCGCAATCTCAACCCATTTGCTATTTGAATGGGTTGAATTTTGATATGTTTTTATCTCAAATTGGTCAAAAGAAAGAAAATAAGACTTAGAAGGAAATGGGTCAACATGGGTCCCGGGTCAAAACGTAAGTATAGTCCAGTATTTTGGGTCGAAACATATATTTTTGTCCGGGTTGGGGTGTGCTGGGTTTATCCACAGACCCTATTTAAGAAGTTACAATGTAATCCATTTGTTTATAAATGGGAGTGGGACAAATTATGTTACGTTTTAGCTCGAACTGGTTAAATGAAAAAAATAACGAAAAGGGAACTGGTCAAATAGTATGTCCAATCTTTTTAAAGAACTTAGCTAAAGGTTCATATAGAGGGCAAAAGTTGCCCACAATGTACTCAAATGCTTACAACCACATGATGGATATAATCTTTAATATCTCTTTTACTTAATGCAGGTCGAGTTGGAGTATTTCAACCACGGAGGCATTCTTCCATATGTTATCCGACAACTATCAGCAAAGAAATAATCTCTCCATATTGAGTATATTTTTATTCAATTGTACAATTTGAGCAAATGAAAAATAAACATGTTTTTTGACCTTCATATGTACGATTTGTTGCATCAAGGGTAGAGGATTTTCAGATTAGTCTCTTGCAGTCTGCAGATATGGTAAATTGATCTGCAATTGTTGCAGCAATTTTTGTAATAACCAGAAAGGAAAAACCCAGCCCACGACACAGCCCAACCCAACCGAATAAAAAAATAGTATCGGGCACGAACTCATAGGTAGCTTGCTACTTTAATTAGAGGATAGGAATGTAGTTTGACACCAAATTTAGCTGTATCTTGGTAACTTTGTAGAAGGTGTGATAAACAAGGTCTTTATCTTGATTGAATTTTCTGGTATTAAACATTTTGTGTGTTGCGGTGTAGTAGTTTTGTTAACGATAATGCATATCATTTGTGGATTTATTTATTATGAAAGACTATACAAGGAGCCAGGTATATTTTTAGCATACTTTTTGTTTCTTTTTCTGTTTTATTTCATGGTTATATGATATAAGTTGTGTCGAGTAAGGGTTTTGAACAAGTATCAATGTGGTTTTGAAATGCGAGAGTTAGATTACGAAGGTCGATGATTAAAGAAATGTATTTAGAGTTGAATAGAAGGAGGTGTGAAGAAAAGTTAACAACTAATCACAAGAACCATCAATATCAATATGACTGTTGAATATGATGACTACATTGTTCCTTAATTATGTTTATCTAATTTCTTTTGAAAAACTCGAGCCATTTCCGTGAACCATCCATATGGCTATTCAATAAGTGTATTTTGGTTGAAGTGGTGACGAAATGACTTGACATGTTCCTACTATAGTAGTAAAATCTATGCGTTTTATGTTAAATTTTTTGTTTTAATTAGTTTCAACTCTAATTATGTACATGAGTAAGTCTTGGTACTCCCACTACCATCAGTTTTGCTATTAATACTTTAAGTTTAGTTTAACGCCACCTCTTTTTTGTTACGGATACTACATAATTTTTATTTTTATTTTTGTGGTGTTAGTTTAGTTTAACGCCACATCTTTTGCTTATTTAGTTCTAATTAAACGCTTAAAATCAAGTTTTGAAATTTATATTTCCACGATTTTACATAATCTTTTAAACAATTCCGTGTGTAACACGGGCACTAAGCTAGTATAAACATTAAATTGCAAAACTAAACAAGTAAAATTCCTTTTACATAGTTATCAACATCTCCTGTTTTACGGTGACCAAAATAACGTTTATGTTGGTAAGCTAGCCACATGACCGATAGCTGCATGCATACTGACCTGCACCGGCCATTTCAGAAGACAACGTGGTTCAATTGTTTTGGCAGATTCATGGTTGCATGTTTGTATTGGTGGTCCCCAAGCTAGCTCGCTAGCTATTTACTTGTCATGTTAATTTGTTTCTGTTTGGATTATTTCAAAAACATATTTCACCATATACACAATTCTAGTTTTAATCACTGCTACATTTGTGGTCATTTAATTAGATATGACATTTAGACCGATTTTAAATAAAACAGGTCTTTATAACATGTTTTGTCAAAAACCAAAATTATTAACCGTTTTAATGTATAAACAGGTCTAAATACTAATATAGTATCAGGTCTTACTATATCAATAGGTCTAGATATAAATGAAGTGGTTTTTTATTTTCCAATAGTAGCTAATTGAAAATGTTGACGGGCTTTTCTTCTTTAATTTTTCAAGAAGCGGACTTATTCTTTTAAGAACCTCTTCATTTATTAATTTCTATAGGAGCAGAAAAATACTCATATAAAAGTTATTACCTACAAATTTAAACAATACTTATGGCCGATCAAACGGTTTCAATAACATACGACCCCATAAATCTCATTAGGAGACATAATGATAAAAGAGTTACTCTCTCCGACTCAAATTAAATGTTTGAAGCGGAGAGAGTACGTATAGTTTCAGTTCATGGAATACTTTCCAAAAATACTTTTAAATTTACTTGTGAAGAACCACCATCCTTCACCGAATCGACTGCTACTTTTTTCCATTTCTCGGCAGACTTGTTTATATCTTTCGCCCTATCACTACCATTCATCACCACCTCCACACACCTCTTAATCTCTTCTCTCCTCACCACCCTTGCCTCGAGTCCCTCATCCGCCACCGCTCTAACACCATTTCCCCAAACCTCCTCCACCATCTTTGCATTCGTTGGTTGATCTGAAAACTGTGGACAACCCACAATAGCCACCCCAGCTGCCATGCTCTCTAAAGTCGAGTTCCACCCACAATGCGTCACAAAACACCCGATTGCAGGGTGCCGTAGCACCTCTACTTGTGAACACCAACTAACTATCAACCCATCATCACCTAGTTTCTCCTCTAATTTCTTTATCTCACCATCTTCCTCTTCACCCGAGTCACGTAATACCAACAAAAATGGCCTACCACATTCCACCAATCCATGAAGAAGCTCTTCCTTTTGAGTTTTTGACAGAACCGCCAAGCTCCCGAATGACACGTATACAACGGACTTCTCAAATTTTGTATCTAGCCATTCAAGATAAGGTCCACGTTCACCAGAGGGAGACGCTGGAACCAATGGCCCGATGACAATGGCGTTCGGGATCAATTTTATGGCATCAGGCTCTAGACCATCTAAAGTGTTCACTAGCACGCAAGGATTAGGATCTTCTACAAGAGCTTGCATGTGGTCTTTATAAACAGAATACATATCTGGAAAATATGGACTTACGGGCAGTACAAACGTTGGAAGATCATTCCATGTAAACAAAGGCAGGTTTGGTAATTTAAGAGAAATCGTAGTTTCGATATCTTGGTTAACAGCAAGGATACCATCACGACTATTGCAGAAGCGATTATATATCCAAAATGAGGTGGCGGATTGGATGAGGAAAAGAGCAGATGGTACATGTAGTTCACGAGCCACCACAGCCGCCCATGGTAGGAAGAGGGTATAGATGAGAAAGGTGACTTGATTACCGCTCTTTGCTAATTTTTCAATAAGACTCGTAAGAGACTCACAGCTTACACGCCTGACATTTTGAACGTAGCCCGGGGCCATGATTGCGTTAATGTCATCATCACAGCCGTCGGAGAAGGAAGCAAAAGATAAGTTTGGGATGGAAGGTATAGATTTGAGCTTGGGGAAACCACTGACGGTGGTGGCAAGGGTCACGCGTGCACCAGCGCGTACAAGGTTTTTTGCGAATTGAGTAGATGGGTTGAGATGACCTTGAACGGATTGACAAACGAAAAGGATGTGTGGGTGGCTCATGGTGGTTACTTTTACCTTTCATGCACACTTGCTATACCGTGTCTTTGTATTTATATACACCTTCGGGTTAATACCTTGCGACACATGTTTTAAAGTTTTCCTAATTGATTGGTTATTCGTGTCAAATTAACAAATTTCAAATTTGAAGGGGATAAAGCTTAATATTTATGATTTTTATGCGTACAGGGTTGTTCTCTAAAATATAGACGTATGTACGAAAAATTGGACCCTTCTGGTTCCACCGTTCCGGCCTTTGTTCCCTAATGTGGTTGCACACCCGCATTTGTTTCGGCTCGGCCCCAAGTGCTTACCTATATGGCTATATATTAGCAAGTTTCTAAATAAGATTAATAAAGACAATACAAAGGTAAGATTCCACATAACAATATCAATAATCAAATCATCGAAACAAAGCCTTTAGAAAAATGACCGACGCAAAGGCAAAAGAAAAAAAACTTCAATTACAAAACTAAATGGAGTTAAATTATGAAAAATGTGTTTGAAATGTATATATCTTTACTCGTAATCTATAATATGTGTAAGAATTTAAATCCATCTATTATATGTATTCATACAGACGTGACATCTATATCAAATGTCACAGGAAATTAATGTTAGATAATTGGTTTCTAAGATATGATTGGTGGTTTCGAAGATATGATTGGTCGAATATATCATATTATATCGAAAATTAAAAGTTAAATACATTCAATTGACCCACTACTACATTTCAAAATACTTTAATATTATTCTAGATAATTATCCCAAAATGAATAACCGGAACATAATAACACAAGCAAGAAATCATTGAATAAGACAAACAATACCAAAACGAATATAAGGTGCCGTCGATTAAGTATATTATATATTTTACTCTCCTCTTGGTCGAGATACATAGTAACCTCATGGATCCCTTCCTTCTCGCTTCTACCAACAATGAACGACTACCGCTATGTTCTCGAGTCTAAAATTAAAGGAAAAGAAGGTAATGTAAAGAAAAGGAAAGGAAAGTAAATGAATGTATTTATTTTATTTTACGATCACCCTAAATATGGTCGGATTGTTTTATTGAATAGAATGAATAAACTATACCTTCAAATCCTTTCCTTTTCTTTGCTTTCCTTCCTAAAAAATTTGAGAACACCACAATTTATTTATTTACTTTCCTTTACGTTCATCTACCCTAAAAATAAAACTTGAGAACATAGTGTACATGTGTTAACGCGCAATGCTCACTACTTAGCTAGATATGTCCATCTAAATGAATTTAATTCCAGGTTCGTCTTTAAATAGGAACCCAATTAGTTACTATTAGAAATTGGTTATGACAATTACACGAACCTTATTTTTTAATTTCATATTTTCAGTTAAGTATTTTGATCTTATATATAGTTCTAGATATACTATTTACTTAGCATTTGTGGGGTTGCGACCCTTAGAGTTTTTTTTTTTTTTTTTTTATGTATCTCATAGTTGGAAGTGATCGGTTAGAAATTGTATTTGATATTTTCAATAAATCTTAAAATTGTGTGTATTCACTTTCTCAATTAAATAGTTCGACCTTATACATTACCTTATGGTATATGTAAGTCGTGATTGTGATAATTCAAAGACTAGAACTAGAATTTAAGACAAAAAATTACTAGTTAAAATAAAGTAGCACCTAGCATTTATGATATTTGTACTTCCGTTAACTCTATATGTTTGGCGGCCTTTTTGACAAAGTTGGGGAAAAAGACTGATGAATTAAACTTTATCATTATTAAAATATTGAACGATAATTACACTTATAAACAATTAGAACGAAATGGAACTTATAGTGGTTGAAAAGTATCGTAGAATACAAATACAAAAGTTATAACATAAAAGTTATTTCAACTATATTTGTAATTTTGTTTTAAAATTTTTACTTTATAAAAATGTTTTTCATAAGACATGGGTTACCGACACCCAATTCATAAATAACAGCAGGTGTGTTGAACAAATAGGGACAATAAATCTTATCGTGTACAGTATTGCGTTGGGAAAAAAAGTTTGATCCACAGAGATCATGTTATCAAAAATTGAATGATTTTTTTTTTTTTTTGACTAATGACTATTTGAGTCGATAAAATGTCACCAATATGATTTGAATTCGTACCTCTCACATTTGGTAATAATATACGTAGAATCGTTGAATAAGTTTGATTATAGCTTATCACTCGATAATTCACATATTTATTTTTTTCTTGAAGATTATTGAAGTTCGATCGTGTGATTTAAACGTGTTGTGTTGAAATTTATATTTTCTTCTCAACTCGATGATGTTTGTAGGCGTTGTTCTGTTTGTTTAATTTGTTTATTGCCTCTCAGAACATAACATATAAGGTATTTCTTCAACTGAAGATGGAATTATTTTTATTTTTGGTTTCTGGCAATGTTGATCATGTTTGTGAAGATGCATTTTTATAGTTATGAAGATGAACGAACTTGTTACATCAACAACATTAACTGCATCATATAACATAGAATTTTCGTAAAGAAATACCATAAAACAAGTATAACTTATGCAATTATCAACATCATGTTTATTTCAACCAATGTTATTCAAAAATAGTTTTAGATTTATCTGCGAATAACCACAATCTTTCATCGATTCGTCGGCCATGTTTTTCCATTTTACAACATTCTTCTTTATCTCCTCCGCACGAACGCCACCATCCATCACCACCTCCAAACACCTCTTAATCTCATCTCGTCCTACCACCATTGCCTCTTCCATCCTCGCTCTTACCCCGTTCCCCCACACTTCCTCCATCATCTTTGCATTCGTAGTCTGATCTGCAAACTGTGGACACCCCACAAGCGCCACTCCTGCCACCATACTCTCCAACATCGAATTCCACCCACAATGTGTCACAAAACACCCAATCGTACGGTGTCTCAGAACCTCCATTTGCGAACACCACTCCACTATCAACCCTTTGTCACCTAGTTTTTCCTTTAACTCCTTTATCTTAGCATCTTCATCTTCACTAGCGTCACGTAAAACCAACAAAAACGGTCGTCCCGATTCTATTAATCCATGTAAAAACTCTTCCTTTTGAGCTTTCGTCAGCAGTGCTACGCTCCCGAAAGACACGTAAACCACCGAGTTATCAGGTTTTGAATCTAGCCATTGAAAATACGAGTCACAATCGCCAGAAAGAGAAGTAGAAACCAATGGGCCAATGGAAATCGCGTTTGGGATTGATTTAATTGAATCAGGCTCTAGACCATCTAAAGTGTTTACTAAAACATACGAGTTAGATTCTTCCTCAAGAAATTGCAAGTGGTCTTGAATAACCGAAACCATATCCGAAAAATACGGATTACTAGGCAACGCAAACGTGGGGAAATCACTCCATTGAAACAAGGGTAGTCCCGGTAGTGTTAACGACATTAAGGTATCAATGTCTTTATTTACGACAAAGATACCATCACGTTTATTACAAAAACGATTATAAATGGAAAACGAGGTGGCAGTTTGGATGAGTAGGATAGCCGACGGCACGCGTAACTTACGGGCCACCAACCCCACCCAAGGTAGGAAGAGCGTATAGACGACCAAGTTCACTTGATCGCCATTTTCAGACAAGGTTTGAATAAGACAGCCGAGGCTCTCTGATCCCACGTGCTTGAGGTCTTGAATATAGCCGGGGATTTTCGCTGCGGTTATATCGTCGTCATGGCCATCCGAAAACGAAGCAAAAGATAACCCGTGGATCGATGGAAGAGATTTGAGGTTTTTAAAGCCGCTAATGGTGGTGGCAACGGTGGCTCTGGCACCCGCGAGAATGAAGTTTTTTGCGAGTTGAATAGTTGGGTTCAGATGGCCGTGGGCGGGTTGTGAAACGAGAAGGATGTGTAGGTGGTTGTTCATGGTGGTTCCTCTACCTGTTAAAAGTCAACGTTTATGTTCACTCGTGTTTATATGTTCTGTTCGATACAAATAATATTCTCATTTTTTTTTTGATACTCCGTATCTTACAACACTTTTTTAATTTTAACTTTCTATCAATTATTTTGTAAAATAAATTAAATTTTTAGCTTTTTATTAATACACAATAAAAGTTATTGTAGAATCACCTCAGTGGCATAAGTACTTAGGGTAAAACGACCAAGAAAACAGATAATACTAAATAAAGCTGTTATTATCTGTTAAAGATACTATTTCAGTTTCCAATTAATGGTAGGGAATTAAGTTGATGAGTTTCTAAGTTGTTTGTCGCCCTTCTTTCAAATTTACATAATAACTACTATACTTAATTTTCGACCATTTTTTTTAGAATAATAATAACGAGGAATTTATGTCCGTACGTTGCGATGAATATTTAAAATATATATAAAAAAGGTTGTTAAATGATATATAAAAAGTTAAAATTATAAAATTAAAAACTATAATCGTTTAGAAAAATAAATGTAAAAGTAACACAAAATGGTGCGAGTCTCAATCATATTTTTGTTTTACTTTTAAATGAAATATATGATAGTGGAGGAAGTTAAACATGGGTCTTATACTAATTGATAATGCAACTCAACCATTTCGATAATATTCTTTTTGGGTAAATTTTTCGTTTTACAAAGAATACTTGTGTCACACCCTGTTCAGGCGGAAACACGAGGTGTAAATAATATCAGTAATATCAGAGTTTCAAGGTTACAACAATATAAGATGACAAAAGCATCATCGAATTAAATATAAGTTTCAAGATACAAAGGTTTACATAAATCCAAACAAATAAGATACAACGACATCATATGGATCCTGAAGGAACTAAATCAAACAAAACAAGTTCCAAGCAAATGATCCACGTAGTCACAAAAGCATGTCATCAGCAAACGTAAACTCAAACTCCTGAAAAGCGTTAAAAATACGACGTCAACATAAAGTTGGTGGGTTATTCGCATTTTTATAAAAACATTAAGTATAAAAGATTTTGACCCAAATTGAAATATATTTAGAAAACCATTAGTAAAATATATATTGATTTATAAACAAATAAGAATCATGCATAACCTTAAAATAGTAAATACACATGAACCTAACAATCAAGGCAACAACCTCTACCTTAGTGCGTTAAACCAAAGTCATTCATAGTAACCAAAACCAAAGTAACAACCTAACAATGGGAAAGAAAAAAAAAAGAAATCAAAGAAAATTTAAACAAAAAAAAAGAAGATAAAATAAATATAAACCGATAACAAAAGCAAAAACGAAGATAAGCGAAAGATCGAAAAATTACTCATTTTATATAACAGGGGATATATTGGTATTTTAACAATTCAAGTCCAAGGACTATTGGGTCATTTTTAAAACTTTATACAATTGATTAATAAAAATTGAATCTACTGGGAGTCGAACCCGGGTCATCTAGCATACATCGACACCTGTTTTACAGTTGAGCTAGCACTCCTTTTATGTTATTCTTTTCGTTTGTTTAAAGTAAATATAATAATGGTTTTGCTAAAGACAAAATTACACTATGTATTTTCTCGCAGTCTCATGGATTTTGTATGAAAAATACAACTGCTGAGAATGGATCCCTCACCTCCCACCAAGGAGAGAAACTACTTAACCAGTTATTTGCATTAATTTTTGTAGTAATTTTGAGAATATACCCGTGTGCGGTTGGGCAACCCACATAGGCTTAAATGTTGCCCTTGATATATGATGAAGAAGAGCTACAATGACATGTTGGATAGAAGAAAACCATACACGGCTTCTAGCTAGGGGTGTTCATTATTTGGATAAAAATAAATTATTCATTTGCACAATTTGGATTGGACTAAAGGTTTGAGTTTTTGAATTTTTGGACCGGATTCGACCAAAACCAAATTAAGATTTTGGATTTTTGATTGATTTTTGGTTCATATAGAAAAACCGAATAGTTCAAAAAACCGTATAACAATTTAATTTACTTAATATTCCATAATACATCAATATTATGCTAGTTTGTTTGACTATAACGGCTTCATATCTGTGACAACCGTCAAAATTTCAGGTGAATTTCAGTTACTTAATCGGTTCGAACTTTAGTTCTCTTCTATCGTGTTCGTGTTGTTCGGGTTCGTACTATTTGTACCTTTTATTGTCGGAACCAATGTCGGAATCAAAAATGTAAATCCTAACACCAAATAAACAATACAAGAACTTGACTAAGTTCATAACGGTAACTAAAATGATCCTAGTCCTTAACTAATTAACGGAAAACAACAAAACGTCAAAAAGCTGGATTTTGGAATTCAGCCGGCGGCTGAATATATCCAGCCGGCGGCTGAATCCCGCTGTCCAGCTGGATGATGACTCATTTTTGCATGTCTCACGATTGGGCAACGTTTTTGGTCATTATTTACTGCAATTGGGGTTCCCAAGAGCAGAAATACCACCCCACTTTACACTACCATTCACTTCTCTTTTCATTTTCAAAACAACAAAACACACACACTCTCTCTTTCTCTCTATTTGTCTCAAGAACACACTCAAAAATCCAGAAACTTTGCATCAAAATCAGTCCATAAACATCACTAAAATCATACACAAAATCGTCCAAGATCAAAAGGGTAACAAGGAAAAGGTTTAAATCGGGTTTCCAAGTCGTTTTTGAAGCTAAAGCTCATCCAAACCACCACATCTCTTTCTCCTTCGGTATAACACCTTCTTTTCACTGTTTTTATACATATACTTACTTGCATGTATCATCTATAAACTGAAAATGAGTTTTCTTAACAATCTAAAACGTTTTCTTAGTTAAAAATGAGTTTTAAGGAAAGATCTATATATTTAACATGTAAATCTAAAAGAAAATGGTGTTTTTACCTCAAAAATACATATGTTTAAGTTATAACAGCTTGCATGTCGAATCTACCCGTTAAACAAGCTTAAAATCGAAGAAACAAGCAACTTTGAAACTGGCCGAAACCTTTTGGCCGGCGGCTGAAGGATTTCAGCCGACGGCTAAAGGTCAGCCGGCGGCTGTTTTCCTCCAGCCGCCGCCAGAATGGCCCTGTTCGCTATTTTTGTCGTTTTAAAGGTCGTAAACTTGATTTTAAGCTAAAATAATTAATCACAGAACACATACATCAGGTTAAGCTACTGTTTTGACTTATACATTGTTTAAAAAGGGATTTTGGACTTGAAACTTGTGTATTGTTGGTTTAAACGTTATTATATGTATTTTGAAGCGGGAAAGTGTTTTGAAAATGGATATAAATTTTATTGCGCGGAAGCGCTGCCCAATTTTCACCGTAAAGTACATTTCAAATTCAGAAACTTAATAACTTGGAACTTTGACACTTTTGAACATAATTGGACATTTCGGACTATAAAACGTTCACGATCACATAAACCTTACAAAACATTCCGTAATAATCCTTGGGACAGAATCTAAGTATTATAATTTGAGACTTAAAAATGTTAAATTGGAACTTAACATAACCCAAATCATAATAATATAACTTACACGACTTTCCGGTGTTTAGGTCGTTGAGATTCCCGACGCGTTCCGCTCCTTTTGTGCTAGTTCATACCTCTCATCTTCGCAATCCGTGAGTTACAACCCCTCGTTTTATATATATTTTACATGAATTTGGGGGAAACATAAGATTAATTGCATTTTTAAGCCTTATGAAACAAATTGCAAAATATCAAACTTTGACTTTTGACTTATAAATCTTTGACGTTCGACTTATTAAACTTTGACTTTTGACTTATAAACTTTGACGTTCGACTTATTAAACTTTGACTTTTGACTTATTAAACTTGACTTTTGAACGTACTCGGGTTTATTTGAACGACTATTTGAACTCTTATGCGTAAATTATTTGACTTTACTTAGACTTATTGGTCGCTCTCTTTTGACTAAACTAATTATTGATGCTTGTATGCGTACCAACCCTTGATGGAACTATAACACGATCTTGAGTGATGGACGTACGACTCTCTCTGTTTTACAAATAAAATTTAATTAGTGCCCGACTAGTTTAGACTTAGACTTTCACACTATTAACTACTTAGCCGTATAGTAATTATGGGTATCGATACTTAGGAAAGAACCGTTCCTTGCTTAGATGGCAGTCTAAGTACATATTACTAAGTTCTGAATAACTTTCCGTTTGAGAGGCGGGAAGTTAGGGCCGTTCACGGTTGGATAATCGGATTAGTGTGAACACTTAAGTTATAGATGCCAAGAGGTTGATACAAGAAAATCTAATTAGTTACTTACGCATAAACTTATAAATTTTTAGCGTTTGGTATACGCTTCTACTGTTTGACTAAATTTGACTATATTTGGTCTTTACAAACTTAGGGCACCAGTCCGCCCAGTACTTGGACTTTAAAGTATATATAAACTATAAGCGACTTTTCTCCGCTAATCTCCTTTATGGAAACTATTACTTTATATACTTTATTTACATTTTGACGTACTATTTAAACTGTAACTCACTCACTACGTTTTCGTAGTTGACACTTTATCTTATGTTTCAGGAAATTAGTGTAAGCACGAGGTGCATGGCATGGACGGGTCGAAGCGGTTGTGTGAGAACCTTTTTGGGAAAAGACGTGGCCAGTCATTTGTTTTGGGAATTTTTAATGAAACTTTCTTTTTACTATGTATCAATGTACTAAACTATCGTGTCTTGGTCGTTCGAATGGATTTGTAAACACTTTTACTTTTAATTAATGACTTAATTACCGTTATGTTTTATATGACCTGTGTAAAGATTTTCCTGCTCTTCACATTCCGTGTTTCCGCTTTAGCGGGGTGTGACAATATCCATAATATTAGTATCTTTCGTATTACGTATTAATAAATTAGTGACCTTTGACAATGATTTGAAAATTTTGTCCCCTTTTACTAACACTTTCTTTCAAGACATGACATATGCACATAAGAGTGGTTGTAATTATTGGGATATACATTTAAATAGCAACATAATACCAAATTTTAAAAACCTATCGAACTGAATAGTAATTTGGTTCGGTTTCGGTTCGGTTCAGTTCAGATCTTAAATCTGTTCGGATGGTTCAGATTCATATCTTAGCAACCGAAATCCAATCATATTCATCTAATTGGGTTAGATTAAACCGATCCATCCAAACAAACACCCCTACTTCCAACAACACTATCATCTTCCACCATCACAACGTTACACGACCACCATCGCTCTCAAACAACAATACGTCCACAACATCCTCATTATATATTTTCACTTTTTCACACAAATACAACAAAAATACATAAAAAAAACACCAAAAACAAACTTCCAAACAAACAAATTTGATGGGCTTTGACGTGGGGAACAACTTACTAATGAACACCATGTCAAATCCAGTTTCACCGGCATGTTCGTTTTTGGCTCAAACGAGCAACTGTTACCAAAAAACATCATGGGATTTGCTTCATACTTTCCACTCATCTATAATCCGTTCACAATTACAGTAGACGGCCCACGAAACGTATACTAACACTATGAATGGTACAAGTACAACCAACCTCTACCAACCTCACACTATTCACAATACCACCAAAGTCTAGAAACTTCACAATACACACCAAAACAATTTTCTTCAAATCTACACACCCACCAACCACCAACAATACCCGAATAAGAAATTGAAGAAACCAAACCACATGAGTTTAAGCAAAAAGGATGACAAGTCGGTGGTTTAACTACATATTTGTTGGAAATCTGTCGGAAAAGAATGTGCCCGACAAATTTCCGACAAAGCTAGTAAAATCATGGTTGTAAATTTCTTTAGACACGTTTAGAGCACCTCCAGTCGTGGCGTTTTGCCCCCCCCCCCCCCCCCCCCATAACGCCGTTATGGCTGGGGGTGGTGTTTTAGCCGCGTTTTTCGTCCGGCGTTACCACGGTAACGCGCGTTATCGGGGTTTTTTGTTTATTTATTTTTTTTGTTTTTTGACCGTTAGTAAAATTAAAAAAAAAAATATTTAATTAATTTAAAAAAAGTAGCCGTTTGGCTAGACTTTTTTAATTTTTAATATTATTTTTTTCTAACCAACTCTATAAATACCCAACCACAAACACAAATTATTTACACCAAATCATATTCTTTCTCTCTACAAAACCATATCATATTCGGTCTCTCTAGAAAACCATACACCAAAAATGTCTCAATACAACGGATTTTTGTCATCCGATCCCAACTCGCCTTCGTCCCCGGGCTTCGCAAATTTCCAAACACAACCCGGTGGCTTTACTTCACTACTCGGTGGAAACACCAACATGCAACCTCAACCTCATCAACAAGCCATGAACGAATGGAAACAATTCCAGTTTTTGAAATGGCAACAACAACAATCATCACAAACACATTCATTCCATCAACCCCAAACTCAATCATTCCACCAACCCCAAACTCAATCATTCCAACAACCCCAAACACAACCATTCCAACCGTCTCAATCGTTCCAACCACAACAAGCAGAACCTAGTAGTTCTCGTAAGAGAAAAGAAAAAGGTAAGAAAAAAGCTACGGTTGTGGAAGTCGAAGCCCCATCGTCTAAGATTCAGTGGTCACAATCTCAAGAACGACGTTTGGCGGAGAATTGGGTTCATGTGTTTGAGTGTAGGAGAAAGGGAAACTCCCAAACGGTTCTAACTTTTTGGTTTCGTTTTATGGCTATTTTCAACGAAGGTTTGGTGGAACCTTTCACAAAAAATTCACTAAGTTCAAAATGGAGGGCTATGAGCGCAAATTTGCGGTCTTTCATAGCATGTCATGACCGTGCCGAACGAGATTGATCGAGCGGTGAGGATGACAAAGCGGTCTACACAACGGCGTTAACCATGTACGAAGCCGAGATGGGACGCCCATTTCGTCATCATGATGCGTGGGAGGTTTTGCACAAATCGCCAAAGTTTCTGAATCCTAACCCCGTTGACGAACCGATAGACCTCGACGGCGATGCGATAACCGGACCTCTATGGTCATGATGAAATTCCACGACCTTTAGGAAAACCACGAGCAACTAAGGTCACACGTTCCTCCTCGTCCTCTGATGTATCTTCAAAGCGGGACGAGTTTAACGACGGTGTTGTCAATGAACTTCGCGAGCTTCGGATCGCTAAAACAATGGAGATCCAAGACAAACCCCGTTTTCAGAAAATGGAATTTCTTCTTATGCCAACACATGATATGGAGCCAGCGGATCGGGCCGAAGTCAAAAGGTTGAAGGCCGAAATACCCGGCGAATTTGCCGCCGAACGAGATGATTAGTTTTTTATGTATTGTTTTTTTTTTTATCGTTTAGGTATTAATGTATTGTTTTTTTATTTTTAATATTAATCTAAGTTTAATTTTATTATTAATGTATTTTTAATATTAATAATGTATTAAAAATAATATGAGTAAAAAGGAAAAAAATGAAAAATAATAAAACTGGTGGGTCCCAGATTTCGGTGTTGTGGCTTGAGGTATTTCTGGTGTTATGTTATGGATGGTGTTAAGGTGACGTGGTCATAACACCGACAATTTCGGTGTTATGGTTGGAGAAGCTCTTATGACAGTTTTGTTTGATGTATTTTCGACCACAGAGTTTTCGACGGATTTCCAAGAGTACATTTTCTGCTAGGATTCCTTTTGATATTAGAGTAGTTTATTTCCTTCATAATACATACTTCGTGATTCGTCACACTCACTACTTTGTAATTTTACCTCTGTATATACAAAAACACAAATATAAAAGAATATTTTCATATACCATACTAATAAATATCAGACAAAATCCGTTATAAACACACAAAATAGCTAAAAATCCATAATGTATCGTCCAACAACGACATAAACCAACTATTCGGTAACACCGCTACTTTTAGAAAATAGGATGACTGCTTCGTTATGTTTGTCACTTCATTCTTAACCACATGAATAATCATCTTGAGAGGAAATAGAAATCGAACTTTTCTTACATTTTGTATATATGCATACAGCATACTACTAACGACTTTTCGTTAAAGGCTGAAAAGTAAGTTCGATTGTACATGATTAACATAGCATAACCCGATTCGGATTTGGATTGGTAATCTTTACTCAAACACTACCACCTTCTCTTGAATCGAACTTCCGTTAACTTGTTCAACAAAAGCCTTCAGGTTCATATAAGAAGAACCAGTTTCGTCGGCCATGGCCTCTCTGGCCAAATCTTTCCACTTATTAGCATTCTTTCTCATTGTTGCTCCTTTTTCATGTCCTCCCATCACCAATTCTACGCACCTACTTATCTCATCTCCTTCGACAACCCCTTCTTCATTAGCTGTCACCCTCACCCCTGTTCCCCATACATCTTCTAAAAGCTTGGCATTTGTTGACTGATCGGTCCAGTGAGGAAACGCTACCACTGGGACCCCACTAATAATACTCTCTAATGTCGAATTCCAACCACAATGTGTAACAAAACAACCTAATGACGGATGTGATAGCACCTCTAGTTGACTGCACCATGGAACGATTAATCCTAATTGTTCCAGTTCCTCCATACAATTTAGCTCCTCTTCATCTTCTTCTTTTTCGCCTTTTATCGTATTATCTTTATCCCTGATCACCCACAGAAACGGCCTCCCACTAGCTAACAAACCGTGTGCCATTGCCTCCTTTTGTTTCTTTGACAACATTATGATGCTACCAAAAGATATATAAACGATTGACCCTTTAGGCTTTGTGCTCATCCATTCCAGATAGTCTTTGGATGTTTCAAACAAGTCTCCCCCAAAGGATTTGTCAGATGGATCTTTTCCATCCAAGAACGCAGACGGAATCAATGGTCCTACTGCGATCAAATTTAGCTTGCCATCGATCTCTTTTAAGGCATCTTCTTCCAACGCATCGAAGCTATTCACGAGTATGGTAGGCTTGTCTTCCAAATCCAACATATCTAGTTGTTCCTTGAATAAAGGCAACGCAAAGTTATACACGTTTGAAGGGAGACAAAATGAAGGGAGGTCACGACTTTTAAGAATGGGTAACCCTGGTAATTCAATGGACCATGAAGGTTCATTACAATCATCCCCAATGAGTTTAGCGTACCCATTGAAATAATAGTAATAAACACGCAATACTGACGCTGGTTGAATCCAAAGAAGTGCAGATGGTACGTTACAAACACGGGCCACTTCCGCAGCCCATGGGAGGAGAAGGGTGTAAACCAAACAAGTGACAGGAGTGCCATTTTGAGAACTTGAAAGAATTGTATCTTTCAAACTCTGTGTTCCACGGTTCCTTAACTGCGTCATGAAGAGTGTGGTATCATCAACTTGAGACTTGTAACCATCATCAAAGCCATCTGAAAAAACCGCAAAGTTGAAACACCCTGGAATCTTGCTTGATTTGCTCATTTTGCGGTACGCGGAGAGAGAGGTAGCGAATGTGACTTTGATACCCAACGTAATGAGCCTTTTAGCAAACTGGAAAGCTGGGTTAATGTGACCTTGGGCAGGAAAAGTTACTATGAGGAAGTGTGGTTTATCGGTTTGATTCGTAAGTTTGGTCATTGTTGTATATGGTTCGGAATCGAAGAGAGTTATGGGTTTCGTTATGAGTTTAGTGTAAGTGTGTTTATAAGTCGATAAGTGAGATGAGGTTTTATATATGGGTGTGAAGTTTTTGGACAAAAGTAGTGACGTTTGTGGTGACGAAGTGGACAAATATAGAACGGATAGATGGTGCTGGTGTCTTATTTTGTTCCAAACAAAATTTTAGTTGTTTTTTTCTTGCAGCCAATATTGTGGAACGAGAAGAAGTGGAAAATACAAACTACAATAACGAAAAGAATTTAATATATCCAACTATTATTATTTGTCTTTTCTGTTTAATCACTAAACTTAAGGCTCCATAAGACCGGTCCCTATCGAGCCGCTGTCGAGGCTTCCCCAGGACGATGGTCGATGCTATAGGCACGGAGCCTTCTAACTTTCATACTATTCAAAAATACCTAACTTTTCATAATTTATATTGACAAAAACATTAGCATCACATCACCCTTGTCCTCACCATTTTCCGTCTCTATCGATTAGGAAATACTCATCGGCTTTCGCATGTTCTTTTTTTTTTTAACTTAATTAACACTTTAAATAAATAGACCGACAATAGAAAAAGGCAAAAAATGGAAATCACAAAATGGATTGTTAAGTCGGATGGGGAGGTGAATCTAATAGTGTGGCTGATTTGATTCATTACAACCTCCTATTCTTTTCTGGCATATCGATACGAAACATGTACAAAGTATGCGACCGTAGTACCCCATGACTGAAAGGGCCTCACTTTTTTCCACATACATATATATGACTAAATACTTAACGAAAACAAAATATCTATATTTAGGGGACACTTTTATAGAAAACATGTTCTTTATGTGAAAAAAGTTGTCTATGAAGAGCCCATTTCATAATTTCGCACATAATATCGGTATTTTCGAAACCGGCCCTTTTTTCGTGAGTTTTCGATTTGTATATGTATGTTCATTTCCCCTCGCATGATATTTCATATATTTTTTGTAACGTGTGTTTTTTTTTTCTATTATATTTATAAATTTGTTATGTTATGTTACTTCATATAGTTTCCCTCGTTATTTTTGGTTTGTTAAAGTAATTATGAAAAAAGTTATCTTTTTATGGCACTACAACAAAAAGGTTATTTGTTTATATCTTTTTTTCACATTTCTAAAAAGTACTTGTGAAAAAAGTTATCAATTTGTTCATACTTAAAAGTGTGTCTAAAACATTTAAAAACTGTGAAAAAATTTAAGTAGTACACACTTATATATGTAGAGAAAAAAGTTCACACTTAAAAGTGTAGTGTGTAGAAACATAAAGCTTGTTTACATTTAAAAGAGCGAAAACCAATTTGACACACCCAATTTTCTCACGCTAGAGGAAGCGTGAAGAAATTGGGTGTCACAAATTACACTTCACATTTTTACGTGTGGATAAACTTTATATCTGTTCACGTTTTCTAAGTGTTAACATTTTATTTCCACAATTACAAGTGTGAAAATCTTAAATTTCTTCATATTTTTAAATGTTAAGATTTTTGATACATTTTCAAACGTAAACAAATTGATTAATTTTTTCATACTTTTTAAAAAACGTGAACAAATAAGTGTGAAAATAAGCATTTTTGTTGTATTGTGGTATTCATATTAAGGGGGTGTTTGTTTCGGCTTATATAACGGGCTTATGAGTTTATGTAAATTTTGATAATCTCATAAGCCCAATTTTTCCGGCTTATAAGCTTATCAAATTGAGTTTATGGTTTATTAAGCTGATAAGCTCAACTTAATAAGCTCATAAGCCGGAAAAATTGGGCTTATGAGCTTATCAAATTTTACATAAGCTTATAAGCCCATTATATAAGCCGAAACAAACACTCCGTAAGTTTTATATTGTATAATGTAAGTAATTATATTGTAAATTCTACACATCTTTAATATATAATAAAAGAGGGGCCTTAAATGCCACATGGCATAGTAATACCCGTTGGATGAGTTATCTTCTTTGATATCAGCCGTTAGATCAAATTGATGATTTCATCAAATATTATTTTCATTTTACACCCTTTTATCTCTCTTTTATTCAATCTTTACTAAAATAAAAAACATAATTATAATTTATTTATAGAATCGTTTAATTTGGACTACAATTTACCTTATTATTATTCTAAAATCTCTTAATACAAAATATCAAAACATGTGTATAAAGATAAAAGTGTTTATGTTATTATAACTATAAACAATATGTATATAAACGTAAATGTATATATATGTATTATACGTACAACATTATTTTCTCATAATAAATTAAAATATTCATAAACATAAAATTTAAGATTTAATTTTTATTTTTTTCCGCGCTATCGCGGGACAATAATCTAGTTATGTATATAAGATGGATTGATGTGATATGATGAATAGTGAATCTAGCATGCAAAATGTTGTACAGCGGCAGTTTGCATTCTTTTTAAAAAAAAAAAAAAACGTTTTTCTCTTTTCTTTTTACGTTACGTTATTAACTAAGGTTAATATTTTTTTTTCGTTGATCATTAATATTTAGTTTAAGCCTTTTCGTTTTTGGAAAACGTTTTTTCTTTTCAAATATTTGATTACGTTTTAGCTATTAAATAAAGTAGTTACGTATTTATCTCGCCTTTTTATTGATTTTTATTTTAGTTTATGTTTTTGAATTATGTTATTTTTTTCAAGGTTCAACTATAAAATAAAATAATTGCATTGATTTTGATTGATTTGATTTTTAGTTTTATATTTTCTTTTTTGTGTTATGTTTTTAGCTTTTCTTAATTTTAAATCGTTGCTTTTGTTTTTAACAATCGATTAAAATATAAGTTTTTAAACCCGATGCAATGCGCGGGCATAAAAAAACACGTTATTTATATTTGGTGATTTTATAAACCGGATTCCTGCCGCTTCGAAAATGGTATCAAACATTTGATTCGTTAAGCCTAAATTTGATCACACCCCCATTAGTGCCCGGCAAACCTATTTTTAATACTCTCCGCTTAATCATTTATTTTCTTTTTTCGTGTCTTCCTGTGACAGTCGCTTCTCTTGCACGATTGTCCAAGAATTATCACAAGTTTTTGTTGCAAGTGATATCCACACAATGCCTCGCCTAAGTCATCGCTTTGTTTGTTGTTGCCTCTATTTTTCCACAAAAGCCTTCATTGTCACCGCTCTAGTCTTCCAAATCCATCGTCTCTTAGCATTTTAGTAGCAGTGTTCTATTGTGCATTTTCTCTTGACAATGCCTTTTCCCAAGTTAGGCAACGATTTCTTGTTTGTGTTTTTATTTTTTCTCATGATTTTTATTTTTCAAATATTTTCACTTATTACAAATATTAGCATAACCTAGTTCCATCTACATATTGACCAAACGGCTAGTGCCACGTAATATAAGGTTGTGAGTTTATGTTTCACACTGGGAAAAGTATAAATATTTATGTATCTAGAAAAAATTATATCGAAATATTAAGTTTTAAATGTACTTATAACTAAAAACCAAACAAGTTTCAGTTCAGTTCGCTTTTGCAACCCTTTTAAGATCTCGGTCCTTCCGTTTGTAATTTATCCATGTTGGTTTGTTATTGTACCCTAAAAGACGACGAGTTATTGAACGTTTGCAATGACGTTATATTTTGTCTTTTTATTTGATATAGATAAAAAGTTAGATCTCCCGCCAACCACATGTTCATCTTTGATTAGTTGGACAAACAAACATTAGTAGAATCTTCTGTCTAACATAGATAATATAATTATATGCCACAAACACAAACTTTATGATGTGGTCTCGGTGTGTTTAATAAACGAATTCGAGGTAGAATTTATGACTGTGAGATGGAACTTGATTTTATAGATGGAGTAAAAATTATGTTAAAACTGAGAGTGAGAGGGTTATCTGTGCTTTGTAGCGAGAAGTCGTTTGATGTAAAAATAAAGATAAACCAACTATAATCTTAAACAAAGTAAAATATTGAAGCAATTTTATAATCATTTTAGTTTTATAAAACTACAACATAAAAAAACACAAACAAAAATATCATTTTAAACCAAGAAAACCAGCCACGGAGGTAGTAATTTTTAATGGACGTCGGCTCGAGTCGACCAGATATATCCAAAACTTTAAAACAAGAAAAAGATCACACGACACGAACTCAATATAAACTTAACCATTAAGACAAAAGGGAAAAAAAAGAGTAATTATTTAATAGAGTCATAGTTTAAGCCGAACTGATCTATCCAAAACTTTAAGAAAAGAAAAAAAAACATCAATTATTTTTGTAAAAGTATTCTCTAACACTAATGCTAACGGTAACACTAACACTAAGTAAATGTCAATCCAAAACCTAAAGAAAAGGAGTACGCACTTAAAAACATCAATCCTTTCATGAAAAATTATTAACTTGTTAGTACGAATAATAGTTGAGCTAAAAGGTTATAAATGTAACAAAATGTATAATACTCAAAAAATGTTATATTTTTATGGATATAAAATATAATAAAAGCTTCTTATTTTAAGAATTATTATGACATTTCAATGAAAGAAAATGGAAATTATGAAATTTTCAAAATATTGTGAACAATTAGAAAGGCCTACACGTTGTTGTGAGTTTCCTTACATTATATATAAAAAATATTTTATAGTTGTTACAACAAAATATATTATATTGTTTAGAACTAGTTTATTTTTCGTGTATATTCAGAGAATTTTATCTAAAAAATTAGAAATATAATATATATAAATGCGTAAACATCGTGTGTACTATATCGAAAATAATACCATTATAACCGGGTTAAAGTTGTCAGGGGATAACTTATTTTCTTCAAATGTTCATTTTATATAATGAACTTTTTTTGTACATTTGGGTACCTAAACTCTTTGAAACTTTTAACATGATTAACGTACTTATTGAAACATTATTTTTCAGCACTAGTTTTACCGGCTCCGGTTAATCAAGTAAACCCACTAAACTCGACGAGTTTACATATATTTACCCATTTACTTTTTGGATTAAAGTCATCAGAATATAACCAACTTTACCAAAATGTTCATTTTATGTAATGAACCTTTTTTTTTGTTCATTTTGGTCCCTACCAGAGTTCTTGTAACTTAGCGTAGAAGACAACCGAAATCTCGCAAAAAATGAATTACAAACACAATACAATATGTAATCTAAAGGTTCTTATATTATTAAACATAACACCAAATCACTAGAAGTATACTTTAGAACGAATTTGTTTAAAAAAAAAACAAGAACCACCTAGAACTCTAACTTTACCTTTTAATTAACTTACGTTCACTCTCAATACTTAGATTCCTTGCAAATCATCATACGAAGCTAACGGAATTCTTTAATTGATCTTCAAATCAATGCAACTATGATAAACCCAAATTCGGATCTAAAAACTCAAACCAAAACTCATTTCCATCAAACTCTATCAATTCAAATTTCATTTATCACAATTGAACTTTTCGATACACCCGATATCTAACGATTAAGTTAACATGATGAAGAAAATTAACATTATAACACCGAATCATACAAAACGTTGATTTGTTGACTTTTATTTTATATTCATAAATCTTATAAAATGTTAAAAACGAATTGATATGTTAAAATTGATTAAGGAGTAATATTATATTACATGCGGTTAAGCAATCTTTTTAATCAAAATGAACTTCTCTGATCAGAATCAAAAGAATACATGTTAGTTGACTTTCATGTTCATAGTTGAAGTCAATATTTAGTATAAAAACAATGAAATTGTTTAATTAATTTGGTGTTTGAATTTCTGAAATTTTAAGCCGGTTTAAAAAAGTTTAGGTAGTTAATTAGCTGGTTTAAATAATTTAGGTACCTGTTCGAGCAATGATTGTCAAACACAAAGATTAGGGTTAGGGTGATGTCAACCTCAGATCTCCTGTGATGATCACAGTGCAAACCCAACAAGTTCTTGACGAACCTAGGGTGATCAAGGTTGAGGATGAAAGCGAGAGTGTACGAACTCTGCGTTTAAGCTTTAATGAGTGTGTGTTGAGCTAAGATGGTCTCGACAATGATTTAGACCATGTATTTATATGGCTAGTCTCAAGTATATGGAGCGTTGATCCATTAATGATGATCATGAATACTTGAGCTGCCTTAATCATCAATCACCAGTATATGTAACGCCTTACTATTATGACGACAATAAAGCGGTCGTGAAGCGCCATTATGGCGGGACGTCAGTCAATAAGACAGGCGCTTTAAATGACAGGCGTTGACACCTTATAAGACATGCACTTCAAATGACATGCGCTGACAACTTATAAGACACGCACTTCAAATGACAGGCTTTGACAACTTGACAGGCAGTTTATGACAGCTTATAAGACAGACGCTTCAAATGACAGGCGTTGACAACTTATAAGACAGGCACTTCAAATGACAGGCGTTGACAACTTATAAGACATGCGCTTCAAATGACAGGCGTTGACAACTTATAAGACATGCGCTTCAAATGACGGGCGGTGACAACTTATAAGACAAGCGCTTCAAATGACAGGCGTTGACAACTTATAAGACAGGCGCTTCAAATGACAGGCGTTGACAACTTGACATGCAGTTTATGACAGCCTGACTATTTTTGGTGACGACATGTCAGGCATTTTCAGCCTGACAGCCTGATGACAACCTGTTAGGCAGTTTGGCCTGGTGACAACTAGTCAGGCAGTTTGGCCTGATGACAACCTGTCAGGCATTTTGGCATGGTGACAACCTGTCAGGCAGTTTTAGGTCTGACAACTGACTAGTTTTTATCAACGTTGTTAGTCATTGGGCTTGGTTGTAGTAGCGAACTTTAAACAACAAAGGTCTATCATTATACTTTGGTTTTAGGGATTATTTATATATACATAGGTAGTCCTTACTAACCTCATCATGCCCCCGAGTTAGGATTTTGCTAAAACAACGGTTTACAAGTCGTAACTATCATCACTCGTTACTCGTAAGTTTTTTTTTTTTTGAGGTCGGCGATAACCATGACTGGCAGTAAGCCATGACCGGCGTTAAGCCCTGGCCGGCTGTAATGCCATGGCCGACGGTAATGCCATGGTCGGCGATAAGCCATGACTCGGTCAACTTTTTTAGCCACCTTTTTTGTACGCTTTGCGTAGGCTTAAATAATTAACTCCTTGCTAATCGTAATTGTATGTCTTGCTGCAGGTTTAACTGGGTTGCTCGCTACCTTACAGGTACGTACTTGCTTGTCCATTGCTTTGCTTTGTTTACACCCCTGTAGTTAGTAATAGCTTATATACCTTGTTATTTATTAGGCATATTGTAGTTGTCGTTGTTGTGATTTGGCTTGGCGTTGTTGTGATTTGGCATGGCGTTGTCTAGCCTTAGCCTTGCTTTGTGTGACATTGTCTAGCTTTTAAAAATAATGTTTTATTGGATGATCAAGCCAATAACACATTTTTGTTTTTTTATCTTTTTATTATTGATGTTGTGTCCATGACACCGTCTTGGGTGTGCATGACAGTGTGTATATTTTGTTGTGCGTATGACACTTTCTTGAGGGCCCATGGTTCCTTTGCATGCCAATGACATAGGGAGATTTGAGTATCTCTGATGTATGCTTCATATTGTGCCTGTGACACTGTGCCAATGGCACTTTTGTTGGTTAACCTTTACTTTGTTTACTCGCGAGGATTGTCGCTTCCCAGTGAGAAGTGCTTATCTTTTATCAAGTCGATTAAAAGACGAATATGATTGTATGCTATTTGGCCAGACAAGGTTGTCTTTCTTGGCTTCATACATGTTGTATTGAACTATGTTCTTAGTTGTGTACATGTGCATGCGTGTTCAAGTTGTAACATTGTACGTAATGAAAGTGCATGGTTGGCTTTAGACTGAGATGTCTATTGTGGCCTTATGCTTTTTGTATTGAATCCTACTTCAATATTTATTTGTTTATGCAAATACCATAGAAAAATGATATTGTGAGATAATATTGGGATACAAGATCAGACCAAATGCTATTATTGCCAGTTTCATATATGACCATGACATTCCATGTGCTTGAAAACATTTATTGAAAACATAAAGGAAAAAATGACAGTAAAGACTATCGCACCTTGATAGGTCAGTTCATATTGGCTCCCTCATGTATCATGTAGACATGGTCATCAGGTGGTCTGGGGTGTTTTGTGTCTTCTCCCTTCTTTTGTCAGACGTAACTCTTCTTAAGTGGAGTTTTATTTGCCAGGTATTAAAAGATTTGGGGTATGGTGTTAATAAAGTCAATGAAAGAGTTACATTATGATAAGTTTTAAATATGGATCATTTAAGTATTTTTGGTTATTCTACCTTTATAAAATTTTAAATTTTAAATTATATCTTAGATTATATGATATTGTATGAGTATGTATTCAATAAATTTTATATTCAATTTTAATTTATCTAAAAATAAAATCTTAAATGTCAACTTAAATAGTTTCAAAATCATTTCTCATATCCTTGCGAACTTAAATAGTTTCAAAACCATTTCTTATATACCTGATTGGCCTTTTCATTAACAATCCTTTCCATATGATCCTCCCTTAAGCGTCCCGCGCAACCTCTTTCTTGATTCCTTAAATGTAAAGCATAAACAACTTTGGGAAATTATAAAAAATACAATCAGATTTTGTTGAATGAAATTTATAATTAAGCATTAACTCATATATTTTCATTAAATAAATGAATAAACAAAACGTAAATTAGGATCCTACCACATCACTATACATGTTCGCTAGAAACTTTTCATGCATAAACATTTACTTATTTTTGCTTGGGTTGATCAATTTAAGTACAAAAAGAAAAATCTTTATTTTTCTCTAATAAAAACAAATGAGCATTAGCATAAACCGGAAAAAAAAATACTAAATGATCTTTACAAGTTCAAACTCCTTATATTGAATGATTTAAAAATCGTGAAAGTTAATCCAATTTTGTACGAAAACTTACTAATCACGCCAATAGATTTGTTTTGACAATTTGACAGACTTAAATACCTTGTTTGGACCTGAAACCACTTGGGTTTGAAAGTAGACTCCTATTACTTAATTTTGGAGCCAAGAAAAAATAAAAAACGTTTTCGTATGACCGAGATACAAACCTTCAAACACAAGTCAATATTTTGTCCGAATTTCAGAATAATATAGAATTCAAAATAGAAATTGCAAACTCTTTTGAAATTGCTTGTTTTTTATTCATAATACGTTCTAGGATTTTAAACGACTTATGTTATACATATCATATTTATGAAAGTAAATATCAAGAAAACTAATATAAAATTCAAAGAGAAATGTTACACATACAAAACATTTACAAAAAGTAACTTACAAAATGATATGACACATGAATATAACCAATCACACTACATCACTAATTCTCTCTCATATTTTTTCTCTTCCACTAATCTCTAGACATATCATTTTGTAAAAGTATTTTTGTAATTTTTTTTGTAAGTGTAGACTTTCTCAAATTGAAAATAGAAATTTGGGTTTAGGAGTTATCGATCCTTGGTTGAGAGAGAGAGAGAGAGAGAGAGAGAGAGAGAGAGAGAGAAACAACTAGCTGGGGATTCCAAAATTAAGATTGAGAGATGAAGAGAAAGAAATAAAAAAAAAGTGTATAGGAAATTACGGTTTTTAGTTTTTGTTTACCACCGTTTGTTTGAACGGTTGAAACCAAAAGAATAATTGATGATCCTTGATGCTAGTTTCGAATGGGAATGGAAGAAACCGAATATGGAGGCTAGTAGGCTGCTTAGATCTATCAAATGGGGAAGGGGTAAAAAAAAAGGAGTCGATCAAGTAAGGATTATGGGATCGGGTTTTAGGGTTTAATTGGGTTTGGTTTTTAGGTTTTACCTACATGGACTAACACATTGGGTTTAATTATATAGTTTATTTGGGTTATTCTAATAAGATCTTGGGTTGGGTTAGCTAATCATAAACAAACTAAGACACAACATTTAGTAAACTAGTTTTCTTATTTATTTAGGAAGCTCGTTTTGTGCAAGTCGGATAAACATGTAAAGTTAAAGTAAGTCCCTAAGGTGTGGCTTAGATGGTAAGACGTGAGTCTTCTTAACGGGTGGTCTCAGGTTCGAACCCCATCCCATCTTTGTGGACTGCTCCTCCTGCAAAAGATCAGTTGACCTTGGTCACGGAGACTTTGAGAGAAACGGGTCACGGGTTCGGGGTAATCTGATCTCACTCGTTGGTCCAAGGCGCTAAGACAGGGTCGGTCTTCGTACCACATTGCATGGGGCTGGTGTCACACCTCGCCAGTGGCGGAAATGCAGGGTGTGGGCGATTGGCGATCGTCATAACACAATAATAAACAAAGACATCTATATGATAAAAGGAATATAATGTATTGTTATGACGTCGCCATACTCAACGTATAATCCTTGGTACACGAAAACCGTCAAACACTACAAGTAAAATATTCAATGCTGTGACAACCGCGACTTTCGAGATATTATTCCGTCATTCTTCGTGTATCGTTTTATGATTTTATGTTTCGTTTTGACCCTATTATGTATTTATTTCGGTATTTGCGTTTTATGCGCGTATGAGTTTATGAATTTATTGTATTTATCGAGTTGTCTGATTATTGAATTTACTTAGTTTATCGAGTTACATTTATTATCGAAGTATTTTATGTTTATGTTTTGTCGGGTTAGTATCGTTTGGTTTCTCGTCGTATGGCGAAAACCGTATTAGAACCTAAGTGTATGGTAGATATAAGAATGCTCGTAAGTTAGTTAGGGTTATTATTGCCTTTATTTTTACGATTAAAGTTAACGTTAAAATATATTACAAAGTTAGTCCTCTAACTGAAAATCTATTACAAAATTAGTCCTTAACGTTAAAAGTATTACAAAATCAGTCCTTTAACCAAAATATAACTTTTTCCGTCTGAGGTCAGTGCGTCGCACCCCCTTGCTAGGTGCGACGCAGTGACATGCTTTTCTTGGTTTTGTAAAGATTCTCACTATCTCTTTTCTCGGGTTACCTTCGCCACAACCGAGGCCACCACCCCCCCCCCCCCCCACCCCCCAGTGATTTATCAACGAAAATACACCATTTTCAACAAAAAATTACCATACAAACCGAAGTATTACCTCAAGATTTCATCCTCTTTTTCATTTCCTTCATTTTGGTAAGTTTTATAAACAAATCTTATGTTTTTCCTATCTTTTCTTTAATCTCGGATTAGATCTGTAAATCTAAGTCATAATGGAAGTAAGTACGTTATTATAACAAGATTAATCTTAAAAGATATATATATATATCATTTAAAACACATATATGTATAAAATGAGATTTACACCTATAAATCCGTATGTTATGTTGAAACTATGGTGGATTTTATCTAATAATGTTATATTGGACTTATGGACAAAGTATGTGGAAAAGACTATCGTTAAAACACTCAAAAAACGACATGAAATTGTATGTCTCCCGGCTCAGTGAGACGCATCCCTCCTATGGTGCGCCGCAACGAGCTGTCAGAAGGCCATATTATGAATAAAAGTTATCACGGTGTGACGCAACAACATGATGTTGCGCCGCATTCCCTAGTTTCGTCAACTTATCTTTTCCCCGTAACATGAAACCGTAACATGACCCGTAACATGTCAGAATCACCGTAACAAGTATGAACGTAACATCAACATGTGCGACGCAACACCACCTAGGTGCGTCGCACTAGGCCATTTTCACCGAAGTATAAATTTAAGTAATAACTATCCACGTAACATCTATTTTAACGAAACAAAGACCTGAGTTACTGAGTAACATCTTAGAGGCGTAACATGAACTTCTAACGTAACACTTTTGGTCCATAACAATATTTTCATGTAACAACTGCGAAACAACATTTTGTATCAAGGACGGTGCGCCGCAGTGGCTAAGCACTTTGACGCATCCGAGACACAGATTTCCACCATTATTATGTTTTCAATATTAAACTCGTTCACCTCTTTGAAACCTATTATTACTTACTGATTCTATTAACCATGTTTTATTTCACTTATATCCAAACGTTTTGAACTCAAACATATTCACTATCATTAACATATCATTCACTTATACGGTTTATCCAAAGTTATATATTATCGGTAAACGTCTCCAATATTCGCCCGAAATCCCAAACACCTTGTAATAGTAATATGACATTGTTTTATGACACAAGTATCTTACATTATTATTATTAGCATGAAATATTATCCTTTTCGAACATTATTAATATTATAACATATAACGTATAAGGAAAACCCTACTAGACTTAGAGATACTTAGATGGGTTATTGTATGTATTGCTAGGGCACTTAGGCGAAGGAGTACTTTCGGTTGATTTATACCCGACGTATCGTATTTCGTTTGCTTCGCTATTCTGTGAATTATTCGTTGCCCTTTTTACTATTTTAAACTTTGGGCATGTTAAGCGTTATTTTAAAGTATATATGTATGTATGTATATCTTGACTATGCTTGATGTGGTACCTTTAGATAAGTATTGTAGTATCTTTATGTAGCTTGACACGCTGCGTATTTGAGGGTTGTATTTGAGTATTATTTTGTAGCTTGACCCACTGCGTATTTGAAGGTTGTATGGTCGTATGGTTCTGTAGCTTGACCCGCTGCGTATTTAAATATCGTTTTGAGTATTATTGCAAAAGTTAGATGTATTGGATTATCTAAAGTTATTGCACATATCGGGTTTACGGTTATGATAAAAGGTATTATTTTATTGACGTTATTTATTCGAGTCTTATAAATTTTAACAGGGTCAAAAATCTATTCAACTATCGAGTTTACGTATTGTGTTATAAAATACGAATAATTCACCAACTTTATGTTGACGTCGTATTATATTTTTAACGCTTTTCAGCAGATTGAGATTTTACATCGATTATGGAGTACATATTTGATATTGGACTTTGAGGATTTTCGAAGAGACTTGACTAGACGTAGTTCGGTTTCTTTATTATTTGTGTGGACTTCGATGAAACTTAGCTAGACGTAGTTTAGTTTCTATTTGAGCCACAAATTTGTATTTATGTTGTATTTATTGTACTCCTAAACTTTATTTAATGTAAACTTAATGTTGTAGTTTTTATTCAATGTAATCTTGTCTTCTGATACTTATATTATTGTACACCTCGGGATTCCGCTTGAGCGGGGTGTGGCAAATGCATCCATCAATGAAAATGTAAGAATACTTGGGCATGCAAGCCCGAAATATAATCCAAAAGTATAAACATAAAAACAGCCACAATGCAAAAGTAATCTTGAAGGTCATCTAGAATCCAACTCCTACAGCCAAGTCCTATGCCTGCTCATTACCTGAAAGTAAAGTTGAAAATGTCAACATAACGCTGAGCGAGTTCATCGAGTAAGTGGTAAAAGTAAGGTAATCTCATATCTCAAAATCAGTAATAAAATAATGTGTAACTAATGCATTTAAGTAGTAGAAAACATCATCCACATCATACAACATAAGCATACATCACAAATAATCATCGTAGTACACTTCATTAGTAGGAAAGGTCTACTAATGAGCGTGCGGTATCAGTATGAAACATCAACTGATAATCATCATAGTTGAAATATCCTAAGTACACCTCATTAGTAGGAAATGTCTACTAATGAGCGTGCGGTATCAGTATGAACATATACTGATAATCATCATAGTTGAAACATCGTAAGTACACCTCATTAGTAGGAAAGGTCTACTAATGAGCGTGCTGTATCAGCATGAAAGTATACTGATAATCATCATAAGTAAGCATCGAACAACCGTCTCGTAATGTTTTAGAAAATTTGCATTAGATTTCGTTACACATTTTATGGTTTCTAAACATATTAAGTTTCCATAAATAGAAGTATCTATTTATGGTAAGTTTCTGAAAATAGTAATGTTTCCATAAATAGTAAGTATGGAAATAAGTTCGTTTCTCGTAAAACATTTTTCTTTAAAATCATTTGGTTGAGCTTTACTTCCCCCCGATTTATAAAAAGCAAAACATAGTAAAATAGGGGTGATGAACTCACCTTATCGAGTAAGCGATAAATACCCGAACTGTGTAAATAGTGTGTATATGTAGTAAGTACGTAGGTCACAAATAAAGTCCTCACTATACCTAGAGCTCCCCTAGATAAATGTAGTAACAATCATAAGTATGAGATAAACTAGTTTAAGACTTTAGATAAACCGACATAATTTTCAGCGAATACATATGTTCGTTCAAACTGAAATATGTAGAGTTCTAGGAAGATTTAGAAGACGAATAATATATATTTGAAAACTAGACTTAGCGGGCTATGTTTTAGACTAAGAGTTTGATACAAAATATTTTTTTATGAAAAATATATGGTCAAGACAAAACCGACTAAACAATCTGTCCAAAAGTATAGTTTTATATAAGTTGAGTTATAATACGTTTCAAGGTCGTATAATTTATATGTAAACAAGATAACCATTTTTAAGACATTTTAGACCTGTTATAAACCAGTAATAAACCATTTAAATTATGTTTAAGATTGTCTAAGTGGTTACACAAATTCGATTATTAAAGCCTAGTAAATTGTTTCAAAATTTCAGATTAGACCACGTGTTAGTATTTTACACTTTTAGGAAGTTCTGTAAAGAGTTAGACAATGAGTCTTACGTTTTTGAAAACTATACTCCAAGACCTACAATATTCATTAAGGTCCTAGATTCTAAATCATTATCAAAATGGAGTTGAACACTGAAGAAGACATACCCCAATAAAAATTTAGAAACTGTCCAAACGTTTAATAATTGTCCACCAACTTAGGGTTTTCTACCGATTAAAGTTACAAACGAAATGACATGATATAGGTAATGATCAAACAACACATCAAGATTTATATATGAGTCCAAATCAGTTTAGAAAGATACACCAATAAGTTTCATAACAACCAATAAAACAATGAAGCAAAGATAGGGTTTAATACCAAGGATTGCAACGGTTTGATTTCCAAACTTCACGAACACCGTTACAAGCAAACCAAACAATGATGACTCTAGGGGCTGTCCAATATCAGTCATGGTCACCAAGACAACCTCACGATTCAGTTTACAACGATTAGAAGTTACCCAACAGAAACTAGAAATTGGATTGCAATGAACCGGTTAAGGAGTGGCACTTACATGATGATCTTGTGATTACAACAAGTTGGAAACCGATCAAAGGACCAACAACAATCTGAAATGACCAACATGATCTACAATTAGGTTAAGAACAACAAGAACGCTTTTATACATAAGCATGTATATAATCGGCTAAAGAACAGAAAGAATAATCGATTAATCAACGAAAAGCTGTCGCACCCCGCCAAAGCGGAAACACGAGGTGCGAAGAGCAATAATATCATTACACGGGTTATAACAAAAGGTAACGGCTTCAAGTCATTAAAATAGAAATTTAAAGTTTACAAATTCAAAAATACAACCAAGCATTTAACGTAGCAAACAACAAATACATGATTAAATTGTTTTAATAAAATTCCCAAAATAACAAGACAAGTCTTTTCCCGATTCGTGTCACTCGTGACCATCCTGACCCGTCCATGCTATGCATTCCATGCTTACACTTGGTTTACTGAAACATGAAATAAAGTGTCAACTACATAAGGTAGTGAGTGAGTTACAGTTTTAAAGTTCTCGATAGATTTCCGATAAGTATAAAAGTATAACGGTTTCTCAAAAGAAGTGAAGCGGAATGGCGCTTAAAATATATACTTTAAAAAGTTCACATGGCAACGAGGTGTAACAACACCTTAATAGTTGATCAAAGACAAGTAGAACAATACTTGTAAAATAGTAGTTGCGGTTACAATCGCTAAAAGAGTATATGCGTAAATAAAGTATCGGATAATCAAAATATTGTATCAACCTCTTGGCATAATATAACATAAGTGTACACACTAAACCGATTATCCAACCGTGAGGCCCCTTACCTCGTACTATCGACGAGGAGTCTATGTTCATAGTAATATGTACTTAGATTGACATCTAAGTAAGGAAGGGTTCTTTCCTAAGTATCGATACCCATAATTACTAACGGCTTATGCTAATAGTGTGTAAGAGCTAAAAATGGGCACTAATGCAGTTTTGTTTCAAAATGATAGTAGGCACTTATGAATCGTGTTATATTCTCATCAAGGGTTGGAATCATATACAATAGTTTTCAACATGTGCCAATAACAGGGGGCAAGCCTTTAAGCCAATAAAAAGGGGGCCCAGCCATTGAGTCAAATAGTGCCAATCAGGGCAATAAAGTAGTTTACGCATATAAGTTTCATAAAACGTTCAAAGTTCATAAAACAAGTAGATCTCATGTTTCCCCCAAAACAGTTATTTAAAAACAGTAAATAAGAGGGGATGTAACTCACGTATTGCGAAGAGTGATAACAAATATGAAATGAGCGGTCGGAACGTGTCGGGAATCACGGAAACCCTAAAGGAATACCAAGATTTTGCATAAGTATAGTTGTTCGTGTGTTCAAACGTCATTTTGTGTTAGTTAAAGTCTTTACAGTTTGAATAGGACCAATACGTGACAAAACCGGGCTTATTTGGCTAAAAACGCATTTTCGGTGTCGTAAACTCATATTTGACGGTAAAGTTTTATATGTACTTGTAGGTCTTTCAAAAACACAGTAAAATAAGCAGTTTATAGTCAATTTTAAGCCACGAAAGTTAGGTTTTTGATCTGTATTTTATAACATAAAATTATTTAAAGTTTAGAAAAGGATTTTACCAAAGTAGATTAACACACAATACAGGCAGTGTACCTGATCGTACGATAATATAGAATCAGTAAGTCCGGATCGAACTCAGGGAACGTGTATTATATCCGTTATCTCAAATTATATAATTAAACTAAATAAAGCAAGTAAATATGGGGGGCGTTTTAGTTATGTGAGAACATATTTCAGAAAACAAATAACTAAATTAAAATAGCAATTTAATTAACTAAGTGGATTTGCGGATGAAAAACTGTTTCGAAAAGACTTTTAGATTTAATCAATATTAAAAAGCAGTGATTACTTGGAATTACGTTTCACCTGGATCATGAATAATAAGAATATGTTTGATTGGTTTAACTATGATTCCTATAATAACTAGATTTCCCGTTAGAGTTATCTAATCCTACAATTTTAGAGAAAGATCATACGACTAATCGTAAATCAAGAGCTATCTTAGATTATCCACTCTAAATTGTGCTTTAATGTCACTATTATTTACAATTTAATCTGTCGACTACGAATTAACAAAAGTCTCAATTATTCAATTTTGATATAATTGTCATGTTCATTCAATTCACTAAATTACTAATATCTTAGCCTATCTCAATTAAGTCTCAAGCTACAATTATCTAATAAATTATATAATCGTAAATAACTGATAAACTTATAAGAACGCTAGTTATGATATAGATCTATCAATCACGCTAAGTAGTAAATTTAATGACTTTGAATAAAATGGATCGCGATTAAACGTAAATAATAACGGAAAAACCAATTAGTTCAAACATAAACTCAATTAAACAATGATCCAGGTTCAACAATCCAAGCAATCACTTAAGAAGTTTAGCTCATGTTGGATTGTAACAAAATAACAAAAGAATTCTTAAACAAAGACATTGTATCAAGAAAATAATGAAATAAAGTTCAAACCAAAAGTAGCAAACTTCAAAGATGATTAAAGAGATTAATCAAAGCTTCCAACGTGATCAAAGACTTCTAGGACTCTCCTTGCAGCTCTCCAGGTCGGATGTAGGGTGAAAATAATGAATAAGATGATTAAAACTCGAACCCTAGAAGCCCTTTAAATAGATATCTGAACCGCCCTATTTAGCCGGCGGCTGGCTGAATTCAGCCGGCAGCTGGAATACGCGGGTGGAAAAGTTGCTTCCGCGGCACGTTTAGGAACAAATGGTGGAAATTTAATCCAGCCGCCGGCTAAAATGCTTCAGCCGCCGGCTGTTTTCCAGTCTTCAATTTTGTTGCTCGTTTGTCTCCGTTTCAAGTCGGTTTTAGCTCCTTTTCGCTCCATTATCCAAATATAATTCTAATATGCAATTATAACTGAAAATATACCAGATCATAACAAAAGTTGCAGAAAACTAGAGTAAAAATGAGAAATATGATTACAAAATATCGATTATTTTAAGCATATCAAATTCCCCACACTTGAATCTTACTTGTCCTCAAGTAAACTATCAGATTTAGAACAAAACAATCATCTTCAATAAAAATAAAATACCCAACGAATCAAGTAAATTACAAAAAATTTATTTACGAAGATGAATTAACAATTACCAAGCCAAAATTTAAATGCATAACTAAACATCTCACGATTTGGGAAGTATAACACTCAATCACTCAAAAAGCTAATCTAAGTGTAATATATATGTGAAATCGCTCAAAGCTCAGTCATGACAAGTATTCTATCATAGGCTTGATAACGATACGCTTCTCCACCAATAGAGTCTAAGTAACTAGTTCAGAGGACTTATGGTCATATCAATGGGTGATGGATAAAATGATGGAAAAATGGAATGAAAATGAATTATAATGAATGATATGAAACAAATAAATTCCAATTAGTCTACAAATCCAAATATTTAAGTCAAAAACCATATTACCTTCAAACTCGATTGATTATCCCTAATGGCTCATTCTGATGAAACTCCCAAGACCAAATTTCGCCTTAATTCTTCAACGGTTCGATTGAGAATTTTATTTCTCGCAAATTTCGTTAAATCACTTCAACAATAATTGGTTACCTAGTACGGGCTTTAATAAATATAATTTTTTTTTTTTATATTTTTTCTTTTTATTTCATTAAAGACACCGCTCAAAAGGTCCATCAAAATCCTGAATAATTCTTAAACTCACATCCACATGTAACTTCTTTCGTGAACTCAATTAAATTAAACAACTCCATGCCATCACATATAACAATCCGTCTAATAATCAACCAAGTTAAGAAAGAGGAAAATTTTCAACAAAAATATCTGGATTAAACGACTTAGACAATTAGGCTCAATTTATGGAATATATATATGGAAAGGTGAGAAAAGAAAAAGGTTTGGCGCAAATATGGTATCTAAACGTCAAAACACTAAAAACGAGTGTTCGATAGGTAGTGTGAGTCAAATAACCAGTGTAGCTACCGACTGTAAGAAACGAATAGGCCAATCAACGGTTTAACAATCCTAATTCTTTTGCCTCTTTCCTAGTTACTAATAAGTAAAACGTATGCTCATTCATAGCCTCGAAGCGTATACAGTGTCAAGTTCTAAAGTCTACAAGTCACTGACACACTCATAACAATTGAAGATAAAAGCATATAAAATGTATGCTATAATGGCTCAAATCCTCACAATTATGTAACGGGTAGATGTGCCTAGTTATGCAACTAGTTAAAACTAATTACGAGAAACATGTCAAAAATTTTAAATTTTCACACAAAATGTTCCTAAGGACAAATAGATTCTTTCCTAACCCCTTCCCCACACTTAAACAATACAATGTCCTCATTGTAAAAAAAAATCAGCGAATAAGTGTAAAAAGAAAAAGAGAAAGGAAGAAAAAGAACTCCCCCATTTAGATGTCGAATGATGTGAAAGGAGATAGCAGTGGAAAGAATGTATGGCTATAAAGGCATAACGTCCTCAAAAAATCTGCATAGCTCTCCATTGAAAATTTGAATTTTCGGCATTACTTCCGCTAAAATCGATGATATTCTAAAATGGGAAAAACACATGCACACAATGATTAAGCACCATGAATAAATAAAACAAAGTACATAATAAATCCATAATACAAATTCAAACAAACCATAACGAGAAAAGAAAAATAATAGTCTCAAATAAACCAAAATACATAACACCCATATCATCACATGTCTGGCCACTGTCCTCTCCAGGATGCCCTCTGACGGTCCTGAATGGCTCGCTGCTCCTCCTCATCCTGTTGGCGCTGAGCCCCGGTAGGAGGATAGTAGTGCTGAGCGGACCACATATGGTGGCGATCATCAAAGGTCGAGGAGGAAGGCTGGTCCTGGTCCATAGGAGCGTCACCGCCAAAAGAATGTTAAGACCCGTCGTACGCCTGATAACTAATACCCGCACGCTGGTGGTACTGATACAACACCTCATCCTGATAGCGGTTCCGGCTGTCAGACTCAGTCTGCAAATATCCGACCTGGTTGCTGACCATGCTAATGTTGGAGTTGAGATCGTAGTAACGATCCTCCATGCGGTCAGCGAACGAGTCGAACCGAGAAGACATCTGCCCCATGCTCGATGTCAATGCAGTGATCTGAGCTGTCAAATCCGTCTCCTGAACTGGTGGAGCATCCTCATCATCTGACTCCTCTATACCCCAACTACTGCTCTCTCCAGCTGCCCGTCTAATCTCAGCCCACCTATAGGTCACATGGCCTCCTGGAGCTACAAACCTAATCACTATACCAGCCGACTTAAACCACGCTGCACCCAAAAGACGCATCTCTGGTGTCAAAGTAGTACAACGATCAAATCCTGCTCCACGGATTCTAAAACGTTTACCAATAGCAGTAACAAAATGACCTCCCCTAATAACACTTCCGGGTCGTGCGCCCTTCAGTATATTAGTCATCCAACGGGCTAGAATAAACGGGACATTAACGGCCCGCTTTTTCACAATGCACCCTAACCAAAACAATTCCTCCTTGTGGCATTTTTCAATACCCGACTTCCGGCCAATGACAAACAAACATACCATAGCAAAGATGGCCCTAACCTTCGGATCACGGATCTGAGTATATGATGGGGCTCGTTCGGTGCTTAACACTCCACTAGCTATCATGGACCAAATAGCTGCGTTTTCTGAATAAGTGGGAGTTTTAATCCCGGCAGCAATGAAATCATCAAAATCCGGGTGTGCTAAGTCGGCCTCGTCAAATAGCCCAAGGGCTTCCCCAAACTCTTTCAGCGTCATCTTCCTAAGTTCTCCCCCTAATAGAAACTGCAATGTTTTGGCGGTAGGATCGGGGTCGGCGTGGTTGAAGGTGAAAGAGCTGTAGAACTCGTAAGTGGCCTCGATGTAAATTGGCTCGTTGATTGAAAATAATCTATCCCAAGCTCTACAAACAAATGTCCCATAATTAACCTCCAGCATTTCCTCAATTTCGGCAGCTCCCGATGCAAAACGCGTATCATGTGGTATGACCTCGTTCAAAAACTCCCAATCAATACCGGAAGGGGCATAAACTGGCTACTACTGCATAGTGCTCAATTTGGCCTGTATTTCGGCCTACCTCTGTTGGGTTATGCCTCGTCTAAGTGGTACGCGTAAGTAGGGGTGATTAATGTCATAAAGGGGAACGTGAGGTGGGACCTCTTGCTGAACATTTTCGTCGGATATAATCTGCATAAAACAAGTCAGAACAACCATATTAGTAAGATAAAACAGCTCGAAAAAATAGAAAGTCGCAAAGACAGGTCGAAACAAAAAGCAATAAAATTGCAGACAACCACATTTGGCCGCCGGCTGGCCAAAATCAGCCGCCAGCTAAATGCCAGGTCTGGTCTTGTTGTTGTTGTACATCGCTCGACTGTTGTAACTACTACTCCGTCGTTTAAACATCCAGTATTTTAACAGATTATCTTGCTGTTTTGTGAAACCACACAATGAATTCATCCCAATTCAAATATCAACAACTAAATCCTACCAAGAATTCAATTATCAATTCCAACTTCACTTAAACACACAATTTCTTTTCGTCAATTAGAACATGGAACTTCGACTTTAAAACTCAATATAACCAATAATCAGTAGCAAAGATAAGACCAACTAACAAATTGAATTAATTCCAAGTTACAAATTCCTAGCAAAAACCCCCAATTTTTCAACAACCTCTAGACAAAATTAAACCATGGAAATCGTAAATTGAACTAGGCCTAAGCATACAAATCATCTAATGAATGAATCCTAGCAATTAATTGTAAAATTAAGCACTAACAATCTCGGATTTGAAAAACCCCAATTTGTGTTCTTCATGAAAAATCAAAGAAAAACAATAAAGAGGAGAGAATAAATCATACCTTGGTTCTTGAATTAGAGAAATCGAATTGAAAAATGGAAGAAAATCGAACGAAAATGGTGGAGAAAAAATTTGCAGCCGCCGGTTATAAGATAAGTGTGTGTGAAGTGTGAAATGTGTTATAAAAACGGGATATATATTTTTCAAAAACCTGATATCCAGCCGGCGGCTGGAATTTTCCAAATTTTTCTGTTCCAAAAAAAAAATGTCTTTTCGTTCGGTGGTTTAACACGATCTAACCTGGTTTCCGACATGTTTAGCAGCTCTCATATGATGAACTAAGTGTTCCTGAAACAAAAAATTAAAGATTAAAAGAGAAAAACGCGTAGTGTACATATATTTTTTGGGTTTTTTGTTGTTTTTCTGGTTTTTTTTGTATTTTTTTTAAATTTTTCTGAACAAAATAAAATAAAGGAAAAAGAAGCGGGTTGTTTCCCGTAAGCGCTATTTGTTTAGTGAAAAGTCGTTAAGCTCGACTCAAACCACGTTTGTTAACCGTCACGTTCATGGAGATCGAGCTCCTCGTCGTCTCCAAATAAATCAAACTGGTTGTCACGTCCATCGGCATAATATTTCTTCAATCTATGCCCATTCACCTTAAAACTTTCGCCCTTTTCGTTGGCAATTTCCACTGTACCGTAAGGGAATACATCTAGCACGATATATGGCCCCGACCACCTTGACCGTAATTTCCCCGGAAATAGCTTCAATCTGGAATTATAGAGTAGAACCATATCACCGTCGATGAAGTTCCTATCCGTCTTGATACGCTTATCGTGCCATTTCTTCGTCCGTTCCTTGTAAAATACCGAGTTCTCATAAGCGTTCATGCGCAACTCGTCCAATTCCTGTATCTGGTGGAACCTATTCTTCCCTGCAGGTATCATTTCCATATTTGCAGCCTTCAAAGCCCAATAGGCCTTGTGCTCAATTTCAACCGGTAAGTGACAAGCTTTACCATAAATTAAACGATAAGGAGTACAACCAAGAGGAGTTTTAAATGCAGTCCTATGCGCCCAAAGAGCATCGTCTAACTTATCGGACCAATCCTTACGATTTGCACCGACCGACTTTTTCAAAATGCGCTTCAAGCCTCGGTTAGTAACCTCGACTTGTCCGCTTGTTTGGGGGTGATAAGCTGTTGAAAACTTATGGTTAACACCATATCTTTTCAACACCTTCTCAAGTTGGGCGTTACAAAAATGTGTACCTCTATCACTAATTAAAGCTTTAGGGGTACCAAACCGGGAAAATAATTGTTTCAAAAAATTGACGACGACTCGCGCATCATTGGTGGGTAAAGCTTTTGCTTCGGCCCACTTTGATACGTAGTCGACGGCTACTAAAATATATTTATTTCCCCGACTTGAAGGAAAGGGTCCCATAAAATCAATACCCCAGACATCGAAAATTTCACATACCTGGATGCCCGTTTGTGGCATCTCATCGCGCGAGGAAATATTACATGTCCGTTGACAAGCGTCACATTTCTTCACAAACTCGTGAGCATCCTTGTACACTGATGGCCAATAGAACCCGACATCAAAAACACGTTTGGCTGTGAAGTTTGCAGCATGATGTCCTCCTACAGGTCCCGAATGGCAATGGCGTAAAATCTTGTCCTTTTCTTCACCAGCAACACATCTCCGAATTACGCCATCTGCACAAGCACGAAACAAAAACGGGTCTTCCCAAAAATAATGTGTATTTTATAACATAAAATTATTTAAAGTTTAGAAAAGGATTTTACCAAAGTAGATTAACACACAATACAGGCAGTGTACCTGACCGTACGATAATATAGAATCAGTAAGTCCGGATCGAACTCAGGGAACGTGTATTTATATCCGTTATCTCAAATTATATAATTAAACTAAATAAAGCAAGTAAATATGGGGGGCGTTTTAGTTCTGCTAGAACATATTTCAGAAAACAAATAACTAAATTAAAATAGCAATTTAATTAACTAAGTGGATTTGCGGATGAAAAACTGTTTCGAAAAGACTTTTAGATTTAATCAATATTAAAAAGCAGTGATTACTTGGAATTACGTTTCACCTGGATCATGAATAATAAGAATATGTTTGATTGGTTTAACTATGATTCCTATAATAACTAGATTTCTCGTTAGAGTTATCTAATCCTACAATTTTAGAGAAAGATCATACGACTAATCGTAAATCAAGAGTTATCTTAGATTATCCACTCTAAATTGTGCTTTAATGTCACTATTATTTACAATTTAATCTGTCGACTACGAATTAACAAAAGTCTCAATTATTCAATTTTGATATAATTGTCATGTTCATTCAATTCACTAAATTACTAATATCTTAGCCTATCTCAATTAAGTCTCAAGCTACAATTATCTAATAAATTATATAATCGTAAATAACTGATAAACTTATAAGAACGCTAGTTATGATATAGATCTATCAATCACGCTAAGTAGTAAATTTAATGACTTTGAATAAACATGGATCGCGATTAAACATAAACTCAATTAAACAATGATCCAGGTTCAACAATCCAAGCAGTCACTTAAGAAGTTTAGCTCATGTTGGATTGTAACAAAATAACAAAAGAATTCTTAAACAAAGACATTGTATCAAGAAAATAATGAAATAAAGTTCAAACCAAAAGTAGCAAACTTCAAAGATGATTAAAGAGATTAATCAAAGCTTCCAACGTGATCAAAGACTTCTAGGACTCTCCTTGCAGCTCTCCAGGTCGGATGTAGGGTGAAAATAATGAATAAGATGATTAAAAATCGAACCCTAGAAGCCCTTTAAATAGATATCTGAACCGCCCTATTTAGCTGGAATACGCGGGTGGAAAAGTTGCTTCCGCGGCACGTTTAGGAACAAATGGTGGAAATTTAATCCAGCCGCCGGCTGTTTTCCAGTCTTCACTTTTGTTGCTCGTTTGTCTCCGTTTCAAGCTGGTTTTAGCTCATTTTCGCTCCATTATCCAAATATAACTCTAATCTGCAATTATAACTGAAAATATACCAGATCATAACAAAAGTTGCATAAAACTAGAGTAAAAATGAGAAATATGATTACAAAATATCGATTATTTTAAGCATATTAGTTTTATCATTGACCCGTTTGTATGTAAATGGGTTAAAAATCTCAAATCTTTGAAAAATGCATTTTTAATGGTTTGATCATGCATGCAATAAGTTTAATCAATAAAAACATAAGGTTTAAGTTTTACCGAAGGAAATGATAGATGGAGGTTTAAAGCTTCGTTGATGGTTTTTTTAGCTTCAAAATCGATGGAGACTTCTTGTAAAACCCGTTTTAAACATAACCCTTTGTTATTCTTGATTTATGGACGATTTTGATGGTGAATTATGGTGGTTTGGGACTGATTTCTGCTGTAAATTGACTTAAGAGTGTGTGTGTGTGTGTGTGATTTGAAGCAAAAGAGGTGAAAGGAGGAAAAATCAGACTATTTATAGCCAAAACTGAATTTCTGGCCATTTTCGGGGTCCAATAAGAGCTTCCACGTGGGCAAAAGCCAGAAATCGTTGGCCAATCAATTTTCATGCAAACGTGGGAATCATCGCAACAGTTTCGCTGCGATCTGAAATTCGTTTTTGTTGCCGTTAAGTGTTTTCGTTAGTTACAAGTTCACGTTTAGTTTATAGATGAACTTAGGAAAGTTCATTAAGCGTTTTCTTGGTATTTTGGTCCATTTATGGTTCCGATATTGATTCCGACACAGACACGTTCACAGTAACAGTACGGTTAAGAACAAAGACAGTTTCACAAAGGTATAAGTACAAAGTTTCACCTGAAGATTTAGACGGTTGTCGCAAAAGCAAACCTTAAGAGATGATGGTGACAACCTGATTATACACGAGATGAATTACAACTCCAATTTGGTGTGATCGGTGGCTGCATCATAGAATAATACATCCGAAATGAATATATAGATTAGGTTTTTCGGCTCACCATACATCACAATAAAGACAATAAGATACCTCGATTGCTTGCTGCCTCAATGATGACGAATTCTAGGGCTGAATTGGAAGGCTCGATGGTGATGATGATGGTGTAATTCAAACTGCTGCAAGGGTTGACGGATTAGAAGGAAACCAGATTAGGGTTTTCGGATTAAACAAACTCACAAGAAATAACACAATACCTTGACCGATTTGATGCTAATGAGGACGAATTCAATGGGTGGAAATGGAGACTCGATGGAAAACAATGGTTGCAATGGGTGTGTATGTGTGTGGCGGATTAGGAGTGAAATGATTAGGGTTTTTTTTTAGGTTTAGGATAGAACAAGTGAGTGTGTGATGGATAAAATAAGCTCTAGTTCGGTATTAGGCTAGACTTCATGTAGGTATGGTCTATGGTTCGATCACTGCACCATGGGGTTAGCCAAGATGGCTCAGACTCGTCACAAGCCAAACAACAAAGATATGGATTTTCTGCTCGGCACCCACGGTGCGTCACGCTAAGGGTCCACTGCGGCGCACCCCCATCAGATGTCAAGTCGATTTTTGTTGCAAACAACGACGACGATTCTCGAAAGCGAAGATCACCACCTAACCGTAATTCAGGACTAGAACAAGTATAAAGTTGTTGTAATATCGAAATCGGAAGTTCTCAAAGGTTAAACAATACTCTCATAGTTCAAATACGACAAGTTCACAAACACATAAATTTATCGATAAGTCATCTAGGAGCTCGTCTAGTGGGAATTAACTATTTGTGCACCTAAACTAACACGATATCAAACACATATAAGGATATACACACATGTCATAAGTAATAATCATACGTAAGTAAAGTATAAGGAACTTTCATTTTAAAAGTTTTTTGTAAACACGGTAAGAGCTATCGGCATACTGGACTAACCTAAGTCGGAAAAAGCGACGATTCTCACAACTGGTAGGTGGTAGCGATTCCAGTTGGTACCAAAGGTATAGGGGGTTAGGGAGTCCTCTCCAAAATTCTTCTTTTGAGAGTAAAGTTAAAGTAACTCGTGATACGTAAAAGTATGCACATTAAATCTTCACGCGTATAAATATAAAGTTTCCCGCGTAGCTATAGTATATGAAGTCCAAAAATAATAAGTTTTAGATTTGTGTATAATCATATTTGAACATTTCCGTAGGCTAATAATCCGTATAGCCTCAAATAGAAAGTTTTCTTTAGACAATAAATCATTTTTCTAAAAATAGAGAGGTTAGAAAATCATATAGGTTCATCGTTAGAAAAAACTTGATCACGTTTTTTACCAGGTAACGTACTACAACTTAGAAATTAGTTTACAAAGCTTGATTCGATGACCGGCGTCACAATGTGTACGAGTTTGGTGAGGTTTAAGTGGATGAGATGGATATCCTTAGCGTACATAAAATGAGTTGCCTTCACGTTGAAGCCCATGTAGCCTCTTTCCAGATAGCTATTACTTCTCCAAAACTTCAATGCTTTAGCTCGAATCTTGCATAAATGTACATTTCTTCTGGATAAGTCTTGACATGCATGATGTGGAATATATAGGTTTTCTCTTAGTAGGGTCTCCTCGACGTAGAAACCGAGTCTTCAAACATAAAACAGGTTTAGAAAAGTTTATATGTCATTATGTTAAGATTATTATAAATAATATAACCATAAGGTATGTCATTTTTTGACATAAGATCCCAACCATATTTTCCACATAAACGATGTTTTAGCTTTTATCGTCTAATTTCTTCTCCGACTTGAATTAATTGAATAAGAGTTTGTTTGAAATAGTTATGGGCGAAACAAGAAGATGCGCCAAACTCGTTTCTATTTCTACGGATGATTACCATCATCAATTTCGCTAACAACATATGAACACCTTCGGTACCATTCCACATTCACAACCATCCAATCCCACAACTTTTAGCTCTCAAGTTTCTTTATTTTCATTGACCAAATGGCCATTCTCCTATATTGTTAACTCACCCATTCTAGTTCTATACGTTGTATAACTTCCAATCCTTATGTCGTGTGAAGCTAAGAATCGAATTTCGGATCTTTACTTTTTAGAAAACCCTAAATTACTTAGAAAAAAGGTTTGTTAATGATAAACACAACACTCTTTATATAAGTGTAAGTGAAAAGGCACGGTTATCACACCAACAACAAACTCCGAAAAAACTCATTATAAGTATCTATTTTTCGCTATTCCGATGTTAATTTTGACGCGAACAATACCCTAAATACAAAAATACAAAGATGATTATTAATAGGGAAGAAGTAATAAAATGTAGAGTTAATTACATAATTGGTCCTTGTGTTTGTTCCAAAACAACGGGTCCAGTCCCTGGGTCACAATTCGTTCGGGTCCAGTCCCTGGAGCCTATCTTTGGTTGCACGTTTGGTCCTCTTGTCACTTAAAATGACTAACATACCCTTAATAAATAAATATTAATTTATCTATCAATTTAAAAAATAAATAAAACATAAAAAAAAATTCACACAATAACCAAAAAAAAAAAAAGAAAAAAAAAATTATCCCAATCTCAATCCCAAATCACAATCCCAATTCAAATAATAAAACTCAAGAACACAAACAAACACAGCGAAAGGCTCAGATCTGCAAATACAAAACCATAATCATGTTTGTCTTCTCCTTCTACCCAGCAAGTAAGCTTTTTTATACAGGGTCATCTGATTTTAGGGTTTAATAACCCTAAAAACAGCAGCAGAGTACGCCATTAATACTATTTGCATTTGCTTCTTAATTACCAAGGTATATCTATATCTATATGTATAGAGTTATTTGATTGGTTTGTAATTGGACAGAAATTACAAACCATCACCTTGAAAACAAAAGCATTAATAAGTCATATAACGTTTATTGTTATATCTCCTTGAAAACAAAAGCATTATTTTGAAAAAAGTTTCTCGATAGGAACTTTTCAGTTATCGAATAAAACCGGCAGTGGCGGTAGTCATACCACGTCTGAGGCGTCCCTTCCTGAGGCGCTCTGCAATGATGAAGGCGAGTTCCAAAGACTGGGAAGACTTATGGTTTTGTATTTGCAGATCTGATGTGTTCTTGAGTATTATTATTTGGGGGCGACGGAAGAGGCGGCGGCGGTTACGGAAGCGACGACGAGGTGGCTATGGAGATTTGGATTTTCAGATTCTTTATTTATAACTAATTCTTTATTCTTTATTTATAACTAATTCTTTATTTTTTATTTATCTTTTAAATTGATAAATAAATCAAAATATAATTTATTAAGGGTACGTTAGTCATTTTAAGTGACAAGAGGACCAAACGTGCAACCAAAGATAGGCTCCAGGGACTGGACCCGAACGAATTGTGACCCAGGGACTGGACCCGTTGTTTTAGAACAAACACAGGGACCAATTATGTAATTAACTCTAAAATGTATTTGTTAGAAGGTGTACGTACCAAGTTAACCAAACACCCCTATATTCCCTTAAAATTCTAATCTTTCGTGGGAGACGAAGCAGCGGGATCTGGGGTTCAACCAACCAACCACCAAATAATCGGTAAGAACATCTTTTCTCTGTTTCATCGAATTTGAACTCCGAAATTTTCAATCTTTTAGCTCATAGATATATAATACCAACTAATTTCGAATTCAAGGAACTATTAAGAATATTAACCACAACTGTTTGTAATTGAATTGAAATTTCAATCTTCAATGCCAGCTTCTTTAACCACATACATTTATTAGAATACGATTACGAGACCTGTCTCGGTTTCCCTGAATTCATTATAGAGTTATATATTAACTTAAACACATGTTAGTGTTAATTTCTAATTCAGGTAACCAAAAATGAATTATTCATCTGATGACGAAGACAATAAACCCTTGGTCTTCAAAAGGAGCTCTAAACCGGATAATAAAGTCCAGCTGCCTCCCAAACCGTCTCCTAAACCGACGACAATTATTAATGATAAGAATAATTCAGATTCTGAAGATGATAAACCACTCAGTAATAGAATTCCTGTTGTATCAAAGGGGAATAAAAATGGTGTGGCCTCAACCACGACTCCACTTCCTAAACCTAAACCTAAACCACAAGTCAAAGAAGATGATTCCGATGATGACAAACCATTGTCTTCAAGATATATCAACAACAACAATACGGGATCATCATCATCACTCACTAAGAAAGTTCAGCAACAAAATGGATCTAATCAATCTAAGAGCAATGGCGGAGGCATCAATAAGAGACCATTATTAGATAATGAGAGACAAACGTCTGTTAAAAAGTCCAAGCTTTCAGATTCTTCTGTCAATCACAAACCAGTTACTTTGAAACACGAAACCAAGTCAGATGATGACGATGACGTTCCTATATCCCAAAGAATAAAGAAGCAAGCCACAACTAGTAGTAAATCACCATCATCGTCATCTGTTGTAAAACAACAGAAAGTAATCAAAAAGAATACGTCATTTTCAAATAAAAAGTCAAAGAAGGTGGTGAAATCGTCAAAGTACTCTAAGCCATTGAAAGTTCCCCCAGGTTCCGGTGATGGCCAGAAATGGACAAGTTTGGTTCATAACGGTGTCATTTTTCCACCTGAATACAAGCCGCATGGGGTTAAGATTCTCTACAAAGGGAAACCCGTTGATTTGACTCCTGCACAGGAAGAGGTTTTGCATTTTCCTTTCCTTTTACATTGCAGACTTATATGGGTTTCGATACTATTGTAACAATATGATCATTAATATGTCGTCAATCATTCATAGAATTATTTTTAAAAGTGGACATTATGGGTCAACCCAACCCATTCCGAAATGTCCATCTTGACCTCTAATCGTGACTGTTTGTTTGATGGTACATATTACAGGTTGCCACAATGTATGCAGTAATGTTAGAAACTGATTATATGAGCAAACCTAAATTCAAAGAGAATTTCTGGGGTGATTGGCGAAAGATATTGGGAAAAAAACACATAATCCAGAATTTGGATGACTGTGATTTCAAACCGATTTATGATTGGCATCAGAGTGAAAAAGAGAAAAAGAAGCAAATGAGTACAGAAGTAAGGCGTCTAATATTACTTCACGCTCATTAGTAATTATGATAATACTGTTGTTATTGGTTTTTTTCCTCAAGCTTAAACTTATTTTGTCATTGTAGACGGACATTTTACTAACAGTCTACAAATAGTTCTAGGTAATTTATGGTTATTAATGCAATAGTTACTTTGTGTAGGAGAAGAAGGCCTTGAAAGAAGAGAAGATGAAGCTAGAGGAGAAGTATATGTGGGCCATCGTTGACGGTGTCAAAGAGAAGGTGATCTCTGGACTTATTTAGTGTTAATATGCTGTAATGTTAATGCAAAAAGAGCACTTATAAGTAACAATAATAAAGGACGCTTAAAGTCAATTTGAACTTTATATTAATCGAATAACTGTGGACCATTTTTTGATATAAGTAAACATATTATGTGTTTTTCGTTCTCATTTTCATTTCATCTTGTGAATCATTAACTTTATGATGTAGGTTGGAAATTTCCGAGTTGAGCCGCCGGGGTTATTTCGAGGCCGTGGGGAACATCCAAAGGTTCGCATGACAACTTTGTCTCTCTTATGAAAGATTTCAATTAAGTCCTCAACATATTTTCTCCCAACGTCCCAAGAAAGGGAGACACTTTTGTTTATACCTAATTTCTCATGAAGATTACAATGTATCCCCCTTTCATATGGATTTGAAGTTTAAATACCTTAATTGCCCATATCATCATGTCAAACATATGTATTGGGTCTACGAGATTTCTCGTTTTATCTTCCATTGAAAGGTTTTGTTGCTCAATAATCAATTGTTGTCATTTTCATAGATGGGAAGGCTAAAGAGCCGTATTCGTCCAAGTGATATTACCATCAACATTGGAAAGGACGCTCCAATCCCAGAATGCCCGATTCCTGGTGAAAGGTTTGTCTTATTTTATTTTCTGTTTATATGTTATTAAAGATAAAAATATGCCTTTTCCTCAAAATATATACCTTCAAGAGTAAACCGATGTCTTGCAGTTGGAAAGATATTAGGCACGATAATACCGTCACTTGGTTAGCGTATTGGAATGATCCAATTAATTCAAAGGAGTTCAAGTACGTGTTTCTAGCTGCTAGTAGCTCCTTAAAAGGTCAAAGTGATAAGGAAAAATATGAGAAGGCGAGGATGTTAAAGGTAGGTCAGAAGAATATTACTCAAGTAGAAAAATGAGTATATTTTCTTAAGATATAACTTCTATTCTTTTTGTATCAATAAGATAATTAATAATCATTAAGCACCCAAAAACCATCATCCGTTGGTTAGAAAAGACACCATTCAAGGCCCTTTTTTTCTTTCTAATAATTACGTTTTTGAACTTTGGTCCAGTTGGACCCCTTTGACCCATCTGACCGTTTTTTCCCAGCTAGTTTTACATATTTGGACCTTTAGAGATAAAACATAACCTTAATCTACCCATTCATATATCAATGGGTCGATACCACCACCTCTGATTTCTGGAAATTGCTATTATATTGACTTACGTGATTTATACGTTCTTCTATTTGATTGTAGGGCTACATACAAGGCATTAGAAACGCTTACACTAAAGATTTCACTAATAAGGATGTGACAAAACGACAGGTAGCAGTTGCTACGTATCTCATTGATAAACTAGCACTCAGGGCAGGAAATGAAAAGGTACCATTATTGATGTTCTTTCTCTTCAGTAGAATACTTTTCCTCTGTTTATTGTGAAAGTGATTACTTTTGCTGCAACTGATACAAAGCTGATTTAAATCAGAACCAGAATTATTGCTATTTCAAGTCGCAGTAATCTTGAGTACTTATTTATTTTGGTTCACTTATTGACTAATAACTTAGACTCTACCATTCAACTATTTACTTGATAGTGACTATTTGAAGATCACCTTCTTAATAAAAATCAAAGAATAAAAAAGAGACCTCATAAGACTAAGCTTTTAACCTTTTGTGGTCGCAGGATGATGATGAAGCCGACACAGTAGGTTGCTGCACTTTAAAAGTGGAAAATGTTGAGCCAAGTCCTCCAAATATCTTAAAGGTATGTATATATTGTATCTTTGATGGTTCTTTCACTAATAAGAAATGTGGGCACCTCGGTTTGCAATTATATTTGCTTTTTGTAAGCTCTAACAAGAAAAAGCTGTTGGATTTATCCGTAAAACTAATAATGATACAAGGTTTTGATGTTTCTCTAGTTTGACTTTCTTGGTAAAGATTCTATACGATACCAAAATGATGTTGAAGTAGAGCTTCCCGTGTTCAAAGCGATTCAACAGTTTCGAACAGGTCAGCTGCCACTTTTTTGTGGTTTCCATGTTCAGTTGTCTGAAATTTCTAAAAAAATTCTTATAACATGGGATTTGGTTAAATCTGATTAAAATCTATATTATTTCCGAGTTTTTTTTATGTCAGTATTTTGGCCCTTTCACAATTTAGCTGTGTTTTTTATCTTAGTAATTTGACTTGTTTGAGATGAAGCATGATCCACATCGACCTACTTATTAGTCAACGGGTATTAATACCTCTAACATGTAAGTTCATTTGTTCCATATCTTTGACTTTTTCTACACAACTCAGGGAAAAAGGGAGGTGATGATCTTTTCGACATGCTGGATACAAGTAAATTGAATGCTCATCTGAAGGAACTTATGCCTGGCCTTACTGCAAAAGTTTTCCGTACTTATAACGCGTCCATCACATTGGATGATATGGTAAGATGCATAATGTATCACACTTTCTGCAATTAAAAGTACAACATTTGTAATTTATAATTTTAGAGTTACATTAGCATAAATCCCCATTTTCATCATTACAAAAGTCAATGATATAAAATTAAATCCATGATATTCCCTCTTTTTATTGTCATAAACAACCATAAATAATAATTAAAACAGCAATTTCTTCTAATGGTGACAAGAGGCAAGTAATTAATTTTAACATCCGTCCTTACACTTCTTTGGCTGATCACAGTTAAGTAGGGAAACAAAGGTTGGCGATATTGCTGCAAATGTAGTCATTTACCAACATGCAAACAAGGAGGTCGCCATAATATGTAATCATCAACGTAGTGTTTCAAAGTCCCATAGTGCACAAATGACGAGATTGAATGAGAAAATAGATGAGTTGAAGGTATTATCTTCAAATTCAGTTTTTTCATCTCGGAATTATCTTTGTTCTCATTTTATTTCTGATTTAAACTGTGACCATTATATTTTGCAGGGTGTTATAAAAGAATTGGAAATTGATTTGTCTCGTGCAAAGAAAGGGAAGCCTCCATTAAAGGATTCTGATGGAAAACCAAAGAGAAACCTGAACCCTGAAGCGTAATATAATATATCTTTTATGATTTGATGCTAAAAATACATACATTATATTGATTGTTGAAATAACATGCAGGATAGAGAAGAAGATTGCTCAAACTAACGTAAAAATTGAGAAGATGGAACGTGACAAAGAGTCGAAGGAAGATTTAAAAACCGTGGCATTGGGTACTTCAAAAATTAATTACCTCGACCCTAGGATAACTGTGGCTTGGTGTAAGCGACATGAAGTTCCCATTGAGAAGGTAACAACTAAGAACATACTATTCCAAGTTCTTTGTTTTATTTATAATTTTTAAACGTGACAATTTAGTATCTGGATTTGGAGGTAATGTTAATATTAACAAGTGCAAATCAGTGATTTACTTCTTTAACCATCATTTTGGACATGCCATTTTATTAAAAGTAAACAAGTGCCCGTGGGTCTCAGACTCGTATAAAGTTAATCTAATATGTTTACCTGAATCTTGCTTGTGCAGATGTTTAACAAGTCTCTACTAGCGAAGTTTGCTTGGTCGATGGATGTGGATCCTAGTTTCAGATTCTGATTTTGATAGTTTCAAGTTATAAACTTTACAAAAAGAGGTCCGGAAAAAATGATATCCAACCTTTTTTACTTACTTTTTTAGTGATTAGCGGTGATAGATGGATGTTGTGTGAAGCTTGTGAAGTGAATCAGTTGTTTTCTCTAATGACTGTATTCTAATTCTTTTACAAGAACCAGCCGAGCCAACAAGAGCTACTAATGTATACTTTATGATATTTTCTAGTCTTGATTTCATAACGCGTTCTTTTTTTCCTTGCTTTTTTTAATATCTATCTGTCGCATCAATTAGTTAAATATGATTCAATTGATGCTAGTAAGTATTGCTAGTTGGGTTACAAATTCCAAGTCGGTTTACATTTTATACGCTTTTCTGCACAACGTCGACCTAAGGTTTTCTGTAGATGTATTTTCTAGGTTGATTATCTATTATTCACATTTTTGTCAATATAAGCTTATATATTTTTATTGTTAATTGATGGTTGAACAAGCTGTAACATATGTTAGAATGGATGAAAACTCATGGACAGTTGTATTGATTTTGAATTAGAGATTAAGAGGGAGAAGTATTCCTTTAACGAAAAGTCTTGAAGAAGCTGATTATTTTGATAAATCGAGTATTCCTTTAAACAAAAAGAAACGGTTAGCTAATGTTTATGTGGATGATGTTCTTGATAGAGTTTAAATTCCTAATGATTTTTTGTTGAATGTAACAAGAATTACCCGGATTTAATTAACAAGTACTTTGGGAAATTTGTTTCCACGACGAAAGAACCAATGGAAACTGGTTTCGATGACTCGTAATGTGTAAGTTGCCTTGTAAGATGTTAAGTTGCTATTTATAAATGAACTGATGCAACGTTTTTAAATGTCACATTATTTATCTAGAACTTTTACGTGTACTCTTCTTTTTTGAACTACAACGCCCCAATTTTATAGTCCTTTTTGTTAGAGCTTATAATTATGAATAATCTGGTAATGCAATGCAAATCTCGACTTACTTTAGAGTAAACTCCATGGAACCGGGATAGTTTGAGAGAATTCTTATAGTAGCCGAAGATAGAAGTTTCATGCTACTGTGTTCGAACTTTACTGAATCCAGGAGGCTGAGATTAAATATTCCACGGTTCAAAATTTGTTTGCTGGGGACGAAAATCCAAAATTTCTTGGACCCAAGTAGAGACCGATTACTAGGAAGTACCCTAGTGTTATGCTAGAGGATGGTGCTTCGCTTGTCCTGATATATTATTAGTTTCATACAAATTTGTTAAAAGTCAGTGTTATATATAGTTGTTTGCATTCGTATTTCAGAAACATCTATAGTTAAGAGGAACTAACGTTCGTCCTAGTGATGTAATCTTTGAAATAAAATAAATAGAAAGACTCAAATAAATGGACTATCATTTTTGGTTTTTTGATATCATAAAATACCCCTGTTCACCATTACAATCTTATTTTCTGCTCAAAATAATCAAAAGACCTAATTGCAAGTTTACTTATTAACAACTTGTTTGCCCTTCAAATTATGATATAACTACAGAAAAACTTAAGTCATTGTTGTGCAGAAAAGAGTATATCGTCTAAAATGAAAACTGACTTCAATTTGTAACCCAACTCACTATACTTACTAGCGTCATTTGACGCATATTTAACTAAGTGATGCGACAAATTGATAGATATATAAATAAAAAAAAACACACACTATGAAATTAAGAGTATAATATATCATAAAGTATGCAATTAGAATCTCTGGTTGGCTCAGCTGGTTCTTGTAAAAGAATTAGTTAACAGTTGTTATTACAGAAAACAACTTACTTCACACAACATCCATCATCTATCACCGCTAATGGCTAATAAGTAAGTAAAAAGAGGTTGGATATCATTTTTTCCAGACCCCTTTTTGTAAAGTTTACAAGTCTCAACTATCAAAATCAGAATCTGAAACTAGGATCTACATCCATCGACCAAGCAAACTTCGCTAGTAGAGACTTGTTAAACATCTGTACAAGATTCAGATAACATATTAGATTAACTTTATACGAGTAGGAGACCCACATGCACTTGTTTATTTTTAATAAAATGGCATGTCCAAGATGATGGTTAAACTTTAAAGAAGTAAATCATTGAGTTGCACTAGTTAATATTACCCCCAAGTCCCGAGATTAAATTGTCACATTTAAAAGATATAAATAAAACAAAGAACTTGGAATAGTATGTTCTTAGTTGTTACCTTCTCAATGGGAACTTCATGTCGCTTACACCAAGCCACAGTTATCCTAGGGTCGAGGTAATTAATTTTTGAAGTACCCAATGCCACAGTTTTTAAATCTTCCTTCGACTCTTTGTCACGTTCCATCTTCTCAATTTTTACGTTAGTTTGAGCAATCTTCTTCTCTATCCTGCATGTTATTTCAACAATCAATATAATGTATGTATTTTTAGCATCAAATCATAAAAGATATATTATATTACGCTTCAGGGTTCAGGTTTCTCTTTGGTTTTCCATCAGAATCCTTTAATGGAGGCTTCCCTTTCTTTGCACGAGACAAATCAATTTCCAATTCTTTTATAACACCCTGCAAAATATAATGGTCACAGTTTAAATCAGAAATAAAATGAGAACAAAGATAATTCCGAGATGAAAAAACTGAATTTGAACATAATACCTTCAACTCATCTATTTTCTCATTCAATCTCGTCATTTGTGCACTATGGGACTTTGAAACACTACGTTGATGATTACATATTATGGCGACCTCCTTGTTTGCATGTTGGTAAATGACTACATTTGCAGCAATATCGCCAACCTTTGTTTCCCTACTTAACTGTGATCAGCCAAAGAAGTGTAAGGACGGATGTTAAAATTAATTACTTGCCTCTTGTCACCATTAGAAGAAATTGCTGTTTTAATTATTATTTATGGTTGTTTATGACAATAAAAAGAGGGAATATCATGGATTTAATTTTATATCATTGACTTCTGTAATGATGAAAATGGGGATTTATGCTAATGTAACTCTAAAATTATAAATTAAAAATGTTGTACTTTTAATTGCAGAAAGTGTGATACATTATGCATCTTACCATATCATCCAATGTGATGGACGCGTTATAAGTACGGAAAACTTTTGCAGTAAGGCCAGGCATAAGTTCCTTCAGATGAGCATTCAATTTACTTGTATCCAGCATGTCGAAAAGATCATCACCACCCTTTTTCCCTGAGTTGTGTAGAAAAAGTCAAAGATATGGAACAAATGAACATACATGTTAAGAGGTATTAATTTTGACCCATTGACTTATAAGTAGGGCGATGTGGCTTATGCTTCATCTCAAACAGGTCAAATTTAAGATAAAAAAAAAACACTGAGCTAAATTGTGAAAGGGCCAAAATACTGACATAAAACAACTCGGACATAATATAGTTTCTATCAGGTTTTACCAAATCCCATGTTATAATTTATTTTTTTAAAACTACAGACAACTGAACATGGAAACCACGAGAAAGTGGCAACTGACCTGTTCGAAACTGTTGAATCGCCTTGAACACAGGAAGCTCTACTTCAACATCATTTTGGTATCGTATAGAATCTTTACCAAGAAAGTCAAACTACAGAAACATCAAACGTTGTATCATTATTTGCTTTCCGGATAAATCCAACAGCCTTTTCTTGTTAGAGCTTACAACATGCAAATATGATTGCAAACCGAGGTGCCCACATTTCTTATTAGTGAAAGAACCATCAAAGATAAACATCAAACCTTTAAGATATTTGGAGGACTTGGCTCAACATTTTCCACTTTTAAAGTGCAGCAACCTACTGTGTCGGCTTCATCATCATCCTGCGATCACAAAAGATTAAAAGCTAAGAGTCTTATGACGTCTCGTTTTTCTATTCTTCGACTTCTATTAAGAAGGTGACCTTCAAATAGTCACTATCAAGTAAGTAGTTGAATGGAGGAGTGTAAGTTATTAGTCAATTATTTGAAGGTGATCTTCAAATAGTCATCATCTAAGGATAATCACTTTTACAATAAAGTAACTTTTAGATAAGCGCATATCTATTAAAAAGCTAAAATGTTTCACCTCCTTGACAAAAACAACAGAGCAGAAGTATTCTACTGAAGAGAAAGAGCAAAAATAATGGTACCTTTTCATTCCCTGCCCTGAGTGCTAGTTTATCAATGAGATATGTAGCAACTGCTACCTGCCGCTTTGTCACATCCTTATTAGTAAAATCTTTAGTGTAAGCGTTTCTAATGCCTTGTATGTAGCCCTACAATCAAATAGAAGAACGTATACATGACGGTAAATCAATATAATAGCAAATTCCAGAAATTAGAGGTGGTGGTATCGACCCATTAATATATGAATGGGTAGATGAAGGTAATGTTTTATCCCTAACGTCCAAATATGTAAAACTAGATGGGAAAAAATGGTCAAATGGAAACTGGACCAAAGTTCAAAAATGTGATTATTAGAAAGAAGAAAATTGATAAACATGGGCCTTGAATGGTGTTTCTATAATCACCTAATGATGATTTTTGGGTGCTTAATGATTATTAATTATTTTATTGACACAAAAAGAATAGAAGTTATATCATAAGAAAATGTACTCATTTTGGCATGTTTTTCTACTTGAGTAACATTCTTCTGACCTACCTTTAACATCCTCGCCTTCTCATATTTTTCCTTATCGCTTTGACCTTTTAAGGAGCTACTAGCAGCTAGAAACACGTACTTGAACTCCTTTGAATTAATTGGATCATTCCAATAGGCTAACCAAGTGACGGTATTATCGTGCCTAATATCTTTCCAACTGCAAGACATCGTTTTACTCTTGAAGGTATATATTTTGAGGAAAAGGCATGTTTTTATCTTTAATAACATATAAACAGAAAATAAAATAAGACAAACCTTTCACCAGGAATCGGGCATTCTGGGATTGGAGCATCCTTTCCAATGTTGATGGTAATATCACTTGGACGAATACGGCTCTTTAGCCTTCCCATCTATGAAAATGACAACAGCTGATTATTGACCAACAAAACCTTTCAATGGAAGATAAAACGAGAAATCTCGTAGACCCAATAAATATGTTTGACATGATGATATGGCAATTAAGGTATTTAAACTTCAAATCCATATGAAAGGGGGATACTTTGTAATCTTCATGAGACATTAAGTAAAAAAAGCGCCTCCCTTTCATGTGATGTTGGGAGCAAATTTGTTGTGGACTTAATTGAAATCTTTCATAAAAGAGACAAAGTTGTCATGTGAACCTTTGGATGCTCCCCACGGCCTCGAAATAACCCCGGTGGCTCAACTCGGAAATTTCCAACCTACATCATAAAATTAATGATTCACAAAATGAAATGAAATGAAAATGAGAAAGACAAACACGTAATATGTTTGCGTCTTGGTTATGTTCTTTGGCACCAATACCTATATTGAAAAATGGTTCACATTGACTTTTAACCGTCCTTTATCATTGTCACTTATAAGAGCCTCTTTTTTATTAACATTACATCAAAATTACAACATATTAACAGTAAATCAAGTCCAGAGGTCACCTTCTCTTTGACACCGTCAACGATGGCCCACATATACTTCTCCTCTAGCTTCATCTTCTCTTCTTTCAAGGCCTTCTTCTCCTACACAAAGCAACTATTGCATTAATAACCATAAATTACCTAGAACTATTTGTAGACTGTTAGTAAAATGTCCGTCTACAATGACAAAATAAGTTTAAGCCTGAGGAAAAAAACCAATAACAACAGTATTATCATAATTACTAATGAGCATGAAGTAATATTAGACGCCTTACTTCTGTACTCATTTGCTTCTTTTTCTCTTTTTCACTCTGATGCCAATCATAAATCGGTTTGAAATCACAGTCGTCCAAATTCTGGATTATGTGTTTTTTTCCCAATATCTTTCGCCAATCACCCCAGAAATTCTCTTTGAATTTAGGTTTGCTCATATAATCAGTTTCTAACATTACTGCATACATTGTGGCAACCTGTAATATGTACCATCAAACAAACAGTCACGATTAGAGGTCGCAAGATGCACGTTTCGGAATGGGTTGGGTTGACCCATAATGTCCACTTTTAAAAATAATTCTATGAATGATTGACGACATATTAATGATTATATTGTTACAATAGTATCGAAACCCATATAAGTGTGCAATGTAAAAGGAAAGGGAAATGCTAAACCTCTTCCTGTGCAGGAGTCAAATCAACGGGTTTCCCTTTGTAGAGAATCTTAACCCCATGAGGCTTGTATTCAGGTGGAAAAATTACACCGTTATGAACCAAACTTGTCCATTTCTGGCCATCACCGGAACCTGGGGGAACTTTCAATGGCTTAGAGTACTTTGACGATTTCACCACCTTCTTTGACTTTTTATTTGAAAATGACGTATTCTTTTTAATTACTTTCTGTTGTTTTACAACAGATGACGATGATGGTGATTTACTACTAGATGTGGCCTGCTTCTTTATTCTTTGGGATATAGGAACGTCATCGTCATCATCTGACTTGGTTTCGGGTTTCAACGTCGCTGGTTTATTGTTGACCGATGAATCTGAATGCTTGGACTTTTTAACAGATGTTTGTCTCTCATTATCTAATAATGGTCTCTTGTTGATGCCTCCGCCATTGCTCTTACATTGATTAGATCCATTTTGTTGCTGAACTTTCTTAGTGAGTGATGATGATGATCCCGTATTGTTGTTGTTGATATATCTTGAAGACAATGGTTTGTCATCATCGGAATCATCTTCTTTGACTTGTGGTTTAGGTTTAGGTTTAGGAAGTGGAGTCGTGGTTGAGGCCACACCATTTTTATTCCCCTTTGATACAACAGGAATTCTATTACTGAGTGGTTTATCATCTTCAGAATCTGAATTATTCTTATCATTAATAATTGTCGTCGGTTTAGGAGACGGTTTGGGAGGCAGCTGGACTTTATTATCCGGTTTAGAGCTCCTTTTAAAAACCAAGGGTTTATTGTCCTCATCAGATGAATAATTCATTTTAGGTTCGGTCTCGTGCAGTTTTAGTGTAGCCTGTATAAAAATATACATTAGCAATGTGTTTAAGTTTATCTATAACTGTATGATAGGATAGGATGGTGATTGTATGATGAATTCAGGGTTTCGCAACCGTATTCTAATAAATTTTTGTGTGGTTAAAAGTAGCTGGCATTGAACAAAATTAATAATTTTTCTTTTCAATACATAAACTATAATAATGATGCAAACATTCAACTGAAAATGCAAATTCAAGTTTAAGCAAAATTCAATTCAATTACAGGCGAATATTCCTTATTTATTATTCCTTCAACTCCAAATAATTTTTGGGTATGAGCTAAAAGATTGAAAATTTTGTAGTTCAAGATTAGGTAAAATCGATGAAGGGGAAAAAGGGGTCCGTACCGATTAATTTGGTGGTTGGTTGGTTGAACCCTAGATCCCGCTGCCTTCGTCTCCGATAGTATTTTAGGGGAATAGGAGATATAGGGGTGTTTGGATTTGCATATTTTACCCCTTCTAACCAATGTAGTAATTTAATTTGTAATGAATATTTTAACTAATTTTATAAAAACATTTATTTCTATTTATCGATAAGTGTCTCGTGTCTCTATATTTATTGTATTGTTCGCTTCAAAGTTAGATATGAATAGAAGAAATAAAAGGATAACGCTGGTAGCACACCCTCTCCCCCTTTCTCCCTCTTGGCTCTCGGTGGAAACACATAGACCAAAACCTTAAAGTTCCGGTTAATACGTCCCTCTGAATAATGGACACGTTAAAGGAACTCTTATAAAAAACCAAAGACTAAGAAGAGTCTTTATTACTGAAGCGGGTTAGAAAATATACTTTACATCAACATTTAGTGAGTGAATAAATGTTAATAGAATCAATTAAACAATCTATTAACATCTCGAAGACTAGAATTCATCCTATTACATTTAATTCAATTTTTGGATGATTAAGCGGGAAAACCTCATGCAACAGAAGTATAAGGAATGACAGTTTAGATGCCTACAACATGTGCTTTCCATGAAGGTACGAGGAGCGGATAAACTAAAGCATGTAACAAACACATTATATTATATGGAGAAGAATTAGCCAATACAACGAAGATACATTTTAAGACATATATGGACCAACAATTAATATCATAGCAGAAACTCCAAACAAAAACTATTTATGCAATGTCTGATTAAAAACAACCATGACCACCACTTGTCAACACTTAAACAATATCTCACATTATATGTAATATCCTACTTTCGGAAATAGAATATTTTGTAAGTATATGTTATGTTTTAGTCTATAATAGAAATTAGAAATGAAAAAGGACTAATTTGGTAAGAAAAGTAGCTAACTTTGGTTAGAAAGGATTTAAATTGTTAACTATGTTGGTTAAGTAAGTAAGTTAATTAAGTCTTGAAAGAAGAAGGACTAAAGTTGTAAATTTAGGAATTTATGTCTAAGAGGTGGAAGTGAGAGGTGTCATTTTCCAGAATATGGTGGGTGTTTTGAGTCGGTTTGGTGAAGGAAACAAGAAGAGAGAAAAGTTACAATTAGCTCAAATTGAAGATCAAAAGTAGTAGATTTCATCAACTAAAGCAAAAATAAGAAGTTTAAGAGCTCTAGCCTTAGTTCTAGTTGAAGAAAAATAATGTATGATTATATACTTAGATTTATTTGATGAAATTGAGCTTGTGTTGTGTGTTATAACATCATTTAGATGTTTAAATGAAAGGTAGAAATACTTAATTTGGTTAAAATTAGGTAAGTGATTATTTGGGGATAATCATGAAGTATGAAGAATTGTTAGAATTAAGCTTTGTTTATATGTTATTTTGATGTTAGTAATATATGTAAAAGCTTGAAAGATTGAAAGATTAACTTATATGAATTTTGTAAAAATTCATGTTTTAGCTAGTTAGTGCAAAGAGGTGAAATGTTAATTTGAAGTGTTAATTATTTTAAGAATGTTTTGAAATGGAAGAATTGTGTTAAGAATGATTAATTTCAAGTATTTGATAGTAAAGATAAGATTAAGAGTACTCAAAATTGTGTTTGGATGAAATGGTGATAAGTATGTTACACTAGTTGTCAAACGGGTCTTGTGAGCCGTGGAAAGATGACAAATGGGTAAGAAATGGTTAGAGAGAAGAAAACATTACTTGCAATGTGTTATTATGATTTGTGTAATAAGTGTAAAATGTTTGAATGCTTATTTGTGCATTAGAATGTTAAATGGGTTAAAAGACCAAAAAGGTGACAAGTTTGGTAGAAATGTCAAACATGTTTAGATTAAGAGTTTAAGAGTTAGAAAGAGTCGTAATGAAGTTAATACATGTATTTATATGTATGTAAGATTTAATGAAAGACAAAATTGTGTTTGGTTGTAAAACACATATTTGGAGGATAAGGGTAAAGGGAAGATTCGTGTGTGTTGTAGGCGTAATTCGACTTCAAGGTGAGTATATGAAGATTTTATATAATGTTTTATATGTTAATATAACCTTTGAAAGATAGGTAAGATACATGAGTAATGTATAAAGAAATGGTTAACGAAAGAATGATAAGAAGTGCTAGATCTTAACTTGGACGTGCATGATTTTATAAAAGAAACCAAAACAACCATTTTGGTCCACCACTGCGTCGCAGTGGGAGGTATGTAGGTATGGTTTTGGTTGCAGATTGTTTCAATGACCGTTTTGAAACCCCATGATAGTTTTTAGTAGTTTTAGTGTAGTTTATGTGTATGGTACATACCTTAAACTATGGGATAGATATAGAAGAGTTAGATATGACGTTTACTTGTCAGGAAAGTGTTAAAGTTGACTTTAATTAGTCGGGAAAGAGTAAGATACGATTTTTACTGTCGGGAAAGAGTAAGATACGACTTTAACTAGTCGGGAAAGAGTAAGATACGACTTTCACTAGTCAGGAAATAGTAAGATATCGGGAAAGACTAAAATATGACTTTAACAAATCGTGAAAGAAAGATAAGACTTTAATTAGTTTTGAAAGATTTAAATTAACATAGAAAAAGATATATTCACTAGTTTTACGCTAATATACTATGTTAATTGTATGTTTTGTAGGTAAACAAACAATGTAAGGCAAGACAAGCTAAATAATAAGGGAAGGGGACCTTTATGTATAGAGTTAAAATGTTTTCGTAAGAGATTCCGCTCAAGTTTGTAAATAAGATGTTAACGATTGTCTATCGTTAACTTATGTAATGAAGTAGTAACACTGTCGAACGTTGGTTAAATGTATTTGATAAAATAAAATAAAAAAAATAAGAAAATAATATACTTTTTGATTTAGGGTATTTTATTATAGATACGTACAAGTGTTGTTCGCAAGTACAACCTACATTATTACATCCAATTTAAACTAAAGACAAAAATCTATTTCAACCTTTGCAATAAAAATTATAATGACCTGCTTTTGTTACAATAATAAAAAGAAAAATCGGCATAACGTCATCATTATCAATAAAAATAAAAAACAAATAATCACGAATTCACAAAAGATAAAAATTCAAACATTTAAACATAAGGTCGAACTCTTTTGCATGTGGGTAATACAATAATTAATAAAATATTATTAAACCTAAGAGCACACGGAGTGATAATCAGAATTGTGGTGACTGTGGGATTACTTTTGCTGACGTGGCAGTGAGAATCATGATTCTGAGATTTTGGGTGGTATGATAATGAGGATTCTGGTGATTCTGGGAGTTATGGGACCCAATTTAATTTTTTTTTTCTTAAAAGATTTAAATAAAATAAATATAACATTTTATGAAACTAAAAACAAAACTACAATAATTAAAATAAAAATACAAAAACATACAATAAAAAAAAATACAATACAATAATTAAAAAAAAATACAATACAATAATTAAAAAAAAAAATACAACACAATAATTAAAAAAAGCTAACGTTGTCGATAGTTATCCGGAAGTGTCGAAATGTAGGCCACGAGATCCTCCCGGAGTATGTTGTGTGTGGTCGTGTCTCTAATCTCTCTGTTAATCCGGATACGTTCGTTGACTCTCTCGTTATAAGTTCTCGGAACACCCGTATATCGACTGTCCGTTGTCTTCAACGATCATGTTGTGTAAAATAATTGCCCCATACATAACTCTTCTTAACTTGTTCATCTTGTAAAATCTAGCTGCATGTTTTATAATACCCCAACGACCTTGAAGAACACCGAATGCCCGTTCGATATCCTTTCTCGCACTCTCTTGAAAACGTTTGAATTTTTGGCGAGGTTCGTCAAATGGGTACGCGAAAGCTTTAGCAAATGTCGACCACTCTGGATATATACCGTCTGCAAGATAATATCTTTTATTGTACTCGTGGTCGTTGACGGTGAATCTGTAGTCTGGGGATGAGTCGTTGAGCATATCATGAAACAACGCCCGATTTTTTAAGCACGTTGATGTCGTTGTTCGACCTCGCGACACCGAAGTAAGCATGCCATATCCATAGATCGTACGAGGCAACAACTTCCAACATAACCGTTGGATAACCATGGTCACCTCGTGTGTATTGCCCTTTGTATGCATTTGGACATTGATCCCATTTCCATTGCATACAATCGATGCTACCAAGCATACCCTTAAACCCATGAAACTCATCGTGTTTTTGATATAAACGATTAACATCATCTTGTGTTGGGGCTCTTAGATAAACGTTTGTATAAAGATGGATTACACATTTTAAAAAATTATATAAGGATTCAGTTGATGTTCTTTCAGACATTTGTAAATATTCGTCGAAGGCGTCCGGAGTAATCCCATACGCCATCATACGAATAGCGGACGTGCATTTATATAAACAACTAAAACCCATTTTACCCGTTGCATCGGGGCGTTGTTTGAAATATTTAAAATAGTCGAACAAAGGTTCTACTGAGTAATTAGATATACCTTCGACTATTCTGAGGAAAAGAGGTCTTCTCATTCGAAATCGTCTACGGAAATATTCAGACGGGTATACGCTTTCGCCGGAGAAGTAATGTCGTAACACGTTTTCGTTTGCTTCGGTGCGATCGCGGTTAATATAACGCATTTTCTTTTTCTCAGTACAGCGAGAAATATCGGCCTCATTTTCTTCCATCTCCACAGCTTGTGCCGCCAAGGCTAGAACTTCTAACAATTCGGCGTCGGAAGATGACGAATCTGTAACATCGTGATCGGTTGACGAATTCGAACTTCTTTTTTGTTGTATATAGTTTTTAGAAAAAGATTGAGATAGAAAGAGATTGAGAAATGGTGTGATTTTTTGGTTAAGTTGTGGGGGTATTCATAGGTGAAATTATGGTTTAAAAAAAAAATATTTTTTTTTTATTAAACCAACGGTTATATAACCGTTGGTGTTTATTTTGTTTAACTTTTTTTAAATCTTTATACCGTTGCAATTAAAAAAAAAAATTAAAAAAGAAATAAAAAAAAATAAAATACGAAAACGACCCGTTGTGGTGACAACGGTCGCCCACAACGAGTGTCACAACGAGCATCATCGGTGTCATAACGAGCTACACCGCTCGTTGTGAGTGCGAGAACGAGCCCACAACAAGCCCACCCTGGGTGCTCTAATTGGCTTGCAAATGGCTAAACTTCCATGCATTTAGCCCTAATTTTGTACATAATATGATGTGTTTGATGTAAATAGTTTGAGCTAGAGTTGGAGATTAAGTTTATCATCAGATATTGAGTTTATATATGAAAATGAAAAACAAGTTTTGTAAAGAAGCTAAAGCTAGAGTTTATAAGTGTAAAAATAATTATAAAAAGGTCTATAACAATATATATGTTTAAATTAAAATGAAAAATGTGTTTGACGTAAATAGTTAGAGCTAAAGCTTGAGCTTAGCCTAGAACGGGAGCTTGGGCTTATGGTCGGGGTTATAACTCATATAAAATGATGAAAAAAATATTTGGTAAAGTAGTTGAAGTTTGAGTTTATTAGTATATAAAGACATAAACGGATATATACGAATATATATTTTAATTAAAATAAAGGGTATTTATATTATTTTATTAATCATAAGCCAAAACCCTCAAACTCATTTCATAAACTATTTTGAATGCCTTATAGTTTTTGGACTTATCATAACTTATAATTGTAATAAGTATGTTGAACCAAAAAAATCTTATAAATAGCTTATAAAAAGATATAAGCGTAAGTCCCATAAGCCAACATGCTATAACATAAAATATTTAAAGAAGTATTTTAATATTAAACAATTAAACCATTAGACAAACAAACATTCAACACAAGATCAAAGTATTTTGGCTATGTGTAATAAATAATAACAACATTATTAAACCTAATTAGCTTGAAAATGGTCGGGGCGGTCCCGAATGCTCACATGCCTCGTGCAAAATATAAAAGTTGGTCAAAGATTATAAACTTAGAAAGAAAAAGAACAAGGCTCGGACTTGGGAGCAAGTGGATTTCTAACACCCTTTACCAATTGAGCTAAATAGTTTTTTTATATAAAAATTCCATTATTTACTATATATTTTAAAACATAATTGATTTTTTCCAAAATTCCGATACCTTTCGAACTTGGGTCCCAAGTGGTCGGACCCTCTGCACCACTCTTGGGTCGAGCCTGAAAATGACTAGACTTGCATGAATGTAGCCATAGATCTGTATAACATATAAAATAAACATGACATCCAAAATTCTGTTAACCATTCAAAGAATTTTTTTAAGTGTTATTAGAATTGACAACCAAGAACCTCTTTAGGATTCTTGGTCGATCGGCCAAAAGGAAAAAATAAAACAAAATTTGCGATCACCTAAACCGATGTTTAAAAGACCAGTTATAAGTTATAAGAATCGACTACCAAGAACCCCTTTAGGATTCCCTGTCAATCAACCCAAAGATTTTTTTTTTTTTTAAAACATCGGTCACCTAAACCTTTCGTTTAGGTCAATCGGTTTTAACTGGTAAAAGAAAAATAAAAAATAACTAAAACAGTTATAGATTAATATAGACTCTAGCAAAAGAATGCACATAACATAGCTTTTGATACTATTGTTGGAATCATAAGCTTTTTTTTAAGAAGACTTTATCGCATAAATCGAATAGATTTCCAAAATGGGTCCTTGTTCTTTTTTCGAATCAATTTAAATAATTATACGCGAAGGAAGATTATACAAGTAATCACTAAATGTGTTTGAAGATCCTTTGTTGAAACTTAAATATCAAGTTAGAGATTCTATAGTGGTATCTTTACGACACCTTCAACAACGTAATCTATGTGCTAGTTCTAGTAAGTATTTGTATCTCTAAAACGAATAACATGTGTGCTCCTTTTAAGCCGATTTTACAAGAGGAAGAACTAATCCCTGCATGGATGTTCAACCCATCTAAGAAAGACAAGGAAAAATAACTATATTTCGGATAAACCTAATATGATTAAATATGAAACCTCGTGTTTGTCATCTAAAAGAGGTGTATTAAAAACCAAATGACAAAGTATGAGCTATTAGATGGATTTGAAGATTAATTTTATACATTCAGATCAAAATGATGATGTCATATGACATCATAATTAACTATTTTCGTTTTAAACCTTTCATTTTAAATACAATTTTAACCCTTCAACTTTACTACATATGATATGAATACGCAGCGGAAAACTAAATAAAAGATAGTGTATTGATTGATCTAGACCTATAAATCAACCAACGGTGACAATCAAGTAAGACCTATTACTTGATTAGTCGATTCAATCTTAATGCGATCTAGAATTGAATAATTGTGATAACACAATCAAGACCTGTTGATTTGTTATTGAATCAAGCTAGATAACTCGATCAAGGATTGAAACAATTGATAATTGAAACATCAATATCAAAGAAAAAGGAATAACCTTATTAATATAATTAAAATCTGAGTTCTAAACAATAAAATACGTCCGTATATATAGGGTAAACAAAAGAAACCTAAAATAAGAAAAAGGAAACATAAAAATTCGGTTTTTGGCCGACATCAGCTACCGCGCCGCAGTAAGAAGCCATTGTGCCGTAGCGGGAAGGTTCTCGAAACAATTTGGCTGGAAAACAACTGGTTTGTGCCGCAGTCATAAGGGACTGCGTCGCAGTCCCAATCCAGACTGAAATATGTTGTTTGTTGTCTTCTCGAACGCGTAGTAGTGACCAAGCATACCCTACGAACCATGGGTCCTTCAAAAGCTTCATTCCCCAAGTCTTGATCAACCGCAACCGTATCATCCATTCTTCCTTTAAAAGGAATTGTCCTCAATTTCGAAATACCATGAAAAGACAAATTACCAATAACGAGAGTAACATGAATTCCATCGGGATCAAAAGGAACAACACTTCGAACAATCACAAGGATTATGACTTGTTTTTCCTTTAAGATTCCATAAGCTATTTGACATGAACCACATAATTTGGTCTTCATCTTCTTAAGCTCCTCCAAATATAGGTCTAACTCAAACTCTTCGGATTGTTCCTTGTCCAATAACTCCCCAAAATCCATGCTACTTGCCTTAAATTCAACCTTCAACGTTTGCGAAGAATCCTGTAAAGATAATGGAGTTACCGTTTCAATCAAATCTTCTTCTTTGTTAATAATGGAAAGATTATTCCGATTTTTGAAAATCTTATCCACTCGATCCGTTACGCTTATATTCCAGCTCGCATCTAAATCCCTTTTAGCATCCAATAAAAATGTCTTCTCTTCAGCTTCCATCTCATGCTCCATATCTCTTTCGCTAACCAATAAAGTGAGAGTTGACTTTTTCTTTTTAGTATTCATCGAGCTAACCTCTTGAGAAGACATGGGCTTTAAAACGATCGTCTTGCGTCCACTCTTCAATTCATATTCGTTGCTCTTCCCTCTATGAATGACATCACGATCAAATTGCCATGGACGAACTAATAATATGTGACACGTATCCATAGAAATAACATCACACAATATCTCATCCACATAAGAGCCCAAAGTTAACCCAACACGAAAGATACCTTGACTTTGTTTCCATCATCTAACCAATGAAGAACATATGGTCTAGGATGCTCCAAGGTTTCCAATCCCAACTTGTTCACCATCTCACTCGAAGCCACATTAATACAACTATCCCCATCGATAACTAAGCTACACCACTTATGTTTGACTTGACACTTGGTATGAAACGTCGTCTCTACCTTAGGAGCTTCATATCTAACTACTTTTTCAAGATGCGATAAATCTTGGCGATGCAAGAAGATCTTATTAAGATGTGGATAAATCCACATATATAGGCTCTATAGTGGACATACAATATAAAAGCTATCAATACAATAATACACGTTAATCTAATAGACATTTAAATAGATGAATTTAGTGTTTATGCATGTTGTAGTTTTACTTTTTGTTTAAATTTTATGATATAATTTTATAAATATGATTTACCCCCTTTCTTTGTTTATAATTTTTGATGATATTTACTTTTGAGAAAGGGCGAGATATTTAGTTAGTACTTAATTTTATAAAAAAAGTTATGTGTTTTCTTTTAAGCTTTGTATAAGTTTTTGTTTTATCTTTTTCTTCAAAATTTTATTTTAAACAAAACTCCGTTTCAACATACAAATAACCTAATCTCATATACTTTATTTATCGATATTTTATTTCATTATTCATTCTTCATATGTATAATGTTATCCGCTTGCCTAATATTAGTAATTAAATGGATATGTTTCAATCTTGTAATAGTATTAAAGGGATATGTATATACTTCATTTATCAATCCTTATATTAGTAATTAAATGGATATGTATTAAATGGATATGTATCAATCTTGTAATACTTCATTTATCAATCTTATATTAACCTTCATTTTTAGTTTTTACGAATTTTAAAAATGATATAAAAAATCTATACATGATGATGAATAATAAAAAGTTAATTGGTGAAATGGCTTTATATTACTACATTGTAAATAGAATTATATATAAAATGTAAATAATAACATGACGTATTACACTCAAAAAGTGTAACACATTGTGGATGATCTTAAAGGAATCACAACGCAACAAGAGGTCATAATATTCAAAATGAATAAAACAATATTCTGCAGTTTTTATTTTCAAGCAAGAAAAAGTTTTGTACTAGCAATTTTTAATGGTGTATATTGACATTTTATTTCATTATCAATATCTTATCTCTTATCTCTTATATAAATATTTATATGGACAACAGTACAACACAAAGATTATGGCAATTACGTAACTATGTTGCCGTGTGCCCAACATCAACCTTAACAAGTCTCCATGACCGGCCATAAAAAAATCTTGATAGTTGCCTATTCAGGTCAAGGACACATCAACCCAGCCTTCAGGTTCGCCACCCGGCTTCTCAAAACGGGTGTCGATGTCACCTTTTGCACTAGCCTCTCTGTTGTTCAACGTATCGACAAACAAACAATCCCTCATGGCCTAACATTGGCTCCATTCTCGGATGGCCATGATAACGGTAAACAACCAAACACATCTCTACTAAAATTTGTTTCTGACTTTGAAACAAATGGTCGTGCTGCTGTCGCGAAAATTATAACTTCTGCGACAGCAGCATGTCAACCGTTTGACCATTTGATCTATACAACTGTCATACCTTGGGCAGCGCGCGTGGGGCATGCCCATAATGTTAAATCTAGTCTCTTATGGTGCCAATCAGCTACTGTTTTAAGTATTTACTATTACTATGTTAATGAATATCAAGGTTTGATATCTAGTAACAATAACAACCCAACTTTTCCAATCGATTTGCCTGGACTACCACCATTAACCGTTGCTGATTTACCGTCGTTTCTCATGTCTTCAAACCCTAAAGAACTCGAGTTTCTTGTACCAGTTTTGTTAGATCACATTGTTGTACTCGAAATATCTCCAAAAATACTTATTAACACTTTTGACGAACTTGAATTTGAATCCCTTAGAGCAGTCCAGAAACTAGATTTCCTTCCGATTGGACCATTAGTCCCTTCGGGAAGCGATTTCTTTGAAAAAACAGATGAAAGTTATATCCAATGGTTAAGCACAAAGCCAAGATCGTCAGTCGTGTATGTTTCTTTTGGAACAATAGCAAATTTTTCAATGGACCAGTTGGAGGAGATGTCGATGGGTTTGCTGGAGATTCGTAGGCCGTTTCTATGGGTTATTAGAGACGGCGAACAAATAGGAAGATTAAGCAAGATTGATGAATTGAAAAAACATGGAATGGTTGTGAATTGGTGCTCACAGGTGGAGGTATTACGCCACCAAGCAATTGGTTGTTTCGTGATGCATTGTGGATGGAATTCTACTTTGGAGTCTTTGGTGACCGGTATTCCCGTGGTGGCCTTTCCACAATGGAGCGATCAGGGGAATGACGCAATGATGATTGAAAATGTGTGGAAAACAGGGGTTAGAGTGAAGAGAAGAGAGGCAGATGGAGTGGTGGAAGGAAAGGAGATTAAGAGGTGTGTAGAACTGGTAATGGGTGATGAGGAGATAAAACGTAATGCAGAAAAATGGAAAGTGGTGGCAAAAGAACCTCTCAAAAATGGTGGATCGTGTGACGTCAATCTCCATGCTTTCTTGGATTATGTTTGAATCTAAACTTGCCAATATGCGATGATGCGAATATTGCTTGTCACATTGGGTTGCTATATATAATATCTGTGTAGTGTCCGGTTTATGCTGTATGTTTGTTTTGTTTCTTTTTGCATATTTGTAGGGTTCTGTCCCATAAATACGCTGCAATTTTTCGTCTATAAAAAATGTATCTTGCAGGTAATATGCATATCTAGTTCAAGTGTGTGTCATTGTTTTTACATTAGAAAACATAATAATTAAACCAAACTTGAGAGTTTTACTGTGTATATCTATTGCGGCATTATATTTGCCATCTTGTTAAAGGCTTAAACCCCTGATGGCTTGTGTGGTTTTATATAAAGTACCTTTTGTTAAAGGCTTAAACGTTTTTCTCAACTTTAATTTACTTGACATCGCCTTAGTGCGATCCTCAAATTCTGTCTGTCCTGGTCATTTAGAGAAACTCTTATCTCTTTTGTTTTCCAACAAATTTAATTCTCTTGCCTTGGGCATAATATCATCAAATCATGTATATTTCGATACGGATTAAAGATTAACCAGTAGTATTATAAACTTATTTTACTTTTAAAGAGTATGTTTTGTACATTAATGTCGTGTTTCTGTTTTGTGTCGTAGTTTTTATGTGAGGGAAAATACATACACAAACACTCACACCGTCCAATTGTTTCTTGAAGATTAGTCGGGTTTTAAAGATGCACAAATGTATTAAGAGTTTATACATTTGAGGAAATATATACAAGGCTTTACTAAAGATATAGTAAAAGACATTTATAAGTTGTTAGAAAACTGATAATATAACAATATAAGGAAACAAAAAGCAACAAAAGGACGATCATAATCGAAATGAATAAAAGAATTTTCAACACATTTTATCTTCAAACAAGAAAAAATCGATTTTTTTTTGCCAAAGTAGGGTTCTAAAAACCTTCTTTGCAAAAGTAGGATTTAAATTTTTTTTTGTCAAACCCCGTAACCGCGGGTGCCAAACGCGGTTTAACGCCACCTAGACAAAACTCCACAAACCGCAGGTCCCAAGTGCGGTTTTGTATGACATGTACAAAGCTTCCGTTTGACGTGGCGAATCTTTAAAATCAACTTGGAGAAATCAATACAACCATTCACTCAACCCCATTGTAATTACTGGGTAAGGGAAATTGGACCATTCCGACTGATGAATCAAGAATCATTATGCATAGAGGCCGGAGACAGATGAGGAGGATACCAAACGAGATGGATCAGCCAAACGGTCCAAGATGCGGGATGCCAATTTTGCAACTAAGCACCTAACTAGTGTAATTTTCATTATATGTTGTGTGTTTTAGATATTATTATGTTATCAATTTGTTATGCATGTTTTATTTTTTAAGAATGAATGCACTTTGTTTTTATATAAGTTGTTTAAAACTTTTTTTTTTTAAATTCGTTAAACACCTAACCACTCAACTTTAGGCCCTAATAACTTTGTGTATCGAAAAATGTTTAATCATAAAAACATAACTATAATACTCTTAAACTCTAAATATATAAACTAAACTAAAAAAATTTAACCCTAAACTTTTTAAAATATCAACAAAACTTAATCAAAAAACCAAAATTTTTTTTGTAAAAACACAAAACCCTAAACCCTTGTAACCCCCTAAACCCTAAAAAAATCCCATGCAAAACCGCACTTGGGACATGCGGGTTCACCATCCTGCCACGTCGGAAATCCAGCTCCTTTGAACCCTAATACACGTCGGATGAAACCGCACTTGGGACCTGCGGTTTCATGTACTTTTGTCCATGTGGCGTTAAACCGCGTTTGGCACCCGCGGTTACGTGGGTTTGACAAATTTTTAAAAAAAAAATCCTAGCTTTGCAAACAAGGTTTTTAGAAATCCTACTTTGGCAAAATAAATTCAGAAAAATCTTGTAGTATTATAAACTGAAGGTGAATTTTGACATCATCAATCTCTTATCTACTTATATGGCACTTGTATGACCAACAACACAAGTGTGAGATTATTGGCTATTGGATACACATTAAAAGTTGCCGTGCTCAACTTCAACTTCAACTTCAACCTCAGTCTCATGACCGACCATCGGAAAATCTTGATTGTTGCCTATTCAGGGCAAGGTCACATCAACCCAGCCTTCCGGTTCGCCACCCGCCTCCTCAAAAAAGGTGTGAGTGTCACCTTTTGTACCAGTCTCTCTGTTATTCAAAGCATCGACAAAGAAACAATCCCTCATGGCCTAACATTAGCCCCATTCTCTGATGGCCATGATAAGGGTAAACAACCAAACACATCTATTTTACAATATGTCTCTGATTTTGAAACAAATGGTCGTGCTGCTGTCGCAGAATTTATAACCTCTGCGACAGTAGCAGGTCATCCGTTTGACCACTTGATCTACACCACTGTCATACCTTGGGTAGCGCGTGTGGGGCATGCCCATAATGTTAAATCTAGTCTCTTATGGTGCCAATCAGCTACTGTTTTAAGTATTTACTATTACTATGTTAATGAATATCAAGGTTTGATATCTAGTAACAATAACAAACCAACTTTTCCAATCGATTTGCCTGGACTACCACCATTAACCGTTGCTGACTTGCCGTCGTTTCTTATGTCTTCGAGCCCAAAGGAACTCGAGTTTCTTGTATCAGTTTTTATAGATCATATTGTTGCACTTGAAATATCTCCAAAAATACTTATTAACACCTTTGATGAACTTGAATTCAAATCCCTTCGAGCAGTCAAGAAACTAGATTTCCTTCCGATTGGACCATTAGTCCCTTCAGATAATGATTTCTTCGAGAGAAAAGATGAAAGTTACATCCAATGGTTACACACAAAGTCAAAATCATCGGTCGTGTATGTTTCTTTTGGAACAAAAGCAACTTTCTCCATGGATCAGTTGGAGGAGATGTCGATGGGGTTGCTGGAGATTCGTAGGCCTTTTCTGTGGGTGATTAGAGACAGTGAACAAATAGGAAGATTGAGCAAGATTGATGAATTGAAAAAACATGGAATGGTTGTGAGTTGGTGTTCACAGATGGAGGTGTTGCGCCACCAAGCAGTTGGGTGTTTCGTGATGCATTGTGGATGGAATTCGACGTTGGAGTCGTTGGTGACCGGTATTCCTGTGGTGGCCTTTCCGCAATGGAGCGACCAAGGGAATGATGCAATGATGATTGAAGACGTATGGAAAACAGGGGTTAGGGTGAAAAGAAGGGAGACAGATGGAGTGGTGGAAGGAAAAGAGATTAAGAGGTGTGTCGAATTGGTTATGGGTGACGAGGAGATAAAAAGAAATGTCGAAAAATGGAAAGAGTTGGCAAAAGAACCTCTCAAAAATGGTGGTTCGTGTGACGTCAATCTCCAAGCTTTCTTGGATTATGTTTGAACCTAAAGTTGCCTATATGCGATGTGAATATTGGTTGGGACATTGGTTTGCTATATATAATATCTGTATAGTGTGCGGTATATGTTGTATGTTTGTATTGTTTGTTCTTGCATATATGTAAGGTTCTGTCCCATAAAGACGCTGCCATTTTTCGTCTATAAAAACTGTAACTTGCAGGTAATATTCATTACTAGTTCAAGAGTGTGTCATTGTTTTCATAACAAAACATAACAATTAAACCAAACATGAGTTTTAGAGTATAGTGCTTTTAGGTGTTAGTTAGTTCATCATCTGTTATTTTAGGTCGTTTAAGGGTATTTTGTTTGATGGTGTTTCTTAGGTGTTTTTTGCTTTGTTGGAAGTGGTTGTTTAGATAGTTTTAATAGGTCTTGTGGTGTAACGGTTTGCTAGGTCTTCGCCTTATGGGGTCTTATAAGTGTGGGCATTCGTTGTTTGTTCTTCTAGCATCTTGCTAGTTTTTATCTGTATAAAATATGCCGTTTAAGAAAAATACTTATTACAGAGTAGTGGTGGTGGTATCTCTGTTTATCGGGATATTATATTTGCCATCTTGTTAAATCCCTGATGACTTAAGGTTAAAACTTTTTCCCAACGATGATTTACTTGACATCGCCTTAGTGTTATCTTCGAAATTCAGGCTGTCCTGGTCATTTAGAGAAACTCTTTATCGCTTTTGTTTCTCAACAAACTTATGTCTCATGCCTTCGGTATAATATATCAACACAAGTATATTGTGATGCGAAGTAAAAATGGTAAAATAGAGAAACTGAGATCAAATACAACTATTTTATTAACTTGGCATTACACATTAAATTACATAAACTTGATTACAAACCAAAGATAAATAATCTTCTCCGATCATACGCGAGTGTACAAATACAATTATCACCAAGAGACTATCTACACTCAGCAGGTATACCTTGAGGAAAGCGTTTAATATCACTACAATAGTTATAAATCATGAAATTCTTCTGAACCCATCTCAATCTTCTTCTGCTATATGCATCAAGTTGCTGAGTTTGCCATGCCGCGTTTGAGAACTTTGAAGTAGAACCCTGAGCATTAAAGTTACGATAGTAGGCCGTAAAGGGTGCTTTTGACCAATCAGTTTTAACCAAACCACCTCTAGTAGCCCAGTCATCAGCGTTCCATAAACTCGAGTAAATCCTCATTGGTTGGCTTTTGGGAAAAGGTACACCTTTTCTCTCTGCATTATTAAATACTCGAATCGGAGTGTTATCTACCAAGAAACTGAAAAAATTATGTTAGAAATGGTTAAGCAATAATAATGTATGGTAATTTTTGATTGATTTGCTTACACTATTTTGCCCGAATCCCAGCTAAGAGAATAGGTGTGGAAATTCTTTGTTGGATCAAACCAAAGATAAAACTGTTGTTCTCTGTTTCCTTTCCCCTGAGTGAACACATTTGTGTGCAAGATGTAAGGGTCACCGCTGGTATTTCCTAAGAACTCGAAATCAATTTCGTCGTGTGTTGGTCCTTCTGATGACAACTACAATCAAACACATAAACATCAAACTTCAAGATCAGAAACTTTGATTAATAGGCGTTTTGCTGAAGTTTTTAAACGTATTGGCTTTGCAATCCAAAAAAGGTTAGCGGCGCAGGTTGTTGCCCGCTTGCCTTCTCCCACTTTGTAAATTCTTACGTTTTAAAGACTCTGTATAAACTTATCGTGGAATATTAATTTTTAGTATTTGCATAAAAAGCTTTTACAAGATTGTCTAAATAACTTACATAATAAGCAGTGACAGTTCCAGCAGAATTCCCAGCAACAAGCTTAAGTTGCATATCAATCCTTCCAAACAAATACTCTTTCTTGGACTTAAAACCGGAACCGGAAACTTGATCCAAAGAGAGTGACAAAAGCTGACCACCATTGAAAATCTTAGCCCTATGATCACCCCAAGTGAGATCAAAATCTTGAAAAAAGTTGCCAGCAGAAGCAACCATGAAAAAAGAGCTTAATGCTACAATATAGAAAATTTTCATGTTGAAAAAAAGAGCTTATTCTAGTTTGAGAGAAAGAAGATGTTTGTATTTGTGGGTATTGGGAATTTAGAAGCATGCATATTTATAGTAAACAAGTGGGGGAGTATTAAAGAAAGGTGATGAAGCTTGTGAAGAGATGCCAACTGGATGGATTGGGGAAGCTGGTGCCAGCTGAGCAATAATCAAAGCAGCTGTTTGAATTTGCTTTTTTGAATATGGTACTAGTCGTCATTGGTTTTAGCCTTTAGGAATTGTTAATAGCTAACACCAATAACTTGTTTGTTGCTATGGTTATCTTTAAAATTATAATATCATATGTTTACTAACTCATTTACTCATGGGGCGAAAGCACACTCTCTAGACACATCGACGCCGCTTCAGCTTCACAACACTAATCTCTTCCGACGTTTCTTAACTCGTCTAAATCACCTACTTTTTTAATTAAATAATATATATTTTGACTAAAAGACAATAATAAAAACTTGTTGAGAATTTGGGGTTACGCCCCATGTTTTTATCAGATTATTGTATTTTTAAAACATACGTCCTTTCTGATACTTTTTTAGATAACCAAAGAAATTTCACTAGAGCCAACTTTGTTTAAGTGCTAGGTATACTCGGGATCCTATAAATATGTTGAATTGGGCAAAACTATCTATCCATCGATATGACTCTGTGCCAGGTGACTTAAGTTGAAGCTGGTGAGACTCGATCCTCGTTTCTAGTCTTTGACACCACCTCCTAGAAGGTTAAGAAACTTGTTCTTAGTTAATCAATTTGAATTAACTCATCCAAGGGGAAAATGTTAAAACATAAAATTACTTTAAAACTCAATCTTACACACTCACTTAGAACAATTATTAAACAAGATTTTTAAATATTATGAAGAAAAAAAAAAGTATAGGCCTCACCAAATGATTCCATGAACCTCAGGAAAATAGGCATGGCCCTCCTTGCTTTAGGCTGTGAGATTCATTGGTACTGGAAGTGGATGACAACCATACTATATGCTTCCAAACATTATTACTTCATTTATTATATTCATGGCCCTCAAAAAAAGGTTCTTGGAATCAAAACATTCTTTCCAAATAAAAAATATACTTTGTTATGTGTTCAAAAACCATGTACGAAAATTCGACTTGACCTAACCAGTTTTTGAAACCCGTTCAGGTCGACCCGTATCATACATATCGGTTCCAAAGACATGTCAAGACGATAGTCTTAACAATTTGGTCGCTCTTGTTCAAGTGTGTATCTCAACCATTATTGAACCATTAATATTGTTGGTTCGGGTATTGATGTTAACGATAAATATTGAACTTATTTCGGGTTTAGGGTAGTTGATTGTGTCATGTTTTTGAATAGATGTACTTAAAGGGTAGTTTTAGTGATTAAAGGTTTTGAAGAGAATGGGCCATTTACATGTACTAGTCTTATTGAAATTGAGCTTTCCAATTCTACATGCAAAGTTATAGAGTTTTCAAAAGTACCCAAGTCTCATATTTGTCCTCTCTATTCATGTTAAAATAGGACAAAGTTGTAGGGGTAGAGAAAGATCACTCATCACTTATGACTCATTAAATCTTTTTTAAATCAAATAATTTAATTTGGATGGAGATGGGACAAGAACATAAAAAGTTTTTTTTTACTTTCTCTCTTTTTTCTTAAAGACAAAATTATAAAATATCCAATTTTGTATTTAATTTAATCATATTTGGTATTTGCAATCTTGTTGGGTATTATGTTCCGTAGTTTAAATTTGTTAAAGTATATCTTAAAAAAGAGAAAAACCGATACCGGCAACTACGATATATCTATCTTATTTGACATTTTAGTTAATGTTAGATTTGGAAATTTCAGTATGTTTTCTGAATTTTCAACAACATTGGTTGAAAGGTTTACGGTTTGAATTGCGTTTTAGGCAAAAAAATAAAAAATAAATAAATAAATAAATAAATATGTACACCCTACAACATTACAATAATCTTATAATCATGTGTTTGGAGGGGCGGACCACAAGTAAAGGATGGATAGTCATGGATACATCTCAATTTACCGAATAACATTTTTTTTAAATGTAAAAACTTCTTAAGATATTTTTTTATATGTTAAATAAACGGGTTTAATAGATAATATTTGTTTTGAATATCCATCAATTTTGATCTTTGATCCGTCACTGAAAATACAAATAAATATAAATATATATGAAGTAATTATTAAACCACATCATAGATGTACAAGTTTGCAAACTATTAACATTATCCAGTCTAAAAATCGTCCACTCAGCTTACATTTCCAGACTCTATTTTAACAAAATTTAATTGTTTTGTTTACTTTTTAAAAAGTTTATATTTGATGGTCCATCATTAATATTCCAAGTTAGGTGAATATGAAAACCAATGCGTATATTTGGTGGGTGAGAGAGACCACAGCCGACCAGTACAAACGGCGGTGCACCCGTCACTCCCCGTGATTAGGCCTTTAGCTCCTCCTTGTGCTTAGGCAATTTATTATTCTAATAACGTCAATTAAATGTGCAATACCATCGCTTAAAATAAAGAGATCGTCTGAGTTACAAAAACATCTAGGGTGGCCTAGCGTTTTGGCATGCCTAAACGTTTAATTGGCGTTCCAAGTCTGGTTGGTTGAAATTACTTAAATCGAACCTAACCTACTAACACAATTAGGTTGTCGGGATGAAATTATCCAACTCAAACCAAACATGTGTAACCCATTAATTAAACATGCTAGTGTTTTGACGGGTTGGTTTAAGGTCAAATGGACGGGTTACGGGTCAATTAAGTCAAATGAGTTTTATTGGTAAATAGGTTAAATTGTTTATATTTTATTTTTTTCAACTATTAACATAGAAGAAGAATATAGAAATTTGAAAAAAAATTATTAAAGAAAAACAAAGTTATAGTACGATCGTTAAGATTAAGATATGGGTTTATTTTAGTTAAATAGGATAAAAAAGTATATTAAATTTTATATATTATCTTTTTATAAAACCATAATTTATAAAAGTTTTGGATTTGTAAGGTCAACAAATATCGAGTATTGCCGTGTCTAAGAGTTCATTCATTTTTCGGTTTTTTTGAGAACTTGATACATGATATTAATCTTATAGTGCTGGTTTTCTGTTCTTCATGTCATCGTATGGTGAATTTCTATATCCTTATTTCAAAATTAGAAAAATGTAAATGGTGTAACTTATAAATATAACTACTTTTTCATGATAATGAGAATTTATAAACCAAGCAAAAGTAATTTGGATAAGAAAGAAAAACATGTGACAGGAAGAAGCAAAAATTGAAATAGGCACTTACTCTATCACTATTCACTCGTGATACAATGATCATATTTTAACTAAAATAGTGCATATTTGTTTTTTGTTTTTTTTTTTAAAAAACTAAAAAAATGCATACAACATACCCAAAAATAATTATTTCTGGGTAGGATCTAGGGGTGTTTAAGAAACCCAGAAATCCGAAACATCGAGGCGATTTGTTTGACTCGAAACTTGATGAGGTTAGTAAGGATTACAACCAAGCCCAGGCAGGCTGTCAAACTGTGAACGCCTGTCAAGTTGTCAGCACCTGTCAAGGTCAGGCTATGTAGCGCCTGTCAAGGTAAAGCTATGTAGCGCCTGCCAAGGTCAAGCTATGTCAGCGCCTGTCAAGGTCAAACTATGTCAGCGCCTGTCAAGGTCAAGCTATGTAGCGCCTGTCAAGGTCAAGCTATGTAGCGCCTGCCAAGGTCAAGCTTTGTCAGCGTCTGTCAAGGTCAAGCTATGTCAACGCCTGTCAAGGTCAAGCTATGTCAGCGCCTGACGAGTCAACACCGCCTGTCAAGCAGTCACCGCCTGTCCAAGTTGTCAGCGTCTGTGACCGCCTGTCCAAGTTTTCAGCGTCGACATATGTCATCACTTGCCAAGTACCGCCTGCCAGGTTGTCTTAGGTTGTCTGTCATCGCCTGTCAGGCTGTCATCGCCTGTCAGGTGGTCGACATATGTCATCACTTGCCAAGTACCGCCTGTCAGGTTGTCTTAGGTTGTCAACGCTTGTCGTACCATATTTGAAGGTGCTTGCCCTTGTCTTGGACCACAGTCATAATGACGCTTGACAACCACTTTACTATTGTCGTAATGGTGAGACGTCGCATCTTAACTATAATAAAGATAGAAGACGATTCATATACCACTGATTGATTATTAAGGCAGTTTAAGTATTCATGATCGTCATTAATTGATGGACGTTCCCTATACTTAAACTGGTCATATAAATACATAGTCTAAACCATTGTCGACTTCATCTTATCTTATCTCACTTCAACACACACACAAAAGCTTAAACAGAGTTCATATACTCTTGCTTTCATCTTCAACCTTGATCACCCTAGGTTCGTCAAGAGCTTGTTGGGTTTGCACTGTGATCATCACAGGAGATCCAAGGTTGATATCACCTCACCTTCGTGTTTGACAATCGTTGCTCGAACATTGGCGCCATCCGTGGGACCCGTTTTTTAAACGGCGTTTCACTTTTCCAATTTTTTTTTTCTGTAACCAACCGTTTCCATGGAGGCAACACATTCATTGCCTGGCAAAAGAAGAAGGAACTGACCTATCAAGGTGCGATAGTCTTTACTGTCATTTTTTTTCTTTATGTTTTCAATAAATGTTTCCAAGCACATGGAATGTCAAGGTCATGTATGAAACTGGCAATAATATCATTTGGTCTGATCTAGTATCCCAAAATTATCGCACATTATCATTTTTCTATAGTATTTGCATAAACAAATACATATTGAAGTAAGGATTCAATACAAAAAGCATAAGGCCACAATAGACATCTCAGTCTAAAGCCAACCATGCACTTTAATAACATACAATCATATTCGTCTTTTAATCTACTTGATAAAAGATAAGCACTTCTCATTGGGAAGCGACAAACATAGTTCAATACAACATGTATGAAGCCAAGAAAGACAACCCTGTCTGGCCAAATAACATACAATCATATTCGTCTTTTAATCAACTTGATAAAAGATAAGCACTTCTCATTGGGAAGCGACAAACATAGTTCAATACAACATGTATGAAGCCAAGAAAGACAACCATGTCTGGCCAAATAACATACAATCATATTCGTCTTTTAATCTACTTGATAAAAGATAAGCACTTCTCACTGGGAAGCGACAATCCTCGCGAGTAAACAAAGTAACGGTTAACCAACAAAAGTGCCATTGGCACAGTGTCACAGGCACAATATGAAGCATACCCAAATCTACCTATGTCATTGGCATACAAAGGAACCATGGGCCCTCAAGAAACCAAATATATACACTGTCATGCACACCCAAGACAGTGTCATGGACAACATCCATAATAAAAAGATAAAAAACAAAAATGTGTTATTTGCTTGATCATCCAATAAAACATTACTTTTCAAAGCAAAGCAATGGACAAGCAAAAACGTATCTGTAAGGTCGCGAGCAACCTAGTTAAACCGGCAGCAAAACATACAATTACAGTTAGCAATGAGTTAAATTAAAGCCGTCAAGGGCTAGCCCGCCGGTCAATTGAAAGCGCCGGTCAAAGGCTAGCTACATAGATCGTGTGTCGCGTAAAATCAGACATCAAAACATTGTTATATCCTTCTACAATGACAATATATGTCAAATGTTACCATAGATTCTTAAAAAGATATAATAAGTTGTATCTTGAAATGGCTTCATATATATGCACTACACATGTGGATATATATATTATATTCATATTAATATGTTGATATATAAGTGAGGCAACTTATATGTGGGCATATATATTATATTAATATTAATATGTTTATATCTAAATGAGGCAGCTTTTGAAGTTAACAAAGAGCCACATGCACATGCACAGGCACACATGACTTCTTTGTGACCGCCGGTCAAAAACCGTAAATTGAAAACCACCGATCATATCAATAACCACACAATTATATTTCACCCCATTACCAACAGTGTTCCCACTAGTATCATATCTCATCAGTATCACAGAAATGGCTTTTAACTTGAACACAAGATACAGAAGAAACTAGTGCTGTCTCGAGTCCTTATAATAATAAGCAATACTCCCTGTCACATTTAAGGAAAAGTTGGACTTTATATGCAAGAGATGGAGTAGAGTTGCTTGTTATACCTGCTCCTCTTTTTTGACATATAATTACATCTACACAGTATCTTATCTTATTGCCAAAGCTTAACGAAGCTTGTCACGTTTGATGATTGATATGCGCCAGTCTAATACCTACCGGCTGACCGCCGGTTCAGAGGATACCGGCTAAAGCTAGCCGCCGGTATACGGCTAGCCACGGTCAAAGAATGGCACCACCGTCAAAAGCTAGTCGGTCAAAGGCGTCACATGAAACCGCCGGTCATTTAAATACCCATACAATTACTTTGCTTAAACTGCCGGTACTAGGGCTTAAACTGCCGGTACTATGGCTTAAACAACTTTGCTTGCGTCCGCTTCCCTCGATACCGCCGGTACCTGGCCTAAACAGCCGGTACCCGGCTTTGTCCCTCGATACAGCCGGTACCTGGCCTAAACAGCCGGTACCCGACTTTGTCCCTCGATACCGCCGGTACCTGGCCTAAACAGCCGGTACCCGGCTTTGTCCCCTCGATACCGCCGGTTTGCTTGCCTCGATCCACTACCGGCTATATACCGCCGGTACCCTACATACCGCCGGTACTAGGCTAATGCCCTGGTACCCGGCTCGATACTCGGGATTCGGAAAAAAAAAAAATCATACAAGTTATAGTAAATAAGATCATTGCTTTCAAGTCAACGAAGTCTTTAGTGTGACTAGGAAAATGATTAAACTATATTTGTAAACTATCTTTGACCATTTCCGTGAGACGAAAGTGAGTATTAATCTTTTGGCATAATGCCAAAAAGCTTAGCATTTAAAAAAAGAAAAAAAAAAAAAAAAAAAAAAAGACTTACGAGTACAGATAGTTACGACTTGCAAGCCGTTGTTTTGGCAAATCCTAACTCAGGGGCATGATGAGGTTAGTAAGGATTACAACCAAGCCCAGGCAGGCCGTCAAACTGTGAACGCCTGTCAAGTTGTCAGCACCTGTCAAGGTCAGGCTATGTAGCGCCTGTCAAGGTCAAGCTATGTAGCGCCTGCCAAGGTCAAGCTATGTCAGCGCCTGTCAAGGTCAAACTATGTCAGCGCCTGTCAAGGTCAAGCTATGTAGCGCCTGTCAAGGTCAAGCTAGGTAGCGCCTGTCAAGGTCAAGCTATGTAGCGAGCTTTGTCAGCGTCTGTCAAGGTCAAGCTATGTCAACGCCTGTCAAGGTCAAGCTATTTCAGCGCCTGACGAGTCAGCACCGCCTGTCAAGCAGTCACCGCCTGTCCAAGTTGTCAGCGTCTGTGACCGCCTGTCCAAGTTGTCAGCGTCGACATATGTCATCACTTGCCAAGTACCGCCTGTCAGGTTGTCTTAGGTTGTCTGTCATCGCCTGTCAGGTGGTCGACATATGTCATCACTTGCCAAGTACCGCCTGTCAGGTTGTCTTAGGTTGTCAACGCTTGTCGTACCATATTTGAAGGTGCTTGCCCTTGTCTTGGACCACAGTCATAATGACGCTTGACAACCAATTTACTATTGTCGTAATGGTGAGACGTCGCATCTTAACTATAATAAAGATAGAAGACGATTCATATACCACTGATTGATTATTAAGGCAGTTTAAGTATTCATGATCGTCATTAATTGATGGACGTTCCCTATACTTAAACTGGTCATATAAATACATAGTCTAAACCATTGTCGACTTCATCTTATCTTATCTCACTTCAACACACACACAAAAGCTTAAACAGAGTTCATATACTCTTACTTTCATCTTCAACCTTGATCACCCTAGGTTCGTCAAGAGCTTGTTGGGTTTGCACTGTGATCATCACAGGAGATCCAAGGTTGATATCACCTCACCTTCGTGTTTGACAATCGTTGCTCGAACAAAACTGAAAACCAGATACTCGAAAAATCCGTTTATATAAGAAGGGTTGTTTACTATTTTTATTTTCAAATACTCGCAAGCATCCAATCCGAACCGTATATATGTGTATATAAATTTTAACTAGAAACCAAATAATTATATAAACATTTATTCTTATATACGTTATCTTTTATTGTGTAATTTTTTTTTTGTTAAATTAATATACACATTAATAACATAATCATATTTTCGTATTATGAATCATAAAAGTTGAATCCTTTTAATCAGTGACGGAGGGAATAGGGGGGCTGGAGGGTGCTGGGCCCCCCAAGAAGCCCAACTGCAATGTAAATTATGTGTAAAACTTAAGTCCAAACCTCAAATATGACTACTTTGACCCCCCTAATATTTCAAGCGGCAAAAAGAAATTTAATGTTTTTTTTTTTTTTTAAATGTGAGCCCCCTCCAACCGAAAATTCTAGCTCCTTCCCCGCTTTTAATCTAGATGTTGTTATCAGATATTTTTTATGCATTAGTTACTATAGTGCATGTTATTAGTATTCGCTTTAAAGTCTTGGGTTATATGTTAAAGAATATAAGTTTTATTAAGTTTTTATAAATGTTTATTAACATAAAAACACAAGTTTGTATTATAAGTTTATAACATATTTTAACAAATAACTTTACTTATTGTTGTTAAGATAACAAAATGATTATTTTAGTGTATGTATAAAAAGAAGGTGATAATATATTATAAACATAGAATGGTTTTGTAAATTAAAATGGTGTTAATGATTTTGTTAAAGATTAGCTTATTTTAACCTGTATTCATAATGTTTGATTATGAGTTAAGAGACAAATGTTATCATATAATGTTTTATTTCAAGCGGGAAAGTGTATAAAATTGGACATTAATTCTATAGCGCGGAAGCGCTGCCCAAATGTCGTTAGACAAAATCATAACATTTTAAAAACGAGATTTATATACACATCGGACTATTTGGACTTAGAAATGGTGAAACGATTATTTTGGACTCGAGACTAATAAATGAGTATTTTTTTTGGACAAAATGTATTAATAACAAGTAACATAACGAAAACGGATTAAAACGCGTTAATATGAACTTAGAAAACAAACAAAAGGTAATACAATATACTTATACGATATCTGGTATTATAGGATTCCGTTGATTCCGATTCGACATTTCACGAGATTTACAAAACACACCGACTATTACAACAAGTGAGTTACATACCCCATCTTTTAAACGCTTTATATATTTTTGGGTGAAATACGAGTCTTATACTTTAAACGTTATTCTTGATATCTTTAAAACGTTGTTTTGCCTGCTTAAACGAGATACTCTTATGCTTGAAACTTATACTTTTATACATGGATTGTATACATTTAAACTTATACTGCCAGTGAACTTAAACTTATGTTCGTCATGTTGTGGAATTATCCAACATGTACGTGTGACACCACTAAAATTCCCGATACTACCAAGATACATTAGTTGCTATTAATTCCTTTGGAAAGGACCGTTAGTAATTGTGGATAGCGCTATTACGGTAGTTAGACCCTCACAACAACGTCAACAACGATTGTGCACAATTATTAATTGGGTAGGCTTTGAGGCTTAGCAACGATCATTGGGTAATACATTAGGATCGTCACATAGCCGTACACTATGTGGTCGATACCTACATACTTGAAACTTATGCCACGTTACCTAGTTTGGTACAACGCGCATATGCAAAACTTACATGCTTATACTTTACGCAAACTTTATGTGCGTCAAAACTTATATGCTTACTTAAACTTGTAACCCACTAACTACGTCTCCTGTAGTTAACATTTTACTCGTATTTTCAGGAAACGAGTAAGTGGCTAGAGATGCTTGTACTGTTGGATTTTCTTTTGCGGGTTTGTTGGAGACTTTAAGAATTGGGGATGGTTTGGCGGGTTTGGATTCGAACGTTTGTTATTTTGTAAACATATTGTAAACTTAAACTTATGTCGTTTTGTATAACTTAAATGTTGGTTTTTATATATATAAACGTTGGTACATAACTATATACTTGTGTGATGAATCACCTCGCGCTTCACATCCCGTGTTTCCACTTTAGCGGGATATGATAGCTTTAAATCTCGTGTCTTATAATTAAAGTGAATTTCTGTATTATCCATTGTTGATTTCGTAAATCAAAGACATATAGAGACAAAATACTTCAATCTAAAAGTATTTTTACACTATTCATAAATATATAAAGATTATTAATTCTTATAACACCCCACTATTCTATCTTCTTATAAGTCACTTTAAAAATGCATAGTTTTATAAACGTGTCATTATAGAACAGTCAAAAGGTGTGTACTTTGAACGGTAGTACATGATCCAAAATTAATAGAGGCCCAATTTTTTAGTATATAAGTTAGTATAATGGTATTAAAAATCTCGTAGTTTATGTAGCAGTATGATAAAAAAAATACTTTGTTATTATTATTTTGTTTTTTTAAATATGATTGACAAATATTTCAGTATAAAAACTGTATTTATAGTCATGTTTTTGTTCGTTCCACAAGATACCCGAAAGACCATGCACTAGAACCTATTTTAGTTCGTTAAATTATAAGTAGACATTTGTTTAAAACCTACAAATAGGAATATAGGTTAAATTTACAGTGCAGCCCTCTTATAAAACGTTAGATTAATTAATTATTTGGATCCCCCGATATGAAACTAGATAAGGATGATGAAGACCAATAAAACGCCAAAATTAATTTTGGAAGGGTATGCCTTCCCTATTTAAATCCATGATGGGGAGCAGGCAATTGTCACGGATACCAATAGGCTAACTACAAATAATTTGTAAGTGTTAGAATGATTGGATAAGAATAGCATGGTCTTCGTACATCTCTTTTCCTTTCTAGATAACTTGATGCATATTGTATAAATGGGTTATAACCACTTCAAATATATTAATAAAAAAAGAAAAAAAAAACTCATAGTCCAATTATTAAAATTGATGTCATTAGGTAAAGAGAACAATATCTTCTTAATCAGGTTGATGGATCAAATCAATTTGCCAAAGTGTGGTCGGAAATGATTAGTTTTAACTCTTGTTTATGTGGGCTACTCTTTACTATATATATATATATTAATTGGATCGGGTAAGAACGGCCCAAAGTCTAGGAACGCTAAGAACCAATGTTGACGGTCCGATTAAGGTGATGATCAGTAGTAACCACCTACTACTGATCAGTAGTAACCTTACTACTGATCAGTAGTAACCTTCTACTGATCAGTAGTACCCTTCTACTGATCAGTAGTAAGGTTACTACTGATCAGTAGTAAGTGGTTACTACTGATCATCACCTTAATCGGACGGTCAGCATTGGTTCTTAGCGTTCCTAGACTTTGGGTCGTTCTTACCCGGACCTCACCCTATATATATATATATATATATATATATATATATATATATATATATATATATATATATATATATATATATATATATATATATATATAGAGTTGGTTTCATTTAAGAACCATAAAATTATTTAGGAACCAAAGGAACCATTTTTAGGCCCTTGGATCATGTTTTAATCAAAGTTTAATTATGTAGGGGAATTTAATGGAAACAAAGGTATAATGGACATTTAACCTAATAATAAATCAGACCTAATCTAATCTAATTCCCCCAAATGTCAAGACACGTCTTCATCTTCTCCAAAATCAAGTTCATGTTCATCTTTTTCCCCTAAATTCTTTCAACAAACTCGATTTTTCTTCATAATCTTCAAGTTTTTAGTATTAAATCATATATATCTTCTCTGATCCGACCATCATCTAGATCCAATTGAAAAACAATCATTTATTTTTTTTTCTTTTTGACCTAAAATTCGTTTTTCACGTCATTTTTGGCATCTGATCTTCAAATTATGAGGGATTCAAGTCTGATTCACAAAAACGAAGCTGAAGTAATTACAATTGGTATGCATTTTCTTTCCTTTTATGTAAAATTCGATTTTCTTTTATTTTTTCAAGGTTTTTTTTATGGATTTAAGCTTAATTGGTCAAATAACTCAAAATCAGGAGAATACAATGGTGATTGTATAGTTGAATCAACTTACTCGGTTTGTGTTTTGATGAAATTAATACAACTATCACTTCCAACCATTTATTTTTTGTGCACACCAAGTGTTTGATTAAAGTCCTCAATGAAAGTATAACTAATATGCATTATACACATGAATATTCAAGTATGTTAAGGTTACTATTGTATTTTGTTGTGTTAATTAGTTATGAGTATATCAATATATTTCAAATTACATGATTTTTTGAAACACTTTTAGTATAATTTAAGTAAATACTAGTTGATTTACAAGCGGATACAATACATTCATATGTCAATTCAATGTATACACAAATGAATACAATTATCCGTTTGTGTATACATTGAATTCACTAGTTTATATATTGAATTATTTGTTGAACAATAGGTGTTTGATAAAAATTATTATTTGTGAATGCATTATTATTTATTAATGCAATATTGTTTGTTTGGGTGTTAAGGTTTTTTTTTTTTTTTTTTTTTTTTTTTTTGAAACGGCAACTCCTGCGGGCCAGTAATGGAGTATCATCGTGCCACCATTACCAGCCACCCCCTCAATGCCCGCCAAAGAGGAAACCCTCTGGAGAGGCTCGAACTCGAGACCTCTCCTTCACCAGGAAAACCCCTTACCAACCAGGCAGAACCTGATTATTTCATTGTATACACAAATGAATACAATTATCCGTTAAGGTATATTTTGAGTATTTATTTTCTTTTGTTGTAGGCCGGCCCTTTATGAACATGTTGGAGGAACATGAATGACATTAGAAATGACAAGTGGATGCAAGTCGAGATTTTACCTAGTTGCAAAGCGAAAAGATCAAATCTTATGAATATAAAACATAATATGTAATATGATGTATATTAGTGTATATAGTGTATACATTAGTGTATTAACTAGAAATACAATGTATACACCAGTGAATACAATGTCTATATATACACCAGTGAATATAATGTCTATATATACACCAGTGAATACAATGTCTATATATACACCAGTGAATACAATGTATACCAGTGTAAATACAATATATACACCAGTGAATACAGTGTATACATCAGTAAATACAATGTCTATATATACACACCAGTAAATACAATGTCTATATATACACCAGTGAATACAATGTATATTAGTGTATATAGTGTATACATTAGTGTACTAACTACAAATACAATGTATACATCAGTGAATACAATGTCTATATATACACCAGTGAATATAATGTCTATATATACACCAGTGAATACAATGTATATTAGTGTATATAGTGTATATTAGTGTATTAACTAGAAATACAATGTATACACCAGTGAATACAATGTCTATATATACACCAGTGAATATAATGTCTATATATACACCAGTGAATACAATGTATATTAGTGTATACATTAGTGTATTAACTAGAAATACAATGTATACACCAGTGAATATAATGTCTATATATACACCAGTGAATATAATGTTTATATATACACCAGTGAATACAATGTATATTAGTGTATATAGTGTATACATTAGTGTATTAACTAGAAATACAATGTATGCACCAGTGAATACAATGTCTATATATACACCAGTGAATATAATGTCTATATATACACCAGTGAATACAATGTCTATATATACACCAGTGAATACAATGTATACTAGTGTAAATACAATATATACACCAGTGAATACAATATGCACATAAAACTAAATTCATAAGTAGATATATATACTCTATTCACTAGTGAATGTATCTTATTTAGAGAAAAACAACTATGTCAAATTTTTATATCAAGATTAAGGTACGTTAACTAACATTAAGATCCAAATATTTACAACAATTCCTATGTTTTGTACAAAATAACCAACAAGTAAATCGAGCCTAAACACCATTCTTTATGGTTTGTTTTTCTTATCAATTTCATCATCACTAACTTCAATAAATTTAAAATATCCTCGCTTTTAGCACCATCATCAGTTGATGTTGAACTATCCAATGCTATCGTCGGTAACTTTGTTTTTTATACTGTACAAATTATACAAGTGAATACATAAGAATAAGATAAGAATAAAGTAATATAACAAAAAAAAAACACTAAATATATTGACAAATAGGTACATAAAAATTTATTCATAAGTAGATACACGATACTTACTAGTGTATGTTATGTATTTATCAATTGATACACTTCAATTATAATGGCAAATTGATTGAGAAATTTCATCAAACACATGGCGTGCATTCTAAAAAAATATATGTATTTTCACTTATTAAAGATGAGTATATGCTAAATATCAACAATATATGGTTAATTAATAGTTAAAAAACCCAAATTGATTAAAAAAAATAGATTTACCGTATTAAACCACTATATGAAAACCACAAAATTTAAATCAACTCATCAAATTGAAAAAAAAACCCCCTAGAAAAATGAAATTAAACATAATTTAGTTACATACCTTTGAAATCGATCAATAATTGCTTGATTGTAGCATCGTTCGTCATGATTTATAAGCTAATTGATGGTTAATTTAATGAATTCGTGAATTGGAGTGTATTGAAATTGCAGGAGAAATATTATGCAGGGAATTGGGGTGGTTTCTTTTGCCAGAGAGATTATAATGCCCCTCAAGTTTGAATATATTACAAATATGTCACCTTGTAAATTATTTTTGATCTAAATGATTCAAGGATAATTAAATGGTTCCTAAATAATTGATGGTTCCTAAATGAACCCACCTATATATATATATATATATATATATATATATATATATATATATATATATATATATATATGGTTTCAAATGAGAACCATACACATAATTAGGAACCACATATACACTAATGAATATAGCCATATATTCACTAATGTAAAACCTTTTATTTGATCCTACTATACATTAGTGAATATATATACATTGGTGAATATATATTTATATTCACTAGTGTATATGTGGTTTCTAATAGTTCTTAAATATTTAGTGATTCTTATTTGAATACACCTCTATATATATATATATATATATATATAAAAGAAGGATATATATATATATATATATATAGAAAGAAGGATTTAAACTATTTTAGGGATGATATGTAGCTTTTCAGAATATAACATGTGGCATGAAATTAAATTTAAATTTATTTATAAACTAAATAATTATTAATAACAATAAATCGAGTATAGCTATTTGATAAATATTAGAATTTATACTAAACATCAACTTTTACAAAAAGAAATGAACTTATAATAATTAATTTTAAAGTTTTTTATCCTATATTCTTTCATTAATTAGATAATTTAATATTGAATATATTTTAGTTTATTATTATCTTAAATATTTATAATCATCTACTTTTGTAATATGAAACTCAATTAAATTAGATAATTTTTTATTTTTCATTAACTTATTTATGTTTCTTCGCAAAACATTCAAAAATAATTATATTTTCTTTATACTAATAATTTGTATTTATATGAAGGAAAAATAAGTCCAATATTTTAAAGAGAGATATGTTTCGTATATTTTTAGATATTAATTTAAAGTAGAAAAGTTAATTTGTTATTTGAATTGTATTAAATAAATGGTTAAATTAGTTAAAGTAAATTGTTTAAAATGAAATTAGTAATGATGAAATCATCAAGATGATCACATGTTCCAAATTAAAGTTTAATATTAATCTAATGGCTATTACTTTGCCATTTGACATTTTAGACATCTATTTTATAATACTAGTATAGTACCCGCACGGTGTAGCGGGGATAATAAACTATATTTGATATAATTATATTACGAATATTTAACTACGGAAATTAAATACGCAAAACGATAAAAACATAAAATGTATTTAAACTCCAATCATAATGAAAAACGTGAAAATACGTATAGATACGAACTTTTAAAAGATAGAAAATATAGTTTGTTGCAATTCTTGTTGTCCTTATACTTGTTAAAACATTTGGCCATCAATAGTCGTTTTTTCTATTTCTTGATTGGTTCAAACTCAATTTACACTTTTTTTCTTGAATTGAGTTTTTTAATAATTTTATATCTCGTTATCGGTTCTTCTTGGTAAGCTTCTTGCAATTGTTGACCATCTAAAACATAACATTGTAATGACAAATAAACCTACCTATAAGTACGAGCTTTTAAAAGATAAAGATAGTATAAAATGGTCTCATATTTTTTAAAGAAAATGAGTAAATACCTGATAAACCTACGAGATCCGGAACTATCTCGTGTTCACTCAGATTTGGAGAATATTAGAATCGGTCTAAGTGTCTACTTAACATTGTTACATATAAATGTAAGTCGTTATTTGAGCCTATGACTATGAGGGACACAATATAGATCTACATTTTGGAAAGAAAGAGAGAAAGTATTATACGGTGTTATACAATCATTAGCAACAACATACGGTTAGTACTTAGAACAAACGACACATTACAGACTTTAGATACTTGCTCTTTCACTACATTACATTATTGATCAAACCAAACTTCCAACTTTAATCTATAGATACTGTTACTCACAACCAACCTCACATAACAAAAAAATATATAAATCAATTAAAAGAAAGAAGAAAAAAAAGTCATGAAATAACAACCTCTAATTAAGTAGTTAATACTCATGCCCAAGCTTCATCACCACCACCACCACCGCCCCCGCAGCCTCTTGTATCTACAATCGAGGGGCGGTTTTTCTTACCACTTTTACTCAACTGAAACACAGGATATCTGCATAATCTCCCTACTCCTTTTCTCAAAAATAACCTTTCCAATATCCCCTCGCTTACCACCGTGTCCTCCTGTTTGGATTCAAGATTACCGCTTGTTGTAACAGGTGAGCTCTTATCAGATACAAAGTCACATCCTACAACAGATCCGCTTTTTCTTGGAAAACTCCAAAACTTCTCCTCATTTTCACTTCCTATTCTGTTTAACGAAACAGAATGCTCTATTTTATTGTTGGCAGGAGGAGAGTACATTACTTGAAACTCAGGATATAATTCTTCTCTTCCTCGTAGAGTTTTTATAACAAGCGTTTTAAGAAAGTTCATTACTTGAACTGCGTAAATTAAGGCGGTCAAAGGATCCGCCATCTGCATTTACAAACACCAAAATGTGAATTCGAATACTCGTTATATAATATATTTATCATATTTATGTCTGTAACAGACCTGAGTCATGTTGGGAGCAAAGACCATGGCAATATTACGAGCATTCATTTTGTTTTGTGGTTCATGTTTTACAACATCTGCCATTAAATTAATAGCCCAATCAAGAAGTGCAGCTTCAGTATGAGGAAGAGACTTAACAAGCCGACTGCACTCGTCTTCTGTGTTGCAATGCATTACTTGCTCGGGCGTCAATGAATCAAGAACACCCGTTGGAAGCTCTCTAAACCATGCCTACACTTGCAAACATAAATCATTTTCATTATGTAATAAGTACGCAAATAAAATAAAATCAATATTACTCCGTAGAATCTAGTAGAGTACCTTAATCAAGCCAGCTAAACAATGAACATCGATCCCCTTGGGGATAAACCCTTTGTTAAGTTGCTTCCTAACATCCTCCTCTTGACTGTTTTCCGCATTTATTCTAAATATACCTTCTGCCTTCACCCAAAAAGACATAAAAAATTAAGAGTAATTCATAGTAACACCTTAAAAAAAGATTCGAATTGAGCATTTACTTGAAGACCGCCTCCTTCATATAAACGCTTTTGCATCATTAGAAGTATACTCGGCACATTGTTCCCTCCTTCGTCATATGAACATTGCATTGATTCTGCTGATACTCCAAACACGCGTATACTGTTTCAAATTAAATAATACAATAGATATTAAAGAATAATAATAATACAATTTTGATAAGCAAGAATCATTTCCAAACTGTAAAGCCTGTTCTTTCCTTCCTTTGCAAGTACTAAAAGGGATCCAAAAGCATAAAACAAAGGGCATAAATCCTATTCAAGAAAACTTTTATAAGGTGTTTGGGATTGCTTAAACAGTTAAACATACGTTTTTCGCTAATGGAATTAAAAAAACCTATTCAAGAAAACTTTTTACTTATTTGTTACATATTTTATATTGTGTTTTAATGGAATTAAAAAAAATAATGAAAATAAAACGTATTTTACTTATGAAAATAAAACGTATTGCCTGTAGAAAAGTGTTGGTTTTGATAAGGGATGTAAAACGTGTTTAAGTTATCTAGAGCTAAATATCGACTCATATTTGTTGTAGAGAGTCAGGTTAGAGTAGCTTACTTATAGCTCGATTCATTTACATCTCTTTCTCTAGTTTCGACTATCTTGTTCGGTAAATTTAATCCTTCCGAAGCCTTTTCATCGGAGATACCTTCAAATCAAGTGACAAAATAATAAGATAATTGCTTTATTGAGCGACATTATTTTAACCTAGTGATGAAAAATTACCTTGCCTTGAGAAAACCTTGACAGCAACATCGAAAATTTAAAGCATAAACTCGATAGGTTACTAATCTGCAACCATGTATGCAATTCTTAATCAACCCAAAAAACTAATAAAAAAATACATCAAATTCACAAAATCTCACCACCAAAATCAAACAAAACCTAGGGTTGATTTCTTACAATACGGCTCGGTTTAAATCGAAAAATCATATCGTTTACAACGAAAGTGTTTTGGAAAAAGAATGATCATTATATGTTTGTATACAGACTTACCAAAATATGTGAAACCCACCCACATACGCTTCGGATTTGACATCAACAGGCCATCTCCAATTCGGATTTGTAGTGGAAAGAGATCGAAGGGTGGAAGGTGGGAGCAACGGCTGGAGACGGTGGAGATGGAGCAGGGTTAGGGGGTTTATGTGACGGCCGATTGGGAGTAATGCGTTTGTGAATAGAATTAGGGATCGGTAGTAATGCGTTTGTGAAAAGGGTATATAGGTAAATTCAATTACTTAAAATTAATGGATTAAGACTCTAGGGGAGATTCATTATAATATAGTATAGATATTAAGATATGTTCTATTCTCTTAATTAAAAAATTCGCGTATATCTTATCTTTGTAAATGTTAAAAAAAAATGTTATGGAACTTCTCAAACGTTCGAAGGAATGATGCATTATTCAAAATACGATTATACATAAATATTTGTTAAAATTCATTTCATATGAAATATAATTTTTAAGCAAATAATATTTATTTAAAGGTGGTTTGTTTACGTTTGTGTGCCGAGAATTGAGATGGTAGGTAATGATCGGGCCAGTTCCGAGAATATAAAAATCTCGTACGAAATTATGAAATGAGACCCTCACAAATAACTTCTTCCTACATAAACAACAACTTTTATAACAAAATCATTGCCTAAATATATTTTCTGCTTTTTTTGTTAAGTAGTAGACAAATTTATATACGTACTCGAAAAAATGGACCCCTTGCGTCGTACGGGTCCTGTTTGGCCGCACACCATACACATACTTCGGACCGACCCATAAAATGATCTGGTTAGAGGTGTATGTTACATGTTTTATATATTGTCGAAAGTGCTGAGTCTTACCTGAGAGCAGGACCAATGGTTAATTGTCTATGTAATTTAAATCTTTAGCATTTTGGTGTTACTAACATATGTCATCAATAGACGACGAAAACCATAGCAAAATGCTCTAATTATTGCAACATTTTAAAAAGAATAAATTGCCCAAAACTATAAGCTAAAAGCTAAAGAATCTTGTGCCTCGGAAAAAAGGCTAAGGTGTTGTTCTTTTTTCAAAAAAAGGTCTTAATAGGCTCTGAACTCTGACCCGGTCAGACGTTTTAAAAATTTTGTTGTTCTTTTTTTTTTTTCCAACCAGAGACAAAAAACCTCTTTTTACCTCTGATCCAACCCTACATGAAAAACCTCTTTTTACCTCTGATTACCTCTTTCTCTTCACCGGTAAGTTTTCCATCCTTAAATTCAAATAATTTTTGATTTTTTTTCAGTGGTTTGTCACTTGATTTCGTTATATAAATTGATATTGATGATTGTTTGTTAGATTTAGGTGATATAATTTTTTTTTAATATGTATTTGTTTTCGATTGCCTATAAACTCCTACTATTACATTGACTTTTATGTGAACTTTTCTTTTGTTAATTATTTTTATATCTTCAAATTGATGTTAGACAATTAGTTTATTAATTTGTTCAATCACGCTCACGCTAAACTTAGAAACGTGATTGAGCGTGCTTTTGGTGTTTTGAAAGTACGTTTTCCCATCTTGAAGAGAATGACTCCGTATTCTTTGGTGAAACAAAGAGATATTACTATTGCATGCTTTGCTATTCATATTTTTATACGAAAAGAAGGATTAAGTGATGATTTTTTCTCCGAATATGATCGAGGTGAAGTACATGCTAACGAGAATGTACAAGATAGAGACGAGTATGATGAGGACGAGGTTCAACCACATGAAAATACAACAGATCAACAATATATGATCAATTGTCGAGATCAACTTGCGGCACAATTAATGCAAAAATGTTGAAAATGTTGTTTGAATATTATCTTTATTTGAAAAATGTTGCCACTATGTTTGAACATGTTATGAATGTTTTTATTTAAGACGTTTTATAAATGAAACAGTTTAATACTAATATAGTAAAACAGATGTTACGAAGGAAAAAAGAACATAGTATATTGATTCAGATTCAGAGTTTTGGACAACCTCTGATTATTCAGAGCTGGTATTCAGATTCAGAGGAAAAACCTTTGGTTCAAAAGAACAACACCTAACTGAATGTCGTATGGGCCTTTAGGAGCACTCTTTACAAATTACCACATTATATATATCTATTGTGCTATATCAGCTATATCATTGTGTGAAAGATAAAATTTTAATTATTTAGAGTTATTATATCAATTTAAAAACCAATCTTAATCACATAAATTATGTCTTTTTTCACATAATATTTTTGTCTTAAAATTGACGTTGTTATTAGACATTAAAAACACATAGAGATATTACATTCTAACTAAGAAAGGAACAAATCAACAAAACAAGTATCAATTTTCGTATATTTACTCACATAAATAACTAACAAATGAAGATACTATTGATTTGATCTATTTTTTTGCAAATTATTTTTTTGTATACAAACTCAAATCCATATGAAACTAATGACCAAAGGAAAGTAGTGAAACATTAATCCTTGACTCACCAGCCAAACACTAAATGTGTATTTCTTATTGATACAATATTTGATTGCTATGACTTTATTATTTGCAAAAGCGACCCTTTTTGTATTTTCAATTCATATTTCCTTTCCATTCAATTTTGGTGTTAGTATTACTTTGTGTTCAGTCAGATATCCATTTTTGCATTTTATGACCGTTATTGTTTTGTTTGGTTATTGTTTTAGGAAAAAGATTTGGATGGGTGTTAGCTTATAGGAATGTGTTTTTCATTAGAAGAAAATCGTTTTTAGAATTATAGTTAAATCTGCGAGATATGCACGAGAAGAACACATCGTAACCGTTGTGGCCGGAGTTTGTCATGGAAATTTAGTTCAAATGGAACTGAAATGTTGAAAGTCAATAAACGGCTTTCAAATCCTTTAATACTTTTTAAATTGACTTACTAAAACTTAAATTAAATTAAGTAATATAGTGTTTATGATCGTTTTAATAAACTTAATCTGCTACTCAATATAACCTAACCCCTTTATTTTTCTCAACTACTTTTGACATTCATTTGTTGAAACTAGGATAAATAATAGAGCATAATGAGTTAGGGGCTCACGTTAATTTTGTTCCTAATTTAATTTCATTGTTAATAAATCAAACCTTATTTATTGTTAAGTTAAATATTGGATTTAACCAATCAATGTTCACCATTTACAATATACAAATGTTAAATTGATCAAAGATGGTACCCGAACAACGCACGCGTATAACACTAGTTTATAAAGAAAGTTAAAACACCATCAAGTAAACCTATGCCTAGAACATGAAACCATAAAAGAAAAACAATACAGATAGTGCTATTTTTGGCAAAATATTCTTATAATCTTGATGAGAATCATTGTCTTGCACGTGTATCTATCTTAAGATTTTGATGAAAATCGCAACACATTTCTAACCCTGTTAGAGCCGTTTAAGGATATACGAACCTGTATTGCAAACGCATACATGACAAGAATAGATTTTGTTGCTACTTGATGCAGTGTGTATAGAAGACAAACTCGTGAGACGCTTGGAAGACAAGCCACTGCGCCGTAGTAAAGGTGGAGTGCTACACAGTGGGAACATAGGGCCGACTGTTTCTTGAGAAGCCATGACTGCGACGTAGTCGGAGATGGATGCGCCGCAGCGGAAAGACAGACAAGATCGCTGTTGGGAAAAAGGTCATGGCTGCGACGCAGTAGAAGCCTTGTGCGCCGCAGTTGCTGGTCGTTCAGAAGGACTATTTTTGTTTACTTTTCAAAGTTCAAGGATTATTGTGTTTTTGTTTTTAGGTTTCCTACTTAGGGTTGTGTAAAAAATCATTTTGACGGTTGACTTGTTTTTCTTAAGAATTTTTTATGATCATAACCTTTTGATACATTTTTATCAATTTGTTTGATTTCTAATCATTATACAATATTCATTATTGAATCAACGGATTTTGATTGTTTGTGATTTATTCCGGGTATTCTTTATTGAATCATAGAAGTAATCAGGTTCCTTTTATCCTTCCGACCGCGTTGCATCACTACTTTGCAAGACGTTTTCAAGATTCCGCCACCACTTTATAAGATGTTCAACAACAATTAATAAATAAATAAAAATTAAGTATGTATATTTCTCTGATTATTGATTGTAAGCTACCCGAGTATCCGTTTGTAGCCATTGTGTCGAAAAATGAGAGTAAACTTTACATGGGTGCATCTCTTCTATTGCCTTGCTGAGTCATCCCAAACAGATGTTGAATCGTCCTGAAAATGTTGTATATAATGTACAATGTATCATGATATCATAACCAATCATCTTTAGCTCTTTGTTTTTTTTTTATCTCCATATATATATATATATATCATGACAACTCATTTTATAAGTAACTTTTTATAAAAGTTTTGTAAGCTTAGCATTTCTCTTTAGAAATGACATTTATTTGCAAGTTTTTTGTCTAACTACAATCAGTCAATCACCATGTCATTAGCTTCCGCATTATCGTGTCTATCTATGGCTTCAATCTATCTTTCTTCCTCCGTTGATCTGCCCCACAACCAACCCATTACAAAACCCAAATTTGGCATTAAACATTTGGGATATGGATGGACGGAGAAAATCTTGCGAATTTTGAAACTTTATTCCGTACAACACTATTTGAAAAATCAGACTAGAAGAAAGTTTTAATAAAAAGAATCTCGTGCCACTAAAAAAGCCAACAGAATGTCATAATTATAATAGTGTTTTGCGAAACATAGATTACATGGTTATGTTTAATATTATTTAGTCATACATTAAAAACATCTACTCTTTAAATGATCCAAATGAAGGTTTTTATATGTGCATTAGCGAGGATGCCTCTTTTCACAATAAAGGCTATGACGATAACCTTTGGTTAAAGTCTCGGGACAATTTTACTTCTAGGTCATTCTTATCATTCTAAGAAAAATACAAATAGAGCCATTTTCGGGTAAAACATACTAATAATCTTGACAACAATCATTATCTTACATATGAAAAATAGAATTAGGGAACTGCAACTGAAAAAACACCAACATATACATCTATGATCTATCTATCTTAAAGCCAATGATGATCTTTTCAGCATATTCCAAACACTGTTCTAGTCGTCTAAGGATATACGAACCTGCATTGCATACGCACACATGTCAAAGTTAAAGATACCATTGCTACTTTGCAATACGCTTTATAGATTTAACCTCTACATAAGATGCAAAACATAAAAGAATTCACATATCAAGTTATTACTGTACGCTACCTAAGTACCCGTTGAAGAAGCCATTGCGTTGATAAATGTAGAGTAAACTTACATGGGTGCAAATCCGTCCTATTGCCTTGGTGAGTCCGTTGACATGTCAAACCCAGGAGGGATAAAAACAACATCATCCCAATCAGTTGAAGAATCGTCCTGCAACGTTAATTAATGTTGAATATAAAGTGCTCAGCTTCTAAACATTTCTTGGACCCCACACCTTACGTACATCAGATGTAGAGATTGAAGAACAAAAATAATAAAATTTTGCAGTAACTCATTCCTGACAGTTTACACTTATCTTATTAACTACATTTTGTTCAACTTGACATCCCTAAACTTAATCAGACTGGTTGGGCAATAAGATAAAACATTTTCGGTTTGAAAAAAGATCAATTTTAATCCAAATCGGTTTTGGTTGAGTTACGATGACAAACAAGCACTTGTTCCCATTTTTTAAATAGCTAATCTGTTAGGAACGATTACAAGAAGAAAAAAAAAATATTAATAACAATAATAATCTTAATCGTTTGAAAAAATCGATTTAGGAGGTTACATTCCTTAAACATAGACTTTCATTAACCCTTTAACCATTACCAATTTAATATCATATTCTTCCATCAAAAAATTATAACAAGTGTTCTTTTTATTACGAGTGTCAATACAAAAATCACTAGAAGATTGCATTATATAGTAATTGCTAACCTTCATCCCATGTATTATATCCTCAAGAACAGCTACCTGCGGGAGCAAATAAAAAACGTAAATAAAAAAAAGTGATACCTAATTACTCAACCACATATGTAACTGTGTGTACTGTATTATAAATATTATTTAGTTATTGATCCTTATAGGAAAAACATACCTCAAGATCACCCAGCCTAAGGGCAGGATTCAAATGCTTTTGCAGAACAGAAGCTTTTGCTAGAGATTTTTCAAGATCCTCCTGCATAGTACACGACAAGAAGAATAATGAATGTGGATAATGTACAAACTCTTATCAAAAATGCAGAAGACGTAGAATGTTTTACTAACCTTTCTGAAAAAAGCAGGGCGGTATCTTTTGTTTTGGCTCCTCAGTACTAAGCTCTTTGACTGCATCCATATAATTTGATTTTAAATAATATTGAAACATACTTCCTACATGTATGCTTAACTGCTTAAGATATAGTGAAAACTCGATTGTAGATCGACAATAGACTAGCTTTAATAGTTGAAAACTTGTCATCGAAAGTTCATAAATATGTGAATATGTTATATGTACGTTTCTCCCACGATAATGAATCAATGCGAATGTGTCTTTTTGGTTTGATGTAACTTAAAACTGATTTTGATTACGTTATAGTAAAAGAATTCAGAAGTATTTAGTTATTAACGATGGGTAGAATTATGGTTGATAAAATATTTTATATCAACCTGGAAAACAGGAATGCCGGAGAAGCTTTCATCCGCCACACCAGCCTTGCGTCTTTCCTGAGAAAAGCACACGACGTATCACTTACAAATTAGTACAAGTTACAGACCACGATAACCTATACAGGTATATTCGTAGAATTACTCTCACCTCAATTGCATTTTTTATCTCCGATGAATCTGGAATCAACCTAAACGAAACCCCGTCAACTTTAAGCTGGAAAACCTGTCCCACAACAATAAAAAAAAATTATACCACAGCATATCTCCAGTACATTCTTACCACAAAACTAGTAACATAGGCCCGTTAAGTAGCGCAAATATCGTTTACCGCTGAAAAAGAAGCAATGTTTGTTATACTAAGTTCAATTTGGTACACAAGAACTGGTTAAAGACGGTTTCATAAATCAAGCACGGGTTTTACTAGTGACCATTTGACAGTAATAACAAAACACCTATCCGCCATTTCGAGCATTTGGCAAATTCTTAAAATGTGTTTAAACTAACACATAATCGATAAATTAGTAAACTTTATTTAAAAAAGATTAAAAATTACCATGCTAAGAGCAACCGGGATGACTTTGGAGCCGGGTCGCATTCTAGCATCCATAGACTTCATCTGAGCAAGAAGTGTGTGCGCATCTTGTTCCTTAAAACACAACAACCCTAAAGACTTATCCGGGTTTTGACCCGAAACAATAACAAACTCCTCAGAAGAATTACTGAGAGCATAAACCGGAACCCCGGCAAGGCGCCTTTCGATATCCTCATTAGTCATTCCAGCACTACTAGAAGGAGCAGGCATAAGAGTATTGTCTTGGGTAATTCGAGCCCATAAAGGGGTTTTAGAATTGGTTTCTTTTTTGTTGCCATTATTATGATTAAGGGTGAATTCGAAATTGGTATTGTTGGAATTATTAGGGTTTTTGGGGTTGAGTAGGTGATGATTGAGATTGTTGAAAAAGGAAGAGAATTGGGTTTGGAGATTGGTAATGCTTTTTTGGAGATTGAATTGAGAGGGTTTTGGTGAATCCATTTGGGGTTGTAATGGACAAGAAAGATGATAGGATAAATGGGGTTTTGGGTTTTGCACTTTTCTAGCTTTTTACTTTCTAGTCTTAACTTGTAATTTGGGGGTGTGAACCAAACAATAACCGACCACTGCTCCCAGAAATAACACGATTTTATTCGATATTATGACCACGTCACTTACCTCAAATCATAACTTAGAATTCTGGATCCACCAATTTTTTTATTTTTCATTTTTTTCTTTTTTCTCATATTATTTTTAATACATTAAATAATAAAAATAACTTATTTTTAAAAACAAAATACATTAATAAGTTAAAAAGATTATATAAAATAAAAACCGTAATTAAAACATACATAATTAAAATAGATAAATAGAATCAACGTGGGTAACGATAGTCATCATCAAGTCTCGCAATGTGTTTAAGGAGATTGCTTCGAAGACAATGGGGCGTATCACGATCTCGTATCTCTCTTACAACTCGGATTTGATGTTGACACCTTTCCTAGGAAGTTTGTTGGTTTTTTGGTATTGGAGTATAGTATTCCTCGTAGTCGCTGATATTAGTTGCATTGTCTTTGATAATCATATTATACAATATGATGCAAGTATACATGACTCTCTTTAACTTGTTTACCTCGTAGTATCTTGTGGCAGTTTTTAAAACCCAAAATCGACATTGTAGCACGGCAAATGCTCTTTCAACATCTTTTCGTGCAACTTCTTGAAATTTTTTGAACTTGTCGTTTTTCGTCTGGTGGATGAGAAAATGATTTGAAAACTCTGGATAGATTACGTCTGCTAGGTAATAGCCTTTTTCATACGGATTGTTGTTTCACGTAATGAGAAGGTAGAGCGGTGTCGTGGAGGAGTTCCCTGAATAGAGGCGAGGCATTCAAAACATTGATGTCGTTGTTAGAGCCAGCGACACCAAAATAAGCATGCCAAATCCACAAATCATATGAGGCAACCGCTTCAAGCATGACAGTTGGGTATCCATGATCACCTTTTTTGTATTGGCCCTTCCATGCGTTTGGACAGTTATCCCATGTCCAATGCATACAATCAATACTCCCAAGCATCCCAAGAGGCCCTATGTCTTTCTTCATGTTTTGCATAAATACGTTGAATATCGTCTTGAGTTGGCTTTCTTAAGTAAACGTTTTTATATAATTCAATAACACATTTACAAAAGTTATCTAAAGCCTAGTTTGATGTAGATTCCGCCATGTGTAGATATTCAGCAAATGCATCGGAAGTGATTCTGTATGCTAAACGACGCATGGCGGATGAACATTTTTGTATAGCGGTAAATCTTTGTTTGCCCGTAGCATCTAATCGGGTTGTAAAATATTTAAAATGACTAGGAAAAGGTACTTGAGAATAGTTAAGAATACCGTCGACTATTCGGAGAAATAGCGGCTTTGTCATCCGGTATCTTCGTCTGAACTGCTACGGTGTGAAAATACAACCTTCGTTGAAATATTCTGTCATAGGTCGTTCGTTTGCCACTACTTGATCTCTTCTTATGTATCTTTTTTTTACCTCGAGCGTTTGAGCTTTCGATAGCTTCGTCTTCATCGTAATAAGCATTTCCGACCATCCTCGCCATTAGGAAAATTCTTTCATCATCGGAAGAGTCGGAACTTGACAAATTCATTTTGAAAGACATTTTAGATAATTAGATTATGATTTTTTGAGTTTTTAAGTTTGGTATTTATAGAATAATATTAAAAGGTTTAAGAAAAAAAAAATAATAAAATAAAAACAAACGGCTAGTTTTTAATTTTAATTTTTTTAATCCAAAGGTAATATTTAAAAAAAAAAGGAAAAAAAAAAACAAAAAGGATTTAACGCGCGTTGCGTATGTAACGCGACAGCCATGACGCCGCCTATAACACGACCGACCAGCCATGATGCCGTTATGGTGGTGTTTAACACCAGGTTTTAGCACCCCGCTGCGTGCCCTCTAATTTATGTAGTTTCATTTAACATATGAAGTATAAGCTATTTCAAAATACCTAATAATTTTAAAAGTTATTAGAGTTTATATTTCTAATAAATCTATTAAATTAAACAATGCTAATAAAAGTATTTATATAAAATGATAAGCTTACATCTTGTAGGCTTTCATATGATTTTGTGCTAGCTTATGTGACAACCGTCTAAACTCAGGTCGAGAACGCTAACTTATGACCTCGATACGTATGTTTGATACTTGCTATAACTAATTTCATGTGTTACGTGGTTACGTAGACATTACCCTTTAAGCTAAGCTCGATGTAACTCACACAAAACTTTTAACGTAGGTTTACGTTACTTAAACTTTAAACGTGTGTGTCTCGGAATCGGAATCAAACCAACAATTGAACTCTAAAATACTATGAATACATACAAAGAACTTTCCTAAGTTCACTTGAAATCAATCGGGAACATTAACGAACAAAAATGCCTAACGAGAACGAAAAACAGGATTTCTGCCGAACCAGCCATTCAGCCAACGGCTGGATGGAGTTGGCTGGGCTCCAGCCGGCGGCTGGATGCTGCTGGACAGGTGTTCGATGACTCATCTTTGCATGTAACTTGAGTGGGACACTTTTCAAGCAACGATTGGACCCCTCCTTGGTCCAGAAATGTCAGTCACAAACCCCCCACTTGCTTCATTTCTCTCACAAGTTCAAACACAAATCACACACTCAAAAACACACACAAACATTTACCTCATTCTCTCTCAAACTCACTCTCATTTACAGCCCCTAATCACAGTAAAAATCACCATAAAACACACTAATTTCACCATTAAAAACGTTCTATTAATCAAAGGTATCAAGGAGCTTGCACCAAGACATCATCTCTACCGTTTTGAAGCAGAAAAACACCACCTAGCACTCTAGATCATCATCCATACACATTCTTTGGGTAAAAACACTTTTCCTTTACTGTTTATACATAAATAACACATTGCATGTGCGATCAATCACTTAAAAACAAGTTTTTATGAAGTTTTATAACGATTTTTATACAAAAACGGGTTTTCACAATCTCTTACATAAATCTATATATTTGTGGCTAAAAATCCAAAAGAAACTGATATTTGAACACATATATAAGTACTATTGATGAATATTCAGTTGCATGTCGAAATCTAGCTCAAAAACGCTTAAAATCGCGAAAAAGGCAAAACAAGAAAATCTGTCACGGCAATCCAGCCGCCGGCTGAAATATTTCAGCCGCCGGCTGAATAAGTCTGTGCACAAAAGTCGTATTTTTAAAGTGTTAACGGAGAAATCGAGAAACAAATACTTTTCACAGTTTATAAACGTAATATAACAGATTACATATTTGTACTTTGAGTGATAAGATGAGGTATTTAAATAACTAATTCATCATAACGATATATAATGATATTTTATGAATCGTATTAAGCGGGAAAGTGGATAGGAAATTTTGGACATAAATTTTATAGCGCGGAAGCGCTGCCCAAATTTCATTGGACATACTTATAACACTTAAACAACAAACTATTCGTTGACTAACGAGTTTAAAAGCTAACAAGTTATATACTTACACGAAAACTTGGGTTATACTAGGATTCCGGTGATTCCGAGCACCTTCGAGCAATTCCGAGCACGCTAGAAATCTTCGCAAACAGTGAGTTACAAACCCCTACTCTTTTAAACGCTTTTAATACTTTTGGGGTGAAATGCGAGTCTTAGGCTTAACTATTATTTAAGCTGAAAAACGATTATTACTTGAATGCTAAACGAAAACTATTTGATACGCAATGCTATTACGAAAACACTTGTATACCTGGAAAGCTATTATGAAACACTTTGATATTTTGAATACTAAAACGAATAACTATTTTGCCGGCATTGTTGAGGGTTTTGCCAACAATGTCGAGGACACGAAAGCTATATTTGCCAATGACTAAAACAATCGATCGTCATGTTGCGGACTTTGTACAACATGGACGTGAGAAACCATTGAAAACTCCCGACACGACCAAGGACATTAGTTGCTATTAATCCCTTTGGAAAGGACCGTTAGTAGGTATGGATAGCGCTATTAAGGTAGATTGACCCTCACCACAACGACTTATAACGATGGTGCATAATACTAAATGGGTAGGCTTTAGGCTTAGCAACGATCATTGGGCAATACTTAGGATTGTCACATAGTCGCGCTATGTGGTCAATGCCTATAAACACAAATGCTATAATCTATACATTTTTATGTAACAACTATTTTTGAATGCAATACTCTATGCATGGTTATGCAACTACAATTTGAAAACTATGCTTTACTTAAACTTGTAGCTCACTAACTACGTCTCCCGTAGTTAACACTTGACTCGTATTTTCAGGTAACGAGTAAGCTAGCTGATGACTTTATGCTTTTGGGACGAATGACTTCAAGAAACGGGAAGGGTTTGGGTGGTTTGGTTGAACACCCCATTTTGTATTTCGGATATGTAAACTTTGTTTTAAACTTTGTAAACCTTGGAGATTATGTTTTTCTTTAATATCATATGGCGTTTATCTATATCTTGTGTATCGAATGATATTGCTCTTCACATCCTGTTTTCCGCTTTAGCGGGGTGTGACAGCTTAGTATACTAAGACTAGTATATTACCCGCGCGTTGCAGCGAATGATAGAAAAGTATATTTTACAAAATTACATTAAGGAATATGATCACGGAAACTAAATATATATAATGCTAAAAATGAAAAAACATGAAAAAGAATTAAAATTATAATCATAACTGAAAAGTGAAAATACAAAATCCATTAAAAAAATAACAATAACTTTTGAAACACATGTAATTTATTCATCACGTAAAACTTTAGATAAACAACATTTGAGGTGTATAATTTGTCCCGCTTATAATCTTTTGCAACTTCACTAATACATTTGTATTTCCATACGGTATCTCTCTTGACATAGAGGTGTTCCTCAGAAGATAGGTTACGTACTTATATGTAATAATCAAGGGAACATTGTTCATGTTGTAAACATTGTTACTCGGAGTACTGTTGTTAGGACAAACTTTGCTTTGAGCATTTTTTCTTGGAGCAGGATTGTGGCTTTGTGCACCGGTGTTATTGCTTTTAGAGTTTATTTTGAATAACACAATGTTTGGGTCAATCTATAGAACTTCTTTGGGTCTTTTGAAAAGAACAAAACTTGTTTTCAACTTAAATTGTTCTAGTTCCTACCTATAAATGGCGAGTGAACATCCTCATTGCCATTTACAAAACAACGTGAATAGACGAACCTTTACGGTTAGACCAATAGATTAAAAAAGAAAACCATCAACTTGATAGAAATATATATAACCTTTTGTCGAGCTACTCACAAACTATCTTGTTGAAAGTTTTTCTCAATTTCTACAACCTTGCAATTTTCGGAAAACATCTATTGGCTGCAAGAAAAAAAGTGTAAAAATAATAGAGAAACACTCATAACAAGAAATGATCTTTTCGCAATCAAACCAAAATCTTCAAACTTATTAATCAACATTGTATTTAAATTATATTATTATAAAAAGTTAAAAAGAACAAAAAAAACCTAGGTATCATTTTCAAGTTAAACCTATTTCGACTTCCTATACTCTATCAAGCTTTATTAGTTTTTGTAGAATTTGTAATCAAATTTGTTTATGAATTTGACCCAAACATTTGTCCCACTTTGTTTAAAAATAAATCTCGTTAATAATGACATGGATTCACATAGGAGTTTTGGATTCCAGACATAAATTCATTAATCATTATATCAATATTGTTTTTAACAAAACACAAAAGTAGTTTTATTATACAAAAATGGCTAATAGATATTGGGGTACCCTAATTATTGTTATTGTGGTAATTAAAGACATGTAAGTCTAAATGTTTAAACTATTATTTCTTTTTTCTTTTTATTTAATTTATATGGTTAGAATTTTAGTAGCTAACATTAATTGTAATAAAATATTTTAAATGATTATATGTTGTTAGTGATATAAAGAATAGATAAGTAATTTCAATTATTTAAAATTTAAGACATTAAGAGAATGAGAGAATGCTTTATAATATAGTAAAGATGTGAAAAGAGAAAATGAGAATAAAGTGGGGTAATATTAAAAATTATATTATATTATATTATATAAATGATAATTACCTATACTTATATTTGAAGCTTTATAAATAGTACTTTTACAAATTAAAATGTATGATAATTACCTAAACTTACATATCGAAGCTCTATGAATAGTACTTCTACAAATTAAAATGTCACCGCTCATTCTTAACATAACCAATCAACATTAAACATCTGGATCACAATTTCAAAGTCTTCGATACGTTATAAATGTATTTAATTTAAGTTTAAAGAAAGTACAAACACACGCATCCAAAGTTTATGTTTTTATTATAAAAACATCTTAATCTTAATATATATATATATATATATATATATATATATATATATATATATATATATATATATATATATATATATATATGTATATATATATATAGGATGTTATGAAAAGTTCCTAAAAATAGGAAAGACATGAAGGAATGTAAGAGTAACATATGGTATTTTAAAAGAAAATTATTATTATTATTTTTTTTAATAAAAAAAAAAGAAATTGATACAAAAAAAAAAGAAAAAAAATTTTTGGGGAAAAACAAAAAATTTTGAATTTTTTTCCGATGACATCATTATTTTCGTGCATAAGTTTTAATCTTATGTACACGAAAAATTGATGCACCAACTAAAAAGGTGATTTTTGGTGCATCATTTTATAAACAAAATGACAATTTTGGTGCGTCATTTTACAAATAAAGTGTTTTTGGTGCATAAGTTCGTTTAAATTTTTTTTTTCGTACATCAGTTTTAAAAAAATAAAATTCTTGTGCATCAGTTTTCAAAATTTTTTCGTGCATAACTTTCTTCGAGCCAAAATTTTTTTCCACGAAAAAATAAAATTTTGATTTTTTTTTTAAATTACTTTTTTTTTATTAAAAAAGGAAATTTTAAAATTGACAAATGTTACTCCCACAATCCTTCATATTCTTTTTATTTTAAAAACTTTTTCCATTAATCATATATATATATATATATATATATATATATATATATATATATATATATATATATATATATATATATATATATATATCATACACGCACCACGCTTCTTCAAGAACCAACAATTCCCTCATTTAGCCTACACGTGTCCCTCATATTTATCATACACGCACCACCCTTCTTCAAATTGACTCTGGTTCTTTACTAACTAGATCCAGTTTTTTTTTCTTCCTTTTGTAACATGGTTGTCTGTTACAGATCACAATGAATTGGTCAATTCCACAAAGACTAACTTCTAGCTTATATGACTGCTCTAGAGTGTTGCCACGTTTATACTTGAATAGAGCCCCATCTTCCACCTCCTGCTTTGCTTTTAGTTTTCATCAGTATTTCAATCTTATTTCCACATATCTCTCTTTAACCTAATTAACGAGATCCTCAAAGCCGAACAAATAGGTAATTTTTTCCCAAATCTTATTGTTATCATATTTTATAAATATGTTGCCAAATGTCGTTATTTGTTAAACGTTAATTTAGGGATTACAACTGCAACAAATGGGTTATTTACATATAACCTCTGTTTTATGTTTTTAGCACGCATCCTATCTATTTGCTTTTATGTTCTCTTCTTTGTTTACTTCATACATCTTCCACTGACTTTTTCACTTCTACAAAATATGTATATTAATGGTGAGAAATAGAAGGTGCAAAGTACCGTGTCTTTGGTGCTTATTTGTGTTAAAACAATGTAAAATATAAACTATAGATTGTTAATAAAAATGGTGACAATGCTAGCTATTAGATTATTTTTATAGCAAAATCCATATGGACTTATAATTACTATCACCCCATCACGTTTTTGGACCTTTCTTATTAATCTATTTTCCTTTATTCCACTGATTTAGTCGTCAACTTTCGATAAGTTTGAATGTTGCTTTAATGAAACCCGACTTTTCTGCCCATCTTCCTGTTGAGTGTTCTTTTCTGAAAAGTCACTCTCTCGGCATAAAAGAATATAGAAAAAAATCCATTCTAAGGTGGAAACAGAAGCGATACATGGCGAACCGTCGACATGTCTGTGATGACGGGAATGTTGACGTCTTGCTTCGTACCGACGCCTCTATATTCATAGGAGAGCCACCTAATTCTGACCCGTTTACACTTCATCAAAAAAAGTGCAATACGAGTTCTCATCAACATCACCTCAACATAGACAGTAGCATAAACCAATTGTCGAATACATCTACCGATGATGTTAGCTTATTAAGAAGAAAAGAATATAGAAAGGTAGCCATTCTAAGATGGAAACAGAATATGGTTCGGATAAAAAACCAAAAAACGGCATAGCAATTTATTTTGTAGCACATTGCCTGTCACAATTGAGTCTTCGCAATCCGGACAGTGTTTACACAGACCTGCGTTTTCCTTAAACGAGACACTAGGTTTGTAAACAATATCTTTATACCTCCCATTTCTTTATAAAAGTAAATTAATAGGCGAAACAAGGGAGTATATACATTCAGAGTGCAAGGACAAGCAATCTTTTTGCTTTTACTTCTCTAGGAGTAAAATCAGATAAAGATCTTAATAGGCGAAACAAGGGAGTATATACATTCAGAGTGCAAGGACAGGTTTATCATTTTATAAATGACCTACTTCTTGAGAACAATAACGCTAAAAATATACAACCATATTTCCATGACACCGATCATGAATTAGAAAATCTTTTAGCATCATGCCCTAGGTTATGTGAACAGGTCATCGAAAAATGCATAAACTCCTTTCAACAAAATCCTTATGCCTGCTTTTTTCGAACCTTAAAAGACATTCCTGAACTAGAAGATTATAAGATAATCCTCAAAACAATCCCTTCACAAGATCAAAGAGTGTATAACAAACCAGACGTTTCACAAGTTGCTACAATCTGGGAAGACGGGCACGAAAATGGAGAACATGGTCGTAGGGACATCGAAGTTAGGACACATAGTGATCAATCTAAAAAGATTGATTATTATTACGATTGTTACGACCCACAATATCCGTTGATGTTCCCATATGGGGAGCTTGGTTGGCATCAAGGAATTCTCAAGAGAGAGGAAAGGCAAACAAAAAAAAGAAGAGTTTCACCACGCAAATCTAAAACTCTTACTTCTCCTAAAAACGTTTCAACAGTAGACAACTTATTTTCATACGAACATAATAGTAAGGATTCGTTACTATTAGAGACGAAAAAAAATAAACAAAATGTGCGTCCGAAAAGATTATCAACATCTACCAACCAAGGTTTATTTCTATTGCCGTCCATATCTTATTCCTTTGATTATACACTCTCATTCCTCAATTAAACGTATGTTTTTCAGTCCCCATCGTAGGATTTTCTCGCCCGCTTGGTAGAGACATATTGCACCTTGTACTTTCAACAGCTGATACACTCCCCTTAATTGCACACTGTCCTAATTGTGGTGCCGTTAAAATATATTCAGAAACTTCAAATTTTTGTTGTCAGGATGGTCGCGTTGTTCTAACCAACAATGAGCTTCCGTATATTATAAGAGAACTTTTAACATCGTAAATAACTATGTCAAGCTTGAAACACAAAGGCTCGATTTCTTTAGATCGCAACAAAGAGAAATCAGAAGAGATATTCTACAGGGCGTTGTAGACGCTGCAGCAAATGGTGAAACTGAGGGCTCGAGTGTTGGCCAACTAATAGTACTCCCTTCAAGCTTCATTGGTGGACCAAGGAATATGAGGCGAAAATACATCGACGCTATGACTTTACTGCAGAAATTTGGAAAACCCAATATCTTTTTAACAATGACTTGTAATCCTAATTGGTCGGAAATTAAAGACCGCCTTATGAGACACGAAGAGGCACAAAATAGAGCAGATCTAATTGTTAGGGTTTTTCATGCAAAACTTGAACAATTGAAACATGATCTTTTTAAAAGGAACATCTTTGGTGAGGTAGCAGCGTATACGTATGTGATTGAATTCCAAAAAAGAGGTCTTCCACATGCACACCTCTTACTTATACTCAAATCACACTAAAAAATGTATACACCTGAAGAATATGATGAGATAGTTTCTGCTGAAATTCCTGATCATAAGAAAAACCCACACTTACACAAAATGGTTGTCAAACATATGCTACATGGCCTATGTGGTAGGCTAAACCCAGACAACGTTTGTATTAAAAATGGTACATGTAAGAACTCATATCCAAAAGCCTTCTGCAATGAGACTACTCAAACACTAAACGCTTACCCAATTTATCGAAGACGTAGGAATGGAGTCATAGTACAAGTTAGGATCACTAAACTGGACAATAGATGGGTTGTTCCATACAATGCATATTTACTAGCTAAGTTCGATTGTCATATTAATGTAGAAGTTTGTTTAACAATAAAGGCTGTCAAATATATATACAAGTATATATTCAAAGGTTGTGATAAAATAAGCTTTACTGTATCATCTGATAAGAATGTTATATTAATAGATGAAATTCAGCAATATCAGGCGGGTAGATGGATTTCTCCTCCAGAAGGAACACGGAGGATTTTTAGGCTCCCATTAAGTGGAATAAAACCTGTTGTGATACGCTTACAACTTCACTTAGAGAATTATCAGCCATTGACCTTTAGAAAAAAGGACAAACTTATAAATGTGATTGATAACCCATCCCAAAAAAAACCATGCTGACTGAATACTTTACTACAAATAGAACCGATGAACGTACTCAAAAGTTGAACCTTACCTACACCGAATTTCCATACTATTTTGTTTGGAAAGAAAAACTAAAATTCTGGAAATATAGGAAAGTACGTAAGTCAATAGGTCGCATAGTTGCTGCACATCCAACTGAAGGTGAAAGGTTCTACCTTAGGATACTCTTATCGAAAGTTCGTTGTCCTAAGTCTTTCGTTGACCTTAAGATTTATGATGGTGTTGTAGATACTTCCTTTAGAGAGTCTTCATCGATACGTGGCTATTTGCTTGATGATAACAACCAACGATTATGCTTGGAGGAGTCTTCAGTGTTCCATATGCCTTACGAGCTAAGGAGGCTTTTCGCCACCCTACTCGTTTATTCATGCCTAACCAATCCTTACGAATTGTGGGTGGCCTTTCAAGATGTAATGGTGGAGGATCTTCTTAAATCCAACGGTATGACACATAAAGAGGCGAGAAAAACTGCTTTACAACAGATTAATGGATTCGTTCAATCCATGGGGAAAAGTGTTCATGATTTTGATCTTATCCGCAATGATTTCTCATCCGTTGATGTAGAAGACCATACAAGAGAAATTAGGGCAGAAAAGAGCACTATAGTCTCCGAGCAAGACTTAAATGCAATATTCTCTCTCAATAAAAATCAAAAAATTGCCTTCGAAGCAATAATTGAAAAAGTGAATTCAAACAAGAGCGGCGCTTTCTTTGTACACGGCCCAGGTGGGAGTGGGAAAACATTTCTATACCGAGCCTTATTAGCTAAAATTAGATTTGAAGGTCATATTGCACTAGCTACAGCAACCTCCGGCATAGTTGCTTCAATACTCCCAGGTGGTAGAACTGCCCATTCAAGATTCAAGATTCCACTTGACCTCTCAAAAGGATCAGTTTGCAGAATTAGCAAACAAAGTTCTTTAGCAACCCTTATCAAAGAATGTAAGGTAATCATATGGGATGAAGCACCAATGGCCAAAAGATCTGTTGTTGAAGCTTTAAATGATCTTCTCCAAGATCTGATGGATTCTTTAGAAATCTTTGGAGGTAAGGTTATAGTATTTGGTGGGGATTTTAGACAGACACTCCCAGTTGTGCGTAAGGGAACAAAATCTGAAACAATAGCCGCCTGCCTAACCAATTCTTTCATATGGCCATCACTTTGCCAATTATACTTGAAAGAAAATATGCGAGCCTTCTTGGATCCTACATTTACCAAATTCCTTCTCAAGATTGGTAATGGCACTAAATCTTCTCAAAATCACGACCTTGTTAATATCCCCAACACAATGCTTATTGATACTCAAAATCAATCTGACCCTTTATATGCCCTCATAAATTCCGTCTATCCAAACATTCATTTACATACAACTGCCACATCTTTAGCTCTAAATCGTGCCATTTTGACCACCAAAAACATTTTCGTTGATGAGATTAACGATATTTTAATTGCAAAGTTTCCTGGTAAGCTTTGATGAAACTTTAGATCCAAACGATCAGACTTATACGAAGATTTTCTCCATTCCCTTACACCAAACGGTATACCTCCTCATAGACTTATTTTGAAACCAAATTGTCCAATCATTTTGTTAAGGAACTTAAATCCTACCGAAGGATTATGCAATGGTACAAGATTAATTTGCAAATTGATGAAAAGAAACGTCATAGATGCGGAAATTACGTTCGGAGACTTCGCTAGTAGACATGTATTCATTCATAGAATTCCCCTGCAACCTCCGAGTGACGAACAATACACTGTCCCATTCAAAAGACTACAGTTTCCTATTAGGCTATGTTTTGCGATGACTATTAACAAAGCACAAGGTCAAACACTAGATTATGTAGGCATATACCTAAAAGAACCTGTTTTTTCTCATGGTCAACTATATGTTGCTCTCTCACGTGCAAGAACAATAGAACATGCAAAAGTACTTATTAGACCTCCTTTTTTTTATGTTCCTAATATTGGGGAAACTAAAAACATTGTGTATCGAGAAATTCTACAATCCACTCAATATATTGATTAATACCTGTTATTATAGTATGAACACTATATGTACTATCATCCTACGGACACCATCTATTATACTCTAAACTTTCAAATTAAACTGACATTTAACTGATTTATCAAGGAAACATGAATCGTGCTCTATCAAATGCAGCAGACATAAAGCCTCAGCTAGGAAAACCATGGACGGTCCTTGTACAATACTTTAGTTAACTTATGTTTTAACTTTATTTGTCCAATCTCAGTCCAAACCGATAAATTACGACGAGTGTTGGTCTAATAATTAATCCTAACCGTTTTCAAGGCTAAAATCGAATAACGAATATAATGAAATCGAAAGATTCACAAGAGTAACAAGTTATACCGCTAACACCCGCTTGATTTGACAAGGATCTGGAATCAACAACTTCAGTGGTGTAGTGATGAGAATATCCGCCTCCAAAACACAAGACAACCACCGAAAATTAGCAAAACGACGATTTTTGTGACATCAGACACATCCAGCCGTCGACTGGGATGATCCAGCCGTCGGCTGGAGCTCCTCAGTCAGATCCGAATTTTCGTAAATTTTGCGTTTTTAAGCGTTTTCAAGAGTATTTTCGGTAGATTTCGACATGCAACTTAAAAACCTTTAATAACATCCATTTATTTCTTCAAATAACATCTTTTTATATCAAGATCTTTGTAAAAGTTTATAAAATTTATGTTTTTGGATAATCACCATAGAAACTTTTATAAAAACGTTTATTTGATCCTAGATTAGACATGCATGTGTAAAAATGTGTATAAAACAGTGGGAAAAGTTTGTTATACCTCAAGAAAAAGGAAAGTATGATGATCTAGCTCGTTAGATGATGATTTTGATGGAGATTAAACCCGGAAATGAAGAAAAACCGAAACACACCACCACTAGATGACCACCTATTGCTTCTTTTGATGAATAGAACCGAGAGTTGGAGAGAAAACACCAAGAAGTGTGTGTGTTTGTGATAATAAAATGAAAGAAAAATGGAAAAGAAAGTGATAATATCACCTTGGGGCAGTGTTTTCTGGCAGAATGTAGGTCCAATCGAGTTAAAACAAGTGGCACCAATCGTTTTTCATGCAAAAATGAGTCACCAAAGCTGACCAGACACTTCCAGCAGTCGGCTGGAGGGGCTCAGCCGCCGGCTGAAGCCCTGCCAGCTGCTGGCTGGTCGGCTGGTTCGACAGACTTGTTTTCGACCATTAAGGAGTTTCGTTCGTCGAAAGTTCCCGATTCTTTTTGCGTTGAACTTAGGAAAGTTCATAATTTGATTTACTTTATATTAGGTTCATTTAATATTAGATTTTTATTTTCGATTTCGAGATTCGCACGATTTCGGTAAAGGAGTACACAAGAGCAAAAGGGCGATATCTTGCGTATAAAGAATGCGTTAACCGACAATTTCTCATAGACCTTCTAACTTATAATTATGAGGATACTAACAAGTTGGCACTTAGATATTTGATTCCGAATTTGATTCCGACACTGACGCGTTCTCGATAAAAGTACGGTTAAAGGCAAGACGGACACTTTAAAGGATACAGAGCACGATTTTTCATCTGAAATTTTTGACGGTTGTCACATTCTCCTCGGGTTGAAAGAAATTTCGTCCTGAAATTTAGTTCGTCCCATCATGAAGAAGTGTTCCTAAACAGACGTGGATACTTCTGACGGATTTGGTCCTCACGTTCCCACGTGAATTCATGACCACGTCGGGGATTCCACCGAGCTTTGACAATAGGAACACGGCTTTGCCTGAGTTGTTTGACCTCTCGGTCAACACCCTCGAGCGGTTCCTCAATGAAATTGAGTTTGTTATCGATCTTGACCTCGTCGAGGGGGGGATGACGATGGTCTCATCAGATAAACACTTTTTCAAGTGCGAGACCTGGAATACGTTGTGAACGTTGGAGAGTATCTGTGGGAGTTGGAGTTTGTAACAGCCCAAGCACGCTTAGCTGCGGAGTTCTGATGGGATCCGGTGCTTTAGTGCTGGTATGATCGCAACCGGGTCGATTCGCTCTCTCACTTCGAATGGATCGGTGTACCTCAGGCTTAGCTTGCCGCGCTTCCCGAAGCGAATTACCCCCTTCCATGGCGATATTTTGGGAAGCACCTTATTGCCAACTTGGAACTCAAGGGGTTTCCTCCGGTTGTCGGCGTAGCTCTTCTGTCGGGTACGAGATGTCTTCAGTCTTTCCGATTGGTAGCAATCTTGTCGATAGTTTCCTGGATGATGTCGAGCCTTATGAGTTGTCGCTTGCCAGCTTCTAGCCAACAAAGCGGTGGCCGACACTCTCGTCCGTGTAAGGTCTCGAATGGTGCGAAATTGATGCTTGCGTGGTAGCTGTTGATATAGGACAACTCGACAAAAGGGAGGTGAGCGTCCCAACTTCCTCCGAAGTCAACTACGCACGCTCTTGGCATATCCTCAAGCGTTTGGATCGTCCGTTCACCCTGACCATCGGTCTGGGGATGGTAAGCGGTACTTAGGTCTAGTTGCGTCCCGAGCGGTTTCTGAAGGGCATTCAAAAAGCAGGACGTGAATCAACCATCCTTGTCGGAGATGATGGTGAGAGGTGTTTCGTGACGAGAGACGATTTCGTTGGTGTAGATCTGAGCGAACTGCTCCATCGAGTGGTTTTCACGTACCGGTAGAAAGTGTGCAGATTTTGTCAATCGATCCCCAATCATCAAAATCATGTCGTTACCTCTTGTCGTACGGGGCAGTTTTGGTGATGAAGTCAATGGAGATTTGTTCCCACTTCCACAGGGGATCTCCGGCGATTGCGGTAGGCCTGATGGTTTCTGATATTCGCCTTGACCTCAGGGCAAGTTAAGCACTTAGCCGCGTACAAGGCGATATCCTTCTTCATGTCTGGCCACCAATAATATTCCCAGGGGGTCTTTGTACGATTGCCGGATTCTGGGTGGATGGAATGTCTGGGACGGTGGCCCTTGACTAGTATAAGTTTTCGAAGGTTTTCTGATCTCGGAATCTACGCTCGGTTCTCGAAGTAGTGGATTCCATCCGGATTAAGATCGAATTTCCTCACGGGGTTCTGTAGTGTCTTGTCCTTAAGGTTCTCGGGTTTCAATGCTTCGCTCTGAGCTCTAGCGATTCCAATTTGAGCTTCTGAAATGGTTCCTTCTGTTCTTTGCCCCAAAGGGAACTGCATATTTCGGAGTGACTTCGGTCAATGGCTTAGCGATCCTTGGGAAATTCTGAATGAACCTCCGTTAGTAGCCCGCCCATCCTAGGAATTGTTGGATTTCCGTATAAGACTTTGGGGCTTTCTATCTCTCAATCGTTTTGATTTTGGCTGGGTCTACGTGAATTCCCTCCTAATTGATCGCATGACTAAGGGAATGTACTTCCCGGAGTCAGAATTTACATCTCGAGAGTTTCACGTACCACTTCTGATCCCTAAAGAGTTCTAGAATGAGTTCCAAATGTTTCGCGTGGTCTTGATTATCCCGTGAATGGATGAAGGTGTCGTTTATGAATGTGATTACGAATAGTTCCAGATATGGTCTGCACACCAGGTTCATCTAATCCATGAACACTGACGGTGCGTTGGTCAGACCGCATGGCATAACGAGATATTTGAAATGCCCGTAGCAAGTTCGGAAGGAGGTTTCAGAAGTATCGGTTTCACTGACTCGAACCTAATGATACCCTGGACGGAGGTCGATCCTTGAGAAGTAAGTTGCATCCTGCAACTGATCGGATAGGTCGCCAATTCGAGGGAGAGGGTATCGGTTCTTGACGGTCAGTTTATTGAGTTCACGCGAATTGATGCACATCGCTAGAGATGCGTCTTTCTTTTTATCGGAGGGGATTGGGGCTCCCCGGGATGATGTACTAGAACGAATTTGTCGAAACAGACAATTTCAACTCCGGATCGGGCTAACCAGCCCATTCCGACGTTGATGTCGAGACTTTTCAGTCTATGGGGATGAGATTGATGGGGAAGGACTTATTGATTTGGTGCGCTGTACATCCTAGATTTACGTCCTTAGATTCGAACTCTTGGCCATTAGCGAATTCGATAGTGAAGCTATCCTTAAGAACTTTAGATCCTAGATTAATAAGGGGTCAAAATTCTAAGCATACAAGCTTCTCTCAGCTCCCGAGTCGAACAATATGGATGCATAATGGTTGTTACTGAAATTTACCTGACGCGGCATTTGGATCCTGCCTTGCCTCTTTGGCGGTGATTTCGAGGGTACTGAAAGTTCTTGTTGTCTGCAGTATGGGGCAAGTCTTACGGCGGTGTTCTTTGCTTCCGCATTCGAAGCAATCTGGCTTTATTTCTTGGCAATATTCGACGTAATGCCCCACCTTGTTACAACGGTGGCACACCGGGCAACTTCTCGCATGGTGGAAGTCGCATTTTTCGCATTTGGGGTACGGACCCTTGTAAGTTCGGGGTCCGGTTGTGGGTTTCTTGTTGTGATTGCTCCTCGTTGGTCGGTGTTCAACCTTACTTTTCTTACTCTCCTTACGCTCAACGGTTGTCGGAGGGAGAAGGAGGTTATTGTTTCCAGAGTGCTCTCCTTCTTCTTGTTTGATTGTTACTGGAAAGAGAAAGGGGTTCACGTTTCCGAGGTTTTCGCCTTCCTCTTGTTTAACTGTGGTTGGGAAGAGGTGAAGGTTATTGTCACCGTTGATCTCCAGGTGACTGTCGTTGGGGTTATCGTCCCAGAGAATTTTGTTGTTGACCCCAACGATGATCTGAGCGATCATGTTTGGGAGTGCTTCTTTAAGCTGCATGGTAATCTGCTCGGCTAATAGGTCAGCGCGGCTTCTCTTGGGAGGCATGATTCTACAATGGAAAGAAGGAAACTAGTTTAGAACGCATGAATAAGGATATGAAATAAGGACATAGAACAATAATGTATATCGGAAAGATAGATAGCGCACGCACGATAAGCGATTAAGGAATGAGAAAAGGATTCAAGCATAATAAACAAGTAAGAATTATGAAGGTAGAAATTCCATTCCATGATAAGAGTAGTTGGTTACAACGTTCATAATGTGAAAGGTTCGAATACTAGTGCAATACAACATAAAATGAAATACGGATTAGCTCCAAGTCGTCCACATATGGAAAAACTACGACTTAAGCTTGCGATACAATACCTAAAATGAAAGGCCTAACGACGCCTATCAAGGAACATTTTCGCTACGATGACCGCAATTAGGGTCCCCATAATCAAGCAAGCGCTGACGAGACACTGCACCGTCCTCGACGTGGCTTGAGCCGACGTGATGACTCGGATCGACTGTTCAGACAGTCGTGTGCAGTATTAGAGACTTCGCACAGAAGAAACGCTGCCGGTGGGGACGACGGTAGTGAAGACGGCATCATCGGCCTAGATGGTACGACGCTGTCGGGGTACTGCGTCTGCTGCTCCTAAAACTGACGCTCCCAATGATATCGATCCATCGTTGGCGCACGCGAAGTTCCAGCGTATGGGTCTACGAACGGCATCGCGGGAGGAGCGGTTCTGGATGAGTCGGGAGTCTGTCCCATCATCCTATCAGGCAGACGACCAGGAAGGACGACCTGCTTACGCGCAGTCATCCGGATACGGGGTCCACGCTGCTGGGGTGGTGCGGAAACTGGCACCGGAGGAGCAGCTGGTAGCACGGTCCTCAGGCTGGAGGTACCGTGGCTGCTCGAGAAAGCCATTGAGTTCTCCTCGGTCGGGCCAGTGGTCTCGTGGTGCTGAGCCTCTGGTGCGGAGAAGTCTTCCGAGACTCCTGGCGTGTAGACGACTTGCGTATGTGAGTGCGACTGAGATCGTGAGTGCGACGATTGAGACATGTCGGATCTAACAATAATGGGTTACGTGAGTACAGGGGGAAAAATAAGGAAAAATATAAACGATAGTGCATATATGGGTCAGTCACGTGAGAACCGGGAATGGATAAGACGGGGAATTTTTCGACTCGAAAACCGTTTAACGATAGCAATTACTTTCCGTTCTCGCATAATTTGTTTTGAACTAGGCATAGTTGATCAAGTTACGCCTAGTTAAAAGCAATTCATGCAATTGCGGAATTAATCTACTAAAGTTCGAAAGCTCGTGAAATGATTTTTCCGAAAAGCCTTGGTTATAGTTTGGTTTCAAAAATTTTGAAAAATTCTTAAAACCGTTTTTCACTATAACCTGTGCTCTGATACCAAGTCTGTCACACCCCGCTAAAGCGGAAACACGAGATGCGAAGAGCAACGATATCATTACACGAGTTATAGTTAAAACATACGGTTTCAAGTCATTACGATAGAAAATAAGAGTTTACAAGTTTGAAAATAACCAAGCATTTAACGTATCACATAACAAAATGATTCGAATTCCTTTTCATGATTATGAAGCGTTTCGACCTTAATGTTCTCGGGTTTCAACGCCTCTTGCTGCGCGTTTACGATCTGCATTCGAAGACTCGTCTGAATTTGAACACCTAATGCTCGAACTCGAGATGGCTTTACCCTTTCCTTCCGGCTCAGGGCAACCGCTACTACGTTCGCTTTACCCGGGTGGTATTTGATCTCGCAATCGTAGTCACTTAGCAGTTCTATCCATCTACGTTGCCTCATGTTGAGCATTTTCTGGTCTAAAATGTGTTGAAGGCTCTTGTGATCAGTGTAGACCGTACACTTAGTACCATATAAGTAGTGCCTCCAGATTTTCAACGCGAACACGACGGCTCCCAACACTAAGTCGTGCGTTGTGTAGTTCTGCTCGTGCACTTTCAGCTGCCTAGAAGCGTAAGCGATAACTTTGTCCTTCTGCATTAAGAAACACCCAAGTCCTTGGTGGGAGGCATCTCAAAACACTACGCAGTTATCCGTGCCCTCTTGAAGGGACAGGATCGGTGCGTGACACAGATGATATTTGAGCCTCTGGAAGGAATCCTCCTGATCTTTTCCCCAAATGAAGTCCTTGTCTTTCTAAGTGAGCCCGGTGAGGGGTTTTGCGACCTTCGAGAAATTCTCGATGAATCTTCGATAATAGCCAGCCAATCCTAAGAACTGACGGATTTCCGTAGGGGTCGTCGGAGCTTGCCTTTTCTCGATCGCTTCGATTTTAGCTGGATCTACATGAATCCCTTCTTGGTTGACCACATGACCAAGGAAGTGTACCTCTCGGAGCCAGAATTCACACTTCGAGAATTTGGCGTACAATTTCTGGTCTCGGAGGAGTTCTAGAATGAGCTTAAGGTGTTTCGCATGATCCTCCTTGTTCCTCGAGTAGATAAGAATGTCGTCTATGAATACGATTACGAATTTGTCTAAGTATGGTCTACATACTCTGTTCATTAGATCCATGAACACTGCTGGTGCGTTGGTGATGTGAAAAATCTAGTTTACCGAAAATAAACTTTTACTAGATTACTACACGGGCAGTGTACCCTTGTCAGTTGTAAAATAGTATAGGTAAATATCGGGTTCGAACACAGGGCCTATATATAATTGAGATATTAGTTTTAAGTAACAAGTAACAATTTGGGTTTTTGTCTTAAGAAGACTTGATTATACTAGCGATAAAAATACTTTTTGAATTCAAATATGGATAAAAGACGCTTGCTCAGACCGTTTACGAATGTGTGTTATTTCCTAGGTATGAAAATGTCGATAAACTTCTAATGTAAAATCCTAAGTTCCTTTCGAATACCGAATTTCTCCAATTACCAAACCATGCAACTATTCCTTTCGAATATAGTTAACACCTCGAGTAATTGTGCATAAAGTTCCAAGCCGATGTGTGAGAATTAACCTATAAGCTTCCTTTCGAATAGCTTACTAACTAATAAACCGATTTCTCTTAATTTATTAACTAGCGTTCGTGATATTACTTACTTGTTTAAATCGTTGTTAATGATTCCTTTCCAATACCACTAACTCTTAATCAACTAAAGACCGACCGATTAATTCGTTCTTATTTTAGTAAAAATTACAGATTCCTTTCGAATACCCGTTTTTAGATTACCAAATAAAAGTATAAACAATTTTAACAATATAATTAAGATATTAACCCAAACGGATCCCCGATTAACCTCTACACATCAATCTAATTTCATACCCAAAATCTAACACACAAACGATCACAAATCCAAGCAAACGTTTAAGGTAATTAGCTACTCATAACGGTAACGAAACTAATCAAATATATGAAAGACATGATTCGATTGCAATATAAAATGGATAAAAGTTCAATAACAAACTGTAGATAACAAGTTCCAAGTATCTCCAAAATAACTAACGAAAATGAAATAAACGATTGTTTGATGAAATTCCGGAAAATGATTGTTCCAAATCGAAAATGATGCTCCAAATGTGATGATAGAACTCAAAATGTGAATGAAAGATGATTTTTTCTGTTTCCCCACGTTCTATTTTGTAAGTGTTTTACAACTTTTGGCTTTCCCATGATTAGAATTAAAGAAACTGAAACGTAACTGTCAATAGCCTGAATGCGCCGCCAGTTGTCCCTATTGCGGCGCATTCGGCAATCCGAGCTTAATGCTTTTCCTCCCTTGCTTGAATGCGGCGCCATCTCCAACTCCGCCAACATTGATTTTCTCCCTTTGCATTTTTAAGTCCAAAACTCAATCTCTTTTGCTCCAAATACATCTAAACAACCTAAAACATAACTTTACACAAACATAAGCATAAAAGGGTCTTTCCATTACGTTTAGGACTCGAAACATAATAAATATCGCGATAAAATACTCGTATAAATGAGCGATATCAAACCCCCCATACTTAAGCATTTGCTTGTCCCTAAGCAAATCCGACTCAAAACTACTACCAAGTTTACAAAACATACAACTTAAGAAAAGATAAGGAATCACGGGCTCAAACATTTAACTAAATTCCGGTGTTTAGAAATTAAAAATATGCGTGAAATTGCTAGATCGTAAAACCGACTACGAACATCTAAAGCTACTAAATTACTTAAGCAAACAAAAACCGCAATTTTCTAATGTTAACTCCTAATTCATCCCCTAGTTTTGATATGTCTAAATAACCACCCCTTTTCCCTCACTCTCCAACCGAAGTTAGAGCGATCAGCCTTTACGGCCGACCCCTATACCGCCTTGCTTTCGGGGGAACCCTTATATCACTAAGCATTTTTCTTCGTTTGAGTACTTCTTTCTTTTGAGAATTATTTGGTTAGTCTACATCTTTTTCTTTTCCTCTCACTTTTGTTCACTTCAAATATTATAGATTTATGTTTATATATTTTCTTTGAAGTGAACGGTTATAACGGGATTTGAGTCTTCGTTATAGTGAGGATCAATTTCTATTTTGTTGACGGGAAAGACCTATGGCCTTTTTCTTCGCCTCTAACTCTCCAATGGGCTTAAGTGATACTAGGATTACCCAACTACCCCCGAAAGGGTAAAAGGACTACAAGGGCTCGGTACTAAGGATATCTAGTGGTCATCTAGATTTTAGATTTTTCGGGAAAACTTAAGGAACTAAAACTAGAAAACCTAAATTCTTACTTACAAGTATTTTATTAACTAAAGATGTTCCTAAACAATTTCACGTTAATGTACCGGAATTAAGTTAAACGAACAAGCCCCTATCATCTTCCCTATCTACATTTAAGCGTTTTTTTTTTTTTTTTTTTTTTTTTTTTTTTTTATATGACTCTAAAAGACTCAAATGGGACAAAAATAAACGTAATGGATATAAAGGGGATAAAACTAACTAATTTCCCGACTCCCCCCCCCCCCCCCCCCCCCCCCATACTTAACTAACACATTGTCCCTAATGTGTTCCATCAAAAATAAAACTAAACTAAACTAGGGAAATTAAAAGAAAAAGTACAAAAATAAAAATAAAATAAAGAAAGAAAAGAAAACCGTGCGGGTTGCTTTGATGTTGCATGATTTCCGAACTCGACTCCGCACGTGCTGAACTTAATGCCAGACTTGATATGGTACACATCACAAAAGCAAACAAGTTAATTAGCACAATTAAAAATCCTAAACAAATAAAAATAAAAATTGTTCCAAACATCAACCAACACAAAAGAAAAAATAAATAATTCGACATCAAAGTGCACAATAACAACCAAACAAACTGTTTCCTTCTCACTGATCTTCGTCTTCGGGAGGAATCGGGGGGTACAACGATGGCGGGTTGTAGTCAGTCCAACCACTCGAGGACCCGGGAACGTGCTGATGATACTGGGTTTGAGTCAAATATTCCCAGGTAGGCTGGTAGCGCTCCATATGGTACTGCGTGTACTCCCCGAACCTGTTCACCTCACTTCGCGTCCGATCAACATCCCGCCGTATGTGAGATACGTCAGTCCGCGTCTCATCCATCTGCCTCCCAATGCGAAACATCTCATTCATCATCAGCTGGTAATCAAATGGGGCAGTGGGTGGCGGTGGTGCGTGTGATGATGATCCCTCGATAAACCTTCCAGGTGCTTCCCGAGCACCCTCCTCTTCTTCCTCTTCATCTTCTCCTTCTTCCTCGCTGCCATCCTCCTCATCACTCCCAAAATCCCCCGGTTTTGCAAAATTCCCCTGTGTGTTGACTGCATGTCCCTTCTTCAAATCGGCTTTGGTGATAAGTTTCCAATCAATTGCTTTTGTCAACCCCCTCATATTCGCGGTTGTGTCAAGACCCAAATTCCGAGCTATGCGGGTGATGAAATGACCGCATAGCATCGCCCCATTAGCCTTCCTCCCCGAACCCCTCTCATTCATGTACTTCAACAATGCCCAAGGTAAATAGACGAAACTGGTAGGATTCCGTTGCGAAAAGTGGTGCAACATCCAAAGGTACTCCTTATAGACCTTGTCATGGTGGGTAGAGCGGTGATTGAATGAGTAACTAAGCGCCTTTTGCAATAACCTGAGAATCGGAGAACGTATATCAGTTGCCTTGCTAGTGGTTTTGTAGTTTGACCTCCCGGATAACTGCATCCAAACATTCTCCCAGTCATTATACACATTTTCATAAGTCCAACTCCCTCGCCCTGAATGTCTAGACATGTGTGTATGCTCGAATTCTTCAGTGGTGAGCAAACCGGTTAAGACCCCAAATTTAGCAACCGAGACCCGATGCTCTTTTGCCCCCCAACCGAAATTTGACTACCTCAACGTGAAATACCTCAACCCATTCATTTGGAAGCTTATCAACCTCTAAACTGGAATAAAACTCCAAACACCACTCCCTATAGACGGGTTCACGAATATCAAAAGCTCGTCTCCAAATGGGGATATCCCATGCTTCCCCATGATGGTCGATTCTAGTGATGAAATATGTCTCGAGTTCATCGGAAATGCCCAACCGATTGATTAGATCCCAATCCAAAAAGCGAGGAGGAACAATGGGTTTGTTTTGAAGAATCTCCAATTGGTTATTCAGTTGGATTTTTCTATTAGCATTGGCCCTGGGCCATTTCAACCATTTGTATGATTCATTTCTCATCAACTCGGATTCGACATTAGGCTTGTACACTCTTCGAGTTTCATACACTTCCTCAGCTTCTTCCTCAACAACTACAGCTCTACGTTTACCCTACATACACAAAACATTAAAAACAAAGGGCAACAAACATGTTAGAAGCAAACAAAACGAAATAATTTTTTTTTTTTTTTTTTTAGGTACTGATGCTCGAATGCGCCACAAAAAGCATGTGGCGGCGCATTCTGGGTTATGACAGCAGCGGAAATTTCAGTTAACTAGCAAACCTAAAGAACGAAATCTAACAATCAAAATACACTAAATCGACCCTAATTAACCTTAATAACAAGCTAATTAACAAATGGAAACCTAATTAAACCTAATCCTATGTTTTCCCCAAAGTAATTGATAACCTATAAACCCTAATTAAAATTGCAAAGATTAAGAATTAAACGATGTTAGAAACACATACCGACTTCCCCATGAAGTTAATTTAAGGATTTGCTTGAAGATTTGTGGAAGAAAAATGGAAATCGCCGGTGGTGTGTGTTTTTTATGTTGTCGCCGTTTGAGAGAATAAATGGGATTGCGTTTTGTGTGTTTTGGTAATGCGTCTCATAAGGCTCTGAAAACACTTGAATGCGCCGCAAACTGCCCCTATTGCGGCGCATTCGAACCTCAGTAGCTGACTCTCAAATTTGGTTTTTTTTTTTTTTTTTTTCTAAGTTACTGAAAACTAATAAAGCTAATAAAAACTAATAACAAAACGAAAGATAAAGTAAAGATACAACAAACCGGGTTTCTCCCGAAGATGCTCGTTTTTGGCTCGAGTCACTAGCTTGACTCCTCGTTATGCCTTCCACTTAGAATGGGTAAAACCCATCCTCCAATGTCATCCCATTTTCCTCGTCCTCCTCGAGGTAAAGTTTAACTCTTTGACCATTCACAATAAACGACCCTCCATCGTCCGTTTCAAACTCCAAGTAACCTCCCGAGAAAACCCGTCTCACTAGATTAGGACCCGTCCACTTGGATTTCAACTTAGGTGCTTTGAACTTGTACTTGGATTGAAACAACAACACTTTATCCCCCTCTTTAAGTTCCTTGCGCCGGATTTTCAAATCATGTACCATTTTCGTCCTCGCTTTGTAAAGAGTTGAATTCTCGTAAGCATTCCATCTCAGCTCATCTAGCTCGTGTAGTTGTAAAAACCGGGTCTCTCCACTCGCTACCAAGTCGGTGCTACACTCCCTAAGTGCCCAGTATGCCTTGTGCTCGATCTCCATAGGCAAGTGACATGTCTTCCCATATAACAACTTGAACGGGGTAGTACCAATCGGGGTCTTGTAGGCGGTCCTAAATGCCCATAATGCTTCATCCAACTTCTTTGACCAAAGTGACGGGTTATTGTGCTCTGTCTTCTCCAATATACGATTGATGGCCCGATTGGTGTTTTCGACTTGCCCATTTGTTTGGGGGTGGTAGGAAGTCGAAAACCGATGTTGTACCCCGTATCGTTTCAGCACCTTTTCCATTTGGGAATTTGCAAAGTGGGTTCCTCTATCACTAATCAATGCTTTTGGCATGCCAAACCTACAAAACAAACTTCTCAAAAAGTCAATAACCACATTTGCATTGTTAGTGGGTAGAGCTTTTGCCTCGACCCATTTGGACACATAATCCACCGCCACAAAAATGTAAACATTCCGATTCGATGGTTTAAAAGGCCCCATGAAATCGATGCCCCATATGTCGAACACCTCGCATACTTGGATTCTTTGTTGTGGCATTTCATCCCGTCTTGTAACCGTTCCTTGCCTTTGGCAAGAATCACACGTCCGAACCAAAGTATGCACCTCCTTGAAAATTGTAGGCCAATAAAACCCCGCATCAAACACTTTCTTGCCCGTCACCGATGGTCCATAGTGTCCCCCCGTTGGGCCATGATGACACTCGTCAAGAATCCTCCGTGTTTCGGCTCCATAAACACACCTTCGTACCATACCATCGGCACACATCCCGAATAAGTACGGTTCCTCCCAAAAGTAGTATTTCGCATCCGAGTATAGCTTTTTCCTTTGTTGATAACTCAGCTCCCTACTAATAACTCCTCCCGCTAAGTAATTAGCTATATCGGCATACCAAGGTCCCCGTTCACCATCTACTCTCCCAACATATGCTAACCGTTCATCCGGAAAAGTGTCTCTAATTTCTTCTTCATTCAACTCTCCAAGACTCGGGTTTTCCAAACGGCTCAAGTGATCCGCCGCCACATTCTCTCGACCTCTTTTATCTTGGATTTCAACATCAAACTCTTGCAATAACAAAATCCACCGAATCAATCTCGGTTTAGCATCTAACTTGGAAAACAAAAACTTCAACGCCGAATGGTCCGTGAATACCACTGTTTTACTTAACACCAAATAAGACCGAAATTTGTCAAACGCAAACACCACAGCCAATAGCTCCTTTTCGGTGGTAGTGTAATTCTGTTGAGCTTCATTTAGAGTTTTGCTTGCAAAGTAAATAGGCCGAAAATGTTTTTCAATCCTTTGTCCCAACACAGCCCCAACCGCAAAATTACTAGCATCGCACATCAACTCGAATGGTAAATCCCAATTCGGTGATACTAAAATGGGCGTATTCTTCAACCTTTCCTTCAACAACTCGAAAGCCTCCACACATTCCTTCGAGAATTCAAATTTCGTGTCTTTCTCTAGCAATCTAGTCATAGGCCTAGTGATCTTCGAAAAATCCTTTATGAAGCGCCTATAGAACCCCGCATGTCCTAAAAAACTCCTAACCGCTTTCTCATTCGTCGGTGGTGGCAATTTCGATATCACCTCTATTTTAGCTCTATCAACCTCAATCCCGGCTCTAGAAATCTTATGCCCCAAAACGATCCCCTCTTTCACCATAAAATGGCACTTTTCCCAATTGAGTACCAAATTTGTTTCCTCGCAACGTGCCAACATTCGGTCTAAGTTCTTCAAACATCCCTCAAAAGAATTCCCGTAAATCGAAAAGTCGTCCATGAACACTTCCATCGAATTCTCTATCATGTCTTGAAAAATCGCCATCATACAACGTTGAAATGTCCCCGGTGCATTACATAATCCGAATGGCATCCTCCGATAAGCAAATGTACCGAACGGGCAAGTAAATGTTGTTTTCTCTTGGTCCTCGGGATCAATTGGAATTTGAAAATAACCCGAGAAGCCATCGAGAAAACAATAAAATTCATTCTCGGCCAACCGTTCGATCATTTGGTCCATGAACGGTAAAGGGAAATGATCTTTCCTTGTCGCTTCATTCAATCTCCTATAATCAATACAAACTCTCCAGCCCGTCACCGTTCTAGTAGGGACCAACTCATTCTTCTCGTTCATCACAACTGTCATCCCCCCTTTCTTAGGTACACAATGGACCGGACTAACCCAAGGGCTATCCGATATCGGGTAGATGATTCCTGCATCCAAAAGCTTAACAATTTCCTTCTTGACCACATCTTGCATGTTCGGGTTTAGTCTCCGTTGTCGTTGAACAACGGGTTTTACATTATCCAAAAAATTGATTTTGTGTTTACAAAAATCCGAACTAATCCCCGGAATATCCGAGATGCGCCAAGCGAAAGCCTTTTTATGACTTTTAAGGACCGTTAGTAATTTAACTTTCTCGTCTTCCAAAAGTGAAGACGAGATGATAATGGGGAGACTAGAATTACCCTCTAAGAATGCATACTCGAGGTGATTGGGCAATTGTTTTAGCTCCAAGTCTTTCGGGGGATCTTCAATGGAAGTTTTGATCCTCGCCCCACCATCCATTCCCAACTCTTGCACTTCGTCCGAACTCTTCTCTTCGTTCTCCTCTTTCCCAATTGCATTCAACATTTCCATTTCCGCTTCCTCCTCCAAAATGCCTTCCCAATCTAAATCATAATCTGCATCGTCTATCACATCAATTCTAAAACAAGATTCGTCAGTTGAATAAGAATGTTTCATAGCTTGATTTAAAGAATATGTGGCCCTTTCGTTACCCAAACCCAAAGAAATTTCCGTACCCCTAACACGGATGATAGCATCCGCGGTATTTAGAAAAGGTCTTCCTAAGATGAGAGGAACTTTTTCATCCTCCTCCATCTCAAGAATTACAAAATCTACCGGATATAAAAATTCTCCAACCCGTATAAGCATATTTTCCGCAATACCCAATGGATATTGATAAGATCGATCGGCCAATCTTATGCTCATTCGGGTTGGTGTTAAAGCACCCGAGGAAAGTTTAGTGTAAATAGAGTTAGGCATTAAATTAATGCTTGCCCCTAAATCCGCTAATGCACTAAAAGTAAAATTATCATTAAACGTGCAAGTGAGTAAGAAACTTCCTGGGTCTTCAAGTTTGGGTGGAATTGATCTCTTCACAATGGTCGAACATTCAACATTAATGAACGCGGTTATTTTCTCCATGTGATCTCCTTTCCCGCTTACTAACTCCTTCATGAACTTGGCATAATTGGGCATACCTGAAATAAGATCAACTAAAGGAACATTAATTTTAACGGTTTTCATCAATTCAATAAACTTCCCGTGTTGTTCCCTTTTTTTCTCCTTCCTAAGCCGTTGCGGATATGGAATATGCGGCTTATATGCTCCCTTAACTTCAATGTCAAACTCCTTTTGTTTGTTAGGAACCATTGGTTCCTTCCCGGGTCGAGACTCCATCTCAATCTCCTCTTCATCTTCAGAATCGCTGTCTATTGGCTCCATGCGGCGCATTCCAGGAACTGGAGACGCATTCCCAAGGACTGGAGTCGCATCAGGTGAAGCATTCACAAAAGCATCAGCCCCGGATTGTCGAATGCGGCGCATTCCCTGATCTTGCGGCACATTCGATTCAGTTTCAGTGGATGTAGCTGCTGAAGTCCGAATGCGGCGCATTCCAGCCTGTTGCGGCGCATTCGACTCAGTTTCAGCACCGCTTTGATTTTTCTTCTTGTTCAGCCCAGTTTCTCCATTTCCCCCATACTTAAAACCCGACCTAGTCTCAATTGCATTCACATGTTCATCTCGGTTATTAGGTGGTACGTATCTTGAACCTTGACTCGATGATCCTCCATTGTTATTTTGGTTTGGTCTCGGGTTGGGTTGAGTTGAACTAGGCATTTGACCCGTTGGTCGGTTTGAAAACCTCTCGTTTAGCCTCTCAAATTTCCGCTCTAGGTCTTGCATATTTGCTTGAGTGTTCCTCTGATTTTGCTCTAATTTCTCGTTAAATCCCTTCATCGAGTTTGCCAATAAGTCATTGGTCTCCTTTTGTGTATACACAAAATCTTTCATCATTTCCGTGAAACTTGATTCTTCATTTCCCTCTCTCGGTTTTGATTGGTTGGGTTGAAAACGTGCCTCATTTCTATTGCCTCTATTCTGATTACCATACCCACTATTTCCTCGGTTTTGGTACCCGTAGTTGGCATAGTTTGCTTCCTCGGTTTTCGGCTCACAATCTTCCATGTAATGAGGTCCTCCACATTTCCGCAACCATTCCTAACCAAATGTACATCTTTTTCCAAACGTCCCATCCTATTCTTCATTTCATCACCCAAAGACTTAATCTCGTTAACTATTTCACTACCACTTGATTCTTCAACCTTATTCACCGACCATCGCACTCTTCTATTTTTGTCACTCTATCTCTTGCAATTACCGCTTGTACTTGGTCCTCCATCATCCTATGAGCATCATTTGGTGTTTTGTAAGGGAATTTTCCACCACCCGCTAAGTCAAGATCGTGTTGAGACCGGTTGTCTAACCCGTGATAGAAAATGTCAATAATTTGCTCCCTATCCAAACCATGCCCATGACAATTACGTAACAAATCTTTGAGCCTAATTCAAGCATCGGTTGTAGTCTCATTATCAAACTGAAAGAAGCTCCTAATTTGGTTCAAAAGCTTCCTACCCAATATCGGTGGGAAAAATCGGGTCACAAACAACTCACGCATTTCCTCCCAAGTCTCGATCGATTCCGGCTCTAACTCATAAAACCAAGTCCTTGCTTCTCCTCTAAGGGATGACGGAAATAAACTGAGCATAACTCCTTCCTCCAATCCTTCTCCATATTTAAACATTTTGCAGATTTCGGTAAATGTGGCAATATGTTCGTGTGGGTCGGCCTTGGAATTCCCGTCAGATGAGTTCTCTTGGATCATCTTGTGGTGATGCCCCTTAACTGAAAAGTTATCCCCCACGTTTGGTGGGATAATCGCTGAACCCCGAGTCAATGGCACCGTTCGGTTTCGGTTTATCATTGGTTGATCAAATGGGTCGGGTTGAATAACAGCTCCATTTCCGTTTCCGTCTCCGTTTTCTGACATTTCTTCTTCAAATACTACTTCCACCTCCTCCTCAGACAATTCGTTCTCACTATAAGTAACTGCGGATCCTAATCCTCTTCGTCTCAAAAGTCTTTCCGGGTCAGATAAAGGGCTGTTTACTTGCTTCCCTTGGGACCCCGTAAACATCCACTAAAAATAACCTGAAAATCACAACGCAACAAACAAACAACCGTGAAAATATTCCAAACAAGTAAACAAACAAACAAACTAAAATCTCAACTAAATCAAGTCCCCGGCAGCGGCGCGAAAAACTTGATGTGAAAAATCTAGTTTACCGAAAACAAACTTTTACTAGATTACTACACGGGCAGTGTACCCTTGTCAGTTGTAAAATAGTATAGGTAAATATCGGGTTCGAACACAGGGACTATATATAATTGAGATATTAGTTTTAAGTAACAAGTAACAATTTGGGTTTTAGTCTTAAGAAGACTTGATTATACTAGCCATAAAAATACTTTTTGAATTCAAATATGGATAAAAGACGCTTGCTCGGACCGTTTACGAATGTGTGTTATTTCCTAGGTATGAAAATGTCGATAAACTTCTAATGTAAAATCCTAAGTTCCTTTCGAATACCGAATTTCTCCAATTACCAAACCATGCAACTATTCCTTTCGAATATAGTTAACACCTCGAGTAATTGTGCATAAAGTTCCAAGTCGATGTGTGAGAATTAACCTATAAGCTTCCTTTCGAATAACTTACTAACTAATAAACCGATTTCTCTTAATTTATTAACTAGCGTTCGTGATATTACTTACTTGTTTAAATCGTTGTTAAATTCCTTTCGAATACCACTAACTCTTAATCAACTAAACACCGGACGATTAATTCGTTCTTATTTTAGTAAAAATTACGGATTCCTTTCGAATACCCGTTTTTAGATTACCAAATAAAAGTATAAACAATTTTAACAATATAATTAAGATATTAACCCAAACGGATCCCCGATTAACCTCTACACATCAATCTAATTTCATACCCAAAATCTAACACACAAACGATCACAAATCCAAGCAAACGTTTAAGGTAATTAGCTACTCATAACGGTAACGAAACTAATCAAATATATGAAAGACATGATTCGATTGCAATATAAAATGGATAAAAGTTCAATAACAAACTGTAGATAACAAGTTCCAAGTATCTCCAAAATAACTAACGAAAATGAAATAAACGATTGTTTGATGAAATTCCGGAAAATGATTGTTCCAAATCGAAAATGATGCTCCAAATGTGATGATAGAACTCAAAATGTGAATGAAAGATGATTTTTTCTGTTTCCCCACGTTCTCTTTTGTAAGTGTTTTACAACTTTTGGCTTTCCCATGATTAGAATTAAAGAAACTGAAACGTAACTGTCAACAGCCTGAATGCGCCGCCAGTTGCCCCTATTGCGGCGCATTCGGCAATCCGAGCTTAATGCTTTTCCTCCCTTGCTTGAATGCGGCGCCATCTCCAACTCCGCCAACATTGATTTTCTCCCTTTGCATTTTTAAGTCCAAAACTCAATCTCTTTTGCTCCAAATACATCTAAACAACCTAAAACATAACTTTACACAAACATAAGCATAAAAGTGTCTTTCCATTACGTTTAGGACTCGAAACATAATAAATATCGCGATAAAATACTCGTATAAATGAGCGATATCAGTTGGTCAGACCAAAAGGCATGACAAGGAATTCGTAATGACCGTATCGAGTTCGGAATGCGGTTTTCGGAATGTCGGTCTCGCTGACACGAACTTGGTGATAACCCGAACGGAGGTCGATTTTGGAGAAGTAAGTTGCACCCTGCAACTGGTCGAAGAGATCATCGATCCTCGGGAGTGGGTATCGGTTCTTGACGGTGAGCTTATTCAGTTCTCGATAGTCAATGCACATGCGGAAGGATCTGTCTTTCTTTTTGACGAAGAGGATTGGGGCTCCCTAGGGGGACGAACTCGGGCGAATAAGACCATGGTCTAAGAGTTCCTGTAACTGTTTTGACAGTTCTAGCATTTCAGGTGCCGCCAGACGGTACGGTGTCTTGGCAACTGGTGATGTGCCAGGAACGAGGTCTATTCGGAATTCCACTTGTCGTTGAGGCGGCAGCCCTGACAAATCCTCGGGAAAGACTTCGGTATGATCCTTGACTATTGGGATATCCTGGATCCGGCTCTCTGCAGGTTTACACTCGATGACATGGGCAAGGAATGCGTCATAGTCCTTCTGAAGGTACTTGCGCATTTGGATGGAAGACACGATGCGAAGTTGTCGTCCAGGATTGTCTCCCTGAACAACGAGAGTCTCTTTTTCCGAAAGAGGAATACGGATGAGTTTGTCGAAACAGACGATCTCCGCTCGAAAGCGAGATAGCCAGTCCATTCCAACGATAATGTCGAAACTTGAAAGCTCGATAGGAATTAGATCAATGGGGAAGATTTTATCAGATAGGCATAGTGAACATCCTAAGATTATATCCTTAGCTTCAAACTCTTGGCCGTTAGCATATTCGACGGTAAAACTATCCTTAAGAACTTTAGATCCTAGGTTAATGAGGGGTCTAAATTCTAAGGAAATGAAGCTTCTCTCAGCTCCTGAGTCGAATAGTACGGAAGCAAAATGATCATTGAGGGAAAACGTACCAGCAACTGCGTTGGGGTCCTGACGTGCTTCCTCAGCTGTTAATGTGAATGCTCGACCTCTACCTTGCCCTCCCTGGTTCTGAGGAGTTCGATTCAGCTTTGGGCAGGTATTCTGGAGGTGTTGGTCGCTCCCGCACTCATAGCACGTCATTTTCTGTGCTGGGGCGGTTGTCTTATCCAGGCAGTACTTGGCAAAATGGCCCACCTTTTGGCACCTCAAACATAACGGGCAGTTCCCGAGATGGTGGAAGTTGCACTTGTTGCACTTCGGGTGCGGTCCGGAGTAGGACCCGGATCTAGTAGGTGGTGCTGGTGCAGGTGCAGGTGCAGGTGCGGCAGTCACGACGAAGTTTCGGGAGCTTCGGGTCTTCTTGATGCGGTCACTTCTTCTCGGGGTTTGCTCTGCCTTCCTCTTCTCACCTGACTCCTTTTTGGAGGATGCAGGAGCGGTGAGCAGGTTGCTGGTGAGACGGTGAGCTAGGATGATTGCACTTTGAAGGGTCTACGACTCAGATGCGATGACCATGTGTCACACCCCGTTAAAGCGGAATACAGGATGTGAAGAGCAATAGCATTCGATACACAAGATATAGATAAACGCCATATTGCATTAAAGAAAAACATAATATCCAAGGTTTACAAAGTTTAAAACAGAGTTTACATATCCGAAATACAAAATAGGGTGTTCAACCAAACCACCCAAACCCTTCCCGTTCTTGAAGTCATTCGCCCAAAAGCATATAGACATCAGCTAGCTTACTCGTTACCTGAAAATACGAGTCAAGTGTTAACTACGGGAGACGTAGTTAGTGAGCTACAAGTTTAAGTAAAACATAGTTTTCAAATTTGCAGTTGCATAACCATGCATAGAATATCGCATTCAAAAATAGTTGTTGCATAGAAATGTATAGAGTATAGCATTCGTGTTTATAGGCATTGACCACATAGCGCTACTATGTGACAATCCTAAGTTTTGCCCAATGATCGTTGCTAAGCCTAAAGCCTACCCATTTAGTATTATGCACTATCGTTATAAGTCGTTGTGGTGAGGGTCAATCTACCCTAATAGCGCTATCCATATCTACTAACGGTCCTTTCCAAAGGGATTAATAGCAACTAATGTCCTTGGTAGTGTCGGGAGTTTTCAGTGGTCTCTCACGTCCATGATGTACAAAGTCCGCAACATGACGATCGATAGTTTTAGTCATTGGCAAAAATAGCTTTCGTGTCCTCGACATTGTTGGCAAATCCCTCAACAATGTCGGCAAAATAGTTATTCGTTTTAGTATTCAAAATATCAAAGTGTTTCATAATAGCTTTCAAAGTATACAAGTGTTTTCGTAATAGCTTTGCGTATCAAATCGTTTTCGTTTAGCATTCAATAATTAAAGCGTTACAAAGTTTTCTTCAGCTTAATTATAGTGTCTAAGCCTAAGACTCGCATTTCACCCCAAAAAGTATTAAAAGCGTTTAAAGAGTAGGGGTTTGTAACTCACTGTTTGCGAAGATAGTCGTAAGCGGGAACGGTCAGAAAGTGTGTCGGGAATCACCGAAAGCCTAATAATACCAAGTTTTGTTCAAGTGTTATTATGTTATTGTATAATATAATAAATAGTCTTTAGTTAAACTTTAAGTGTCAAGTTCCAATTTGACCCAAAATCGTCCGAAACGGTTATCGTTTTGTTTTAGTCCGAAAGTCCAAGATTAGCGTTTTTATTAATATGATATGTATAATTTGGTCGCTGAAGTGGTTTGGAATTTCCAACGAAATTTGGGCAGCGCTTCCGCGCCCAAATTTCATTTCCAAAATTCCAAAGTCACTTTCCCGCTCACAATTCACATATATCACATAATCATATTAAAACATGTTCTTTTTAGCGTATTAAGTCCAATACAAGTCATTAATATGTTCATTTTTACCAAACTCAGTACCAAATGTCAAGTCTCAAAAAGTCAGAATGCGCAACCAAGTTTTAAAGCCAAAACGACGATTTTCGGGAAAATCACCAGGCTGTGCGTCGTCCTGGCCTTAGGGACGGCGCACAGCTCGAGCAGATTTTCGTTTTTGGGTTTTTCTTGTAAAATCGTTTATTCCAACCATAAATTTCGACATGCAAGCGGTTTAAACTTCATAATAAGTCATTTTAACAGTTTATACATAACTTTTATCCATAAAAACAAAGATTTAAGCATCATTTATTATAAACCCGTTTTTGTATAAAAATGGTTATAAAACTTCATCAAAACTTGTTTTTAGAGCTTAGATCATACATGCAATGATTTATATTAGTAATATAAGTAAGTAGGAAGAGTTTCTACCGAAAGAAAGTGGTTAGATGATGGTCTAGACGGATTTAGAGCTCCAAAAGTGTAGAAAACGTTTTGAAACCGAAATAGCTTTGTTCCCCTTGCTTCCTCTTGTTGTTAGAACGATTTTAAGGTGGATTTTAGTGGGTTTTGATGGCTGAAAGTGGTTGTGTTTGTGGTGTTCTTGAGAGAGAATTAGAGAGAGTTTAGGTGTGTGTGTGTTTTATGTGTGTGTTTGTGATTTTGTAAAATGAAAAAGAAAATGAAAAGAAAATAGGTAGAGTAATGAAAGGGGTGTTTGTGACTGCCATCTTACAGTGAATGATGACTAAAACCCGAATTTGATTGGTGGTTTGTGTTTATAAAAACGAGACAACAACAAAAATACAAAAAATTTCGGAATACGCATCCAGGACGCCGCACATGCCATATGTGCGTCGTCCTGGCTTGTTTAGCCATTTTCTTATTTTTGTTGTTTTTGCGTTTTGCTTCGTTGGGCCTTATCGTTAACTGAAAGTTATAGATTATGATTCGTTATGAACTTAGGAAAGTTCCTTAGGTGTTTTCTTGGTATTACGACTTACATAATTTGATTCCGAAGTTGTTTTATGATTCCGTTCCCGATCCGCGCTTAAAGGTTTAAAATGGAGTAAACTTTCGTTTTAAGAGTTTTGCGTGAGTCACTACGAGCCTAGCTTAAGAGTATGTCTACGTAACCACATAGCACATAAAATTAGTCATATCAGGCATCAAAATAAACACTTTGAAGTTATAAGTTAGCGTTCTCGACCTTAGTTTAGACGGTTGTCACATTCTCCCCACGTTGAAAGAATTTCGTCCCGAAATTTCAACTTGTGGTATTCGTTGTGGGAGAAGTGAAGAGATGAGGATACTTAAGCATCATCTGATCCTCTCGTTCCCAGGTATATTCGGGGCCTCGTTTTGCGTTCCACCGCTCCCTCACTATGGGGATTTTAATGTGCCTTAGTTTCTTAGTTTCGCGATCTATGATTTCAATCGGTTCCTCGACAAATTGAAGCTTCTCGTCTAGTTGTATTTCTTCTAAAGGTGTGATAAGTGTTTCGTCCGATAGACACTTTTTCAGTCTCGAAACATGAAAAGTGTTATGCATGTTACCGAGCTCTTGCGGTAGTTCTAAACGATATGCCACGGGACCTACCCTTTCGAGTATCTCAAATGGTCCCACATATCTCGGGCTAAGCTTTCCTTGCTTTCCGCGGCGTATTGCACCTTTCCAAGGTGACACCTTTAGAAGTACTTTGTCGCCGACTTGAAATTCTAGATCCTTTCTGCGCATATCAGCATAGCTCTTTTGACGACTTCTTGCAGTCTAAAGTCTTAATTTAATCGTTGTGATCTTATCAATCGTTTCTTGCACTACATCCATGCTAATTAGTTGTCGATCTCCCGGTTCCAACCAACACAGTGGAGATCTGCATTTCCTTCGGTAGAGAGCTTCAAAAGGCGCACATTTGATGCTAGCATGGTAGCTGTTATTGTAAGAGAACTCTATTAGTGGTAAATGGTTATCCCAACTTCCTCCGAAGTCTATAACGCATGCTCTCAGCATGTCCTCCAGTGTTTGTATAGTGCGCTCGCTTTGACCATCAGTCTGTGGATGATAAGCCGTGCTTAAGTCCAATCGTGTGCCAAACAACTCTTGGAATGCCTTCCAAAATCTGGAAGTGAAGCGAGTATCTCTATCCGAGATGATTGACGTGGGTATTCCGTGTCGTGTCACTACCTCGTTGATGTATATTTGGACAAGTTTCTCTACGTTAAAACTTTCCTTAATGGGAATGAAGTGTGCTGACTTCGTTAGTCGATCTACTATAACCCAGATCATGTCGTTACCCTTTGATGTTCGAGGTAACTTTGTGACGAAGTCCATTGTGATTTGCTCCCAAATCCACTCGGGAATTTCGGGTTGCTGTAGTAATCCAGATGGCTTTTGATATTCGGCCTTCACTTTCGCACAAGTGAGGCATTTCTCTACGTATAAAGCAACGTCTCTTTTCATCCCAGGCCACCAATAATGTTCCTTGAGGTCCTTATACATTTTGCTTGACCCTGGATGAATGGAATATCGCGTTCGGTGTGCTTCATCCATGATGGTCTTCCTCAATTCGTTCGTCGTAGGAATCCAGGCTCGATCCTTAAAATAATAGACATCGTCGCTCTTCCTTACAAAATCCTTGTCGTGATTATGCAAGGTTTCGACCTTTATGTTTTCTGCTTTCAAGGCCTCATGCTGAGCATTTTCTATACGCGTTCTCAAATCGGGTTTAAGGTAGATTCCTAGTGCACGTACTCGAGTCGTCTGCTGCCTCTCCTTCCTACTCAGGGCATCTTCTACGACATTCGCTTTGCCAGGGTGATACTTAATATCGCAGTCGTAGTCGCTAAGGAGTTCCAACCATCTCCTTTGCCTCATATTGAGTAGTTTCTGATCTAGTATGTGTTGCAGACTCCTATGGTCCGTGAATACCGTGCATTTGGTTCCGTAGAGATAATGTCTCCAGATTTTTAGGGCAAAACTATCGCTCCTAGTTCTAAGTCGTGAGTGGCGTAATTGACCTCGTGTTTCTTAAGTTGTCGCGATGCGTAAGCTATGACCTTGTTTCGTTGCATCAATACACAACCTAATCCTAGGTTAGATGTGTCACAGTAAACTACGAAGTCTTCGTTCCCCTCAGGAAGAGTTAAGATCGGGGCGTTGCACAGTTTCGTTTTCAGGACATTGAAGGCTTGTTCTGAGCATCTCCCCAGTTGAACTTCTCGTTCTTTTGGGTTAACTTTGTTAGGGGTTTAGCTATCTTAGAGAAATCCTGGATGAATCGCCGATAATACCCAGCCAATCCTAAAAATTGGCGGATTTCAGTCGGACTTTTGAGAGTTTTCCAATTCTCTATAGCCTCGATTTTTTGATGGGTCAACGTGGATTCCAGATCCATTGACTACGTGACCGAGAAATTTGACTTCACGCAGCCAGAATTCGCACTTAGAAAACTTTGCGTAGAGTTGTTGTTCCTTGAGTAATTCCAACAATAGTTTTAAGTGTTCTGCGTGATCTTCCTTGTTGCGCGAGTAGATTAGGATGTCGTCGATGAATACAATAACGAACTTGTCTAGATACGGTCGGCATACCCTATTCATCAAATCCATGAATACCGCCGGTGCATTTGTGAGTCCAAATGGCATTACGAGGAATTCATAGTGTCCGTATCTAGTGCGGAATGCGGTTTTCGGTATATCTTCTTCTGAAACCAACACTTGATGATAACCGGACCTTAAGTCAATCTTTGAGAAGTAGGTTGCGCCTTGAAGTTGATCGAAGAGGTCGTCGATTCGTGGCAGAGGATATCGGTTCTTGACGGTTAGTTTATTCAATTCTCGGTAGTCGATACACATGCGAAACGATCCATCCTTCTTCTTCACGAATAGGATCGGCGCTCCCCATGGTGATGAGCTTGGTCGGATAAATCCTTTATCCAATAATTCTTGAACTTGGTTGGATAATTCCTGCATCTCAGTCGGAGCTAGCCGATATGGCGTCCTTGCCACTGGTGCCGCTCCAGGAATTACCTCAATCCTAAACTCTACTTGCCTCTGAGGTGGTAGTCCAGGTAGTTCTTCGGGAAATACTTCCGGATAGTCTCTAACTATCGGTACATCCTTAAGGTCTGCTGCTTTTGCCTGTTTGTCCTTTATGTTCACTAACAAAGCAAAGCAGCCCTTATTTAAGTACTTGCGCATCTTCATCACCGATATAAGCTTCGAAGTTTGGCCCGACCTATCTCCTTGTACTATCAATTCGCTTCCATCTCCTAATGGCATCCTTATCGTCTTCTCCAAACAAAATATTTTCGCGTCTCGGATGGTCAACCAGTCCATTCCTATTACTACGTCAAAGCTCTTAAGTTCGATAGGGATTAGATCTGTTTCAAAAGAGTGGTTAGCTAGGGTTATTGTGCAATTCTTAATTACGTCACTAGCTTGGTATTCCTGTCCATTTGCGTATTCTACCGTAAATTTTTCACTTAGGGGTTCGGTTTCTAATGCAATCAAAGGCCTAAACTCTAGGGACACAAAACTTTTGTCCGCACCCGAGTCAAACAGTACTGAGGCATAATAGTTGTTAAGGAGAAATGTACCTGCAATCACCCGGGGGTCGTTCCTTGCCTCCTCGGCACCAATCACAAAGGCTCTGCCATGGCCTTGTCCCCCATCGTTTCCCCTCTGATTATTCTGATTCTGGTTCTAAGGTGGGTTTTGATTGCGGTTCTGGTTTGGGTTTCGGGCAGGGTTTAGCCTAGGACAAGCATTTCGGTAGTGATCCCTACTACCGCACTCATAACATTCTCCCTGGCGAGGCCTATCATTCTGCTGTGGCCTCCCAGCTTGTCGCGGTCCTTCATTCTGCTGCCTTCCCGCCTGCTGCGGTCCAGCATTCACTGCCTTACAGTGTCGTGTCCAGTGACCGAGGCGGTTGCAGTTGGTGCATGACCGACAGTCTCCTCCGTGGTGATAACCGCACCTATCGCATTTTGGCGCCTTCCCCTGGTAGCCGGTATTCTCTGCCGCGGCCACTCCATAATTTCTCACTATCTTGGCCTTCTTGTTGAAACGATCCCTTCTGTTCCCCGACGTGTCCTCAACCTTGCGCTTTCCCTTAGCGTCTTCTGCACCCGTCTTTGACGCTCCTCCGTTCCTTATCCAGTCCTGGGTTAGGCGGCTTGCCAAGCTCACGGCCTGCTGCATCGTGGCTGGCTCGGTAGCTTTCGCCATGCCCCTTATCTCGGGCGAGAGTCCCCAAATGAAGTGATCAATTCGCTTGTCCTCGGGGGTTACCAGTTCGGGTACTAGATTTTCGAGTTCATGAAATCGCGCGACGTAGGTGTCGATGTCAGTTCCTACCATGGAGTGATTCCAGAGTTCGTTCTTGAGCTTCTTCAAGATCTCCTTGGGACAGTACTCAATCACCAGTAGTTCCTTGAACCTTGCCCATGGCATGTTGTATGCGGCGTCCAGACCTTGGACCTGTAGCTGGCTGCTCCACCAGGTTAGTGCTCGTCCCTGAAGCATACAGGAAGTGAATTCCACCTTCTTGTTTTCAGCACACTGGTTGATCCTTAGCACCACTTCCATACTATCGATCCAGCGCGATAGTCCAATGGCGCCCTCAGTGCCGTGGAATTCCTTTGGCCTACAGGATATGAAGGTCTTGTAGCTACAACCTTGGTTGTTCCCCTGGTTGTTGTTTCCCTGATTGTTATTTTCTTGGTTGTTGTTTTGTTGGTTGTTGTTTCCTTGGTTGTTGTTATTTCCCCTTGGTCCTCCCTGGTGGATACCCGCGTTGATTCGGGCTATGATGTCGGGTATCGCCTCGTTCAGTCGGGCGTTGATCCTTTGGACAATGCGCTCATCGTTGGGTTCGGCCATTTTCCTACACAAGAGAGAACTCGGGTTTAGGGTTTTGATATTTCACTTCATATTCATATAATGGGAAATAACAAGAACAACAACAATCGCAATTATAATCCGTCCATTTTATATATCGCTCAAAATTTGATGTTCTTACAAAATCCAACATCATCGACTATTGTCGTACATTACCAACCAACATAAAGTACTACGCTTACAATCCTTCATAACTACATGTTCTGCTTACAATCCAAAAGACATCTTACAACAACCTCTAAACCTTAATTACAACCAAAACAACCATAAGGAATACTAGTACTATGCTAATCAGCATCAGGTTGCGTGCTGCTCGAATTGCCTTTCGTGCCATTGCCCTTGTGCGTAACACCTCGGTGTACAAACCGCGTATCTGATGGGAGTGATCTCTCACGACTTGTGTGTATCCGCGGAGGTCGACGGACATGTTACACAGTGCTTGAATTTCCTCGGGAGTCAATCCGCGCACAGGGGGTGGTTGTGGCATAGTTATCTGAGGTCTCGAGTGATTATTCGGTGGGTGTCGAGCGCGGCGTGTTGGTAATCGAGAGCTTCCTTCACCGTCCCGACGGAGGTAAGGTAGGGTGAATGGTGACGGTTGCTGACTCCTAGAGCGTGATTGGGATTTGTGAGAGTGTTCGGTTTCGTCGACTGACGTAGCTATCTCTTTCCCTCTCGACATGCCCTAAATCGATAACGAGTTAGTTCGAAGATACGGCTCATGTTAGCGTTAGTAATAAGCTGAGCACATAGAGTATCTTAAGTATAGCATCTAGGTCTGTGTGGGTCTGACTTCAAGAATTCCCGGGGAGGTTCGTTTAATGTTTACCAATCCCGTTCTGGCATAATTTAGTCCAAATTATTAATAGGTGATCAGGCTACGAATAATTCAAGTTAAACAATGCCTTCCCGTTATGGTTAAATAAATTCTTTCGTTTTTAGAAATTGGTTATAGTTTGATTTTTGAAAAATCGGTATTCACTATAACCTTGCGCTCTGATACCAAGTCTGTCACACCCCGTTAAAGCGGAATATAGGATGTGAAGAGCAATAGCATTCGATACACAAGATATAGATAAACGCCATATTTCATTAAAGAAAAACATAATATCCAAGGTTTACAAAGTTTAAAACAGAGTTTACATATCCGAAATACAAAATAGGGTGTTCAACCAAACCACCCAAACCCTTCCCGTTCTTGAAGTCATTCGCCCAAAAGCATATAGACATCAGCTAGCTTACTCGTTACCTGAAAATACGAGTCAAGTGTTAACTACGGGAGACGTAGTTAGTGAGCTACAAGTTTAAGTAAAACATAGTTTTCAAATTTGCAGTTGCATAACCATGCATAGAATATCGCATTCAAAAATAGTTGTTGCATAGAAATGTATATAGTATAGCATTCGTGTTTATAGGCATTGACCACATAGCGCGACTATGTGACAATCCTAAGTTTTGCCCAATGATCGTTGCTAAGCCTAAAGCCTACCCATTTAGTATTATGCACTATCGTTATAAGTCGTTGTGGTGAGGGTCAATCTACCCTAATAGCGCTATCCATATCTACTAACGGTCCTTTCCAAAGGGATTAATAGCAACTAATGTCCTTGGTAGTGTCGGGAGTTTTCAGTGGTCTCTCACGTCCATGATGTACAAAGTCCGCAACATGACGATCGATAGTTTTAGTCATTGGCAAAAATAGCTTTCGTGTCCTCGATATTGTTGGCAAATCCCTCAACAATGTCGGCAAAATAGTTATTCGTTTTAGTATTCAAAATATCAAAGTGTTTCATAATAGCTTTCAAAGTATACAAGTGTTTTCGTAATAGCTTTGCGTATCAAATCGTTTTCGTTTAGCATTCAATAATTAAAGCGTTACAAAGTTTGCTTCAGCTTAATTATAGTGTCTAAGCCTAAGACTCGCATTTCACCCCAAAAAGTATTAAAAGCGTTTAAAGAGTAGGGGTTTGTAACTCACTGTTTGCGAAGATAGTCGTAAGCGGGAACGGTCAGAAAGTGTGTCGGGAATCACCGAAAGCCTAATAATACCAAGTTTTGTTCAAGTGTTATTATGTTATTGTATAATATAATAAATAGTCTTTAGTTAAACTTTAAGTGTCAAGGTCCAATTTGACCCAAAATCGTCCGAAACGGTTATCGTTTTGTTTTAGTCCGAAAGTCCAAGATTAGCGTTTTTATTAATATGATATGTATAATTTGGTCGCTGAAGTGGTTTGGAATTTCCAACGAAATTTGGGCAGCGCTTCCGCGCCCAAATTTCATTTCCAAAATTCCAAAGTCACTTTCCCGCTCACAATTCACATATATCACATAATCATATTAAAACATGATCTTTTTAGCGTATTAAGTCCAATACAAGTCATTAATATGTTCATTTTTACCAAACTCAGTACCAAATGTCAAGTCTCAAAAAGTCAGAATGCGCAACCAAGTTTTAAAGCCAAAACGACGATTTTCGGGAAAATCACCAGGTTGTGCGTCGTCCTAGCCTTAGGGACGGCGCACAGCTCGATCAGATTTTCGTTTTTGGGTTTTTCTTGTAAAATCGTTTATTCCAACCATAAATTTCGACATGCAAGCGGTTTAAACTTCATAATAAGTCATTTTAACAGTTTATACATAACTTTTATCCATAAAAACAAAGATTAAAGCATCATTTATTATAAACCCGTTTTTGTATAAAAATGGTTATAAAACTTCATCAAAACTTGTTTTTAGAGCTTAGATCATACATGCAATGATTTATATTAGTAATATAAGAAAGTAGGAAGAGTTTCTACCGAAAGAAAGTGGTTAGATGATGGTCTAGACGGATTTAGAGCTCCAAAAGTGTAGAAAACGTTTTGAAACCGAAATAGCTTTGTTCCCCTTGCTTCCTCTTGTTGTTAGAACGATTTTAAGGTGGATTTTAGTGGGTTTTGATGGCTGAAAGTGGTTGTGTTTGTGGTGTTCTTGAGAGAGAATTAGAGAGAGTTTAGGTGTGTGTGTGTGTTTTATGTGTGTGTTTGTGATTTTGTAAAATGAAAAAGAAAATGAAAAGAAAATAGGTAGAGTAATGAAAGGGGTGTTTGTGACTGCCATCTTACAGTGAATGATGACTAAAACCCGAATTTGATTGGTGGTTTGTGTTTATAAAAACGAGACAACAACAAAAATACAAAAATTTTCGGAATACGCATCCAGGACGCCGCACATGCCATATGTGCGTCGTCCTGGCTTGTTTAGCCATTTTCTTATTTTTGTTGTTTTTGCGTTTTGCTTCGTTGGGCCTTATCGTTAACTGAAAGTTATAGATTATGATTCGTTATGAACTTAGGAAAGTTCCTTAGGTGTTTTCTTGGTATTACGACTTACATAATTTGATTCCGAAGTTGTTTTATGATTCCGTTCCCGATCCGCGCTTAAAGGTTTAAAATGGAGTAAACTTTCGTTTTAAGAGTTTTGCGTGAGTCACTACGAGCTTAGCTTAAGAGTTATGTCTACGTAACCACATAGCACATAAAATTAGTCATATCAGGCATCAAAATAAACACTTTGAAGTTATAAGTTAGCGTTCTCGACCTTAGTTTAGACGGTTGTCACATTCTCCCCACGTTGAAAGAATTTCGTCCCGAAATTTCAACTTGTGGTATTCGTTGTGGGAGAAGTGAAGAGATGAGGATACTTAAGCATCATCTGATCCTCTCGTTCCCAGGTATATTCGGGGCCTCGTTTTGCGTTCCACCGCTCCCTCACTATGGGGATTTTAATGTGCCTTAGTTTCTTAGTTTCGCGATCTATGATTTCAATCGGTTCCTCGACAAATTGAAGCTTCTCGTCTAGTTGTATTTCTTCTAAAGGTGTGATAAGTGTTTCGTCCGATAGACACTTTTTCAGTCTCGAAACATGAAAAGTGTTATGCATGTTACCGAGCTCTTGCGGTAGTTCTAAACGATATGCCACGGGACCTACCCTTTCGAGTATCTCAAATGGTCCCACATATCTCGGGCTAAGCTTTCCTTGCTTTCCGCGGCGTATTGCACCTTTCCAAGGTGACACCTTTAGAAGTACTTTGTCGCCGACTTGAAATTCTAGATCCTTTCTGCGCATATCAGCATAGCTCTTTTGACGACTTCTTGCAGTCTAAAGTCTTAATTTAATCGTTGTGATCTTATCAATCGTTTCTTGCACTACATCCATGCTAATTAGTTGTCGATCTCCCGGTTCCAACCAACACAGTGGAGATCTGCATTTCCTTCGGTAGAGAGCTTCAAAAGGCGCACATTTGATGCTAGCATGGTAGCTGTTATTGTAAGAGAACTCTATTAGTGGTAAATGGTTATCCCAACTTCCTCCGAAGTCTATAACGCATGCTCTCAGCATGTCCTCCAGTGTTTGTATAGTGCGCTCGCTTTGACCATCAGTCTGTGGATGATAAGCCGTGCTTAAGTCCAATCGTGTGCCAAACGACTCTTGGAATGCCTTCCAAAATCTGGAAGTGAAGCGAGTATCTCTATCCGAGATGATTGACGTGGGTATTCCGTGTCGTGTCACTACCTCGTTGATGTATATTTGGACAAGTTTCTCTACGTTAAAACTTTCCTTAATGGGAATGAAGTGTGCTGACTTCGTTAGTCGATCTACTATAACCCAGATCATGTCGTTACCCTTTGATGTTCGAGGTAACTTTGTGACGAAGTCCATTGTGATTTGCTCCCAAATCCACTCGGGAATTTCGGGTTGCTGTAGTAATCCAGATGGCTTTTGATATTCGGCCTTCACTTTCGCACAAGTGAGGCATTTCTCTACGTATAAAGCAACGTCTCTTTTCATCCCAGGCCACCAATAATGTTCCTTGAGGTCCTTATACATTTTGCTTGACCCTGGATGAATGGAATATCGCGTTCGGTGTGCTTCATCCATGATGGTCTTCCTCAATTCGTTCGTCGTAGGAATCCAGGCTCGATCCTTAAAATAATAGACATCGTCGCTCTTCCTTACAAAATCCTTGTCGTGATTATGCAAGGTTTCGACCTTTATGTTTTCTGCTCTCAAGGCCTCATGCTGAGCATTTGCTATACGCGTTCTCAAATCGGGTTTAAGGTAGATTCCTAGTGCACGTACTCGAGTCGTCTGCTGCCTCTCCTTCCTACTCAGGGCATCTTCTACGACATTCGCTTTGCCAGGGTGATACTTAATATCGCATTCGTAGTCGCTAAGGAGTTCCAACCATCTCCTTTGCCTCATATTGAGTAGTTTCTGATCTAGTATGTGTTGCAGACTCCTATGGTCCGTGAATACCGTGCATTTGGTTCCGTAGAGATAATGTCTCCAGATTTTTAGGGCAAAACTATCGCTCCTAGTTCTAAGTCGTGAGTGGCGTAATTGACCTCGTGTTTCTTAAGTTGTCGCGATGCGTAAGCTATGACCTTGTTTCGTTGCATCAATACACAACCTAATCCTAGGTTAGATGGGTCACAGTAAACTACGAAGTCTTCGTTCCCCTCAGGAAGAGTTAAGATCGGGGCGTTGCACAGTTTCGTTTTCAGGACATTGAAGGCTTGTTCTGAGCATCTCCCCAGTTGAACTTCTCGTTCTTTTGGGTTAACTTTGTTAGGGGTTTAGCTATCTTAGAGAAATCCTGGATGAATCGCCGATAATACCCAGCCAATCCTAAAAATAGGCGGATTTCAGTCGGACTTTTGAGAGTTTTCCAATTCTCTATAGCCTCGATTTTTTGATGGATCAACGTGGATTCCAGATCCATTGACTACGTGACCTAGAAATTTGACTTCACGCAGCCAGAATTCGCACTTAGAAAACTTTGCGTAGAGTTGTTGTTCCTTGAGTAATTCCAACAATAGTTTTAAGTGTTCTGCGTGATCTTCCTTGTTGCGCGAGTAGATTAGGATGTCGTCGATGAATACAATAATGAACTTGTCTAGATACGGTCGGCATACCCTATTCATCAAATCCATGAATACCGCCGGTGCATTTGTGAGTCCAAATGGCATTACGAGGAATTCATAGTGTCCGTATCTAGTGCGGAATGCGGTTTTCGGTATATCTTCTTCTGAAACCAACACTTGATGATAACCGGACCTTAAGTCAATCTTTGAGAAGAAGGTTGCGCCTTGAAGTTGATCGAAGAGGTCGTCGATTCGTGGCAGAGGATATCGGTTCTTGACGGTTAGTTTATTCAATTCTCGGTAGTCGATACACATGCGAAACGATCCATCCTTCTTCTTCACGAATAGGATCGGCGCTCCCCATGGTGATGAGCTTGGTCGGATAAATCCTTCTTGAACTTGGTTGGATAATTCCTGCATCTCAGTCGGAGCTAGCCGATATGGCGTCCTTGCCACTGGTGCCGCTCCAGGAATTACCTCAATCCTAAACTCTACTTGCCTCTGAGGTGGTAGTCCAGGTAGTTCTTCGGGAAATACTTCCGGATAGTCTCTAACTATCGGTACATCCTTAAGGTCTGCTGCTTTTGCCTGTTTGTCCTTTATGTTCACTAACAAAGCAAAGCAGCCCTTATTTAAGTACTTGCGCATCTTCATCACCGATATAAGCTTCGAAGTTTGGCCCGACCTATCTCCTTGTACTATAAATTCGTTTCCATCTCCTAATGGCATCCTTATCGTCTTCTCCAAACAAAATATTTTCGCGTCTCGGATGGTCAACCAGTCCATTCCTATTACTACGTCAAAGCTCTTAAGTTCGATAGGGATTAGATCTATTTCGAAAGAGTGGTTAGCTAGGGTTATTGTGCAATTCTTAATTACGTCACTAGCTTGGTATTCCTGTCCATTTGCGTATTCTACCGTAAATTTTTCACTTAGGGGTTCGGTTTCTAATGCAATCAAAGGCCTAAACTCTAGGGACACAAAACTTTTGTCCGCACCCGAGTCAAACAGTACTGAGGCATAATAGTTGTTAAGGAGAAATGTACCTGCAATCACCCGGGGGTCGTTCCTTGCCTCCTCGGCACCAATCACAAAGGCTGCCATGGCCTTGTCCCCCATCGTTTCCCCTTTGGTTATTCTGATTCTGGTTCTAAG